>CM021102.1:425377710-425645156 GCA_007115665.2 Sequoiadendron giganteum | reverse complement strand
ATATAAGGAGAGGGAGTGAGAAGGAGAGCGAAGAGTGAGAAAGAGAGATAGAGAGGGAGAGTGGGGGGAGGGAGAGGGAGAGTGGGAGAGGGAGAGAGGGTTTAGAGTTGAGGGAGAGAGGGAGAGGGAGAGAGGGAGAGGGAGTGAGAAGGAGAGGGGAGAGTGAGAGAGAGAGAGAGAGAGGGTGATTGAGTGAGAGACTTGAGAGAGATAGAGGTGGAGAGAGCGAGAGGGAAAGAGATAATATTTAAATATTTTATAAATTGGTAATATATATATTTAATTATTTATGGATTAACTAAAATATTGAAATAATATTTAAATATTATACATTTAATAATATATTATATATTAAATACATAATTCGGTAAGAGATTACCATAAATTGTATATTAAATATATTACATTATAAACTTTATTGGATATTATATATATTAAATTATAAACTTAATTGCATTTTTAAATAATATATTAAAGATTGTATAAATTGTTTTAAAACTGATCTAAAAGATATCATATATCGAATTCAAATCCGATATCGGATTCAAATTGGATATCTGATATTCTGACACAAAATTTAATGCCTTGGTATTAGGCTCGGGATTTGGTTCGGACCTGCCAATCCTAAAAGTCAACATGTAAAACATGTTTAAGAACTTACCTTGTTTTTCCAGACTTCGCCCATGTGGCTGACGACTTTTATTTTACGTAAAACTGATAAAACAAAAAGGGTTTGTAAAGGAGCTTCTCAACTTTCTACCAGTATAAATTATATTTTCTTTAGAATCTAATAAATAATTATTATTTATTTTTTATTAGAATTACGACTAAAGTCCTGATTGATAGTCTGATAGAAAAACATCTATAACTTTCAAACGGTATCACATTTTTTTAATCCAAAACATGTGTCACATTCTATGCTTCACATACTATAGGATTAAAATTAAAAATGAATTCCATTAAGTTTTGACCAAGTTAAGGTGGTCAGACATACAAGTTTTAATATTTTCAAAAAGTTGTAATAACAAATTCATAATTAATTATTTATTTGAAAAAAAATTACAAAAAAATATGCATCACATCCGGACATGAGTACTCTACTTATATCTAAAATTTTATAAAAAAAATTATGATTTTATTATGGTTAGGGTGGTCAGACAAACACCTACTTTTTATTTTTTCCCTTAAATTTTAGTACTACTGCATTGAAATTTCAAATTTTCACCAAATAGATTTTTTTTTTACAAAAATTAACCTAGTAGTTTATAAACTACATTCAAATTTCCACAGATTCTATTCTTACATATTTTTGAAATAATTTAGATAACTTATTCAAATTTTTATGTCAAGTTGTCCAACTCTGATTTTCTGAATTTTCATTGCCACTTAAGGACCTGTTTTTTCCATGATGATCCTGCACATACCCTTGTAATGAAAAATAATGGATGCCTATGCCTTAATAAATAAAGATTTATCATGAAAGGCGTCACAAATGCATGCATTTATCTTAAAATGGCACTAGCCTTCTGAATGGAACTCTAAAACCAATGCCTTGCTTTTGATTGGACATCAAAATAGTTAACTGATTGAGAAATATGCCCTAATTAGGGCGCCACCTCCATGCACTTCAGTTAACTACGCATGCAAAAATAAATCACCCAATCACAAGTAAAAATGAAGTCTAGTTGAAGTCAACTTGAAGAGTTTAACTGAAGAGTTAATTTTAGTTAACTGCCTCCACCTTTATAGGGTTCCACTTCTCTTGAGTTCAAAAAGTCAAACTTTGACTTTAGGCGTCACTTTCTAGACTTAAGCCAATTTTTTGAAAATTTGAATATGCAAATGTCACCGGAGTCCATGTTCGATCATTGATTCTAATTGACTGACATGTCAGATTGACTAGCTGACAATTTCATTGAAGAGCAGGATGAAAAATGATAAGAAACTCCTTGAGGCTACAAACCCTAATTCTAACATCTGAAGCTTCAAAATTGAGGGCACACTTGGCCTTCAAGGGAAAGTTGGAAGCCTCACGAACAGGATGAGTATCCGAGATGACCAAAAAGACTGCATTTGAGGCTTGAAAACCTTGGGCTTCCCTAGCCTCCAGTGGCACTTTTGATTTTTCTTAATATTTTGACCATGACTAAAACCTTATGTTTGACTCTTGATTTCGACATTTCAACAACTCAAATTCACCTGTTGATGAATGCATTGTGAAGCTAGACCAAGTCTGAGACAAACATCCTGGGTGTCATTTGATTAGAAACCTCCATCTGGTGCTTCAAAAAGATGGGCACCCCTGGTTAGGAGGCACACTTTTCACTCCAGTGTTAGTCATTTGTTATCTCCCTCATTCACGTTCAATCTCCAGTTTCAGGTGCTAGACAGATCTTCCAGACTTGTTGGTAAGCTCATCGTGAAGTTGATAGGATTCTAGAGAAGTTCTCTTAGAATTAACAAGTCTCAAAAAGTTGATCTGGGCCCCTAAAATCAAGGGTGCCCTTGGCTAACAAGTGCGCTTTTGCTCCATAATTAGAAAAAAATTCAATATTTTCCCCTCGACGAAAATTCCCTCTGAGACAAAGCATCATTTTGGGCATATCTCGCCATAGAATCTTCACTGGAGCATTTCAAGCTTAGATTTCGACACATGGCACCTGCCATTTGCCATTGTTGACCTAAGAGATCCTAACTTTTCACTTGAAAAAGCGAAAACTACTCACCAGACTTAAATTGAGTTTTAATTGAATACGACTTCACCATTGTGACCGTGAAGCAAAATAAGCCAATCAAAACAATTTTTAGACAATTTTGACAAGTTTCAATTTTTAGGGTTTTTTGCCTAAAAATAGATTTGAGGACAACAATATGAATGTTGAAAAACAAAGGATTTCAAGATATTAGGGATTCTTTAGAAGTTTACATAGATTGATTATATTATTCTAGCGACTAAGTCAATAAGGGAGACTTAAATGTTGTCGTATTTCCATTTAGGAGTCACCAAAACTAAACTAAATAATTAGGTATCAAATCTATTAATCAAGTCGCTGCCAAGGTCGATTAATGCCAAAGTGTTGCACTCTATAGTGAGAATTGAATATGTTTTATATGAATCTCGTGCTCAAATTGTGAGGAATTATTATTGGTTGAGGAGTTTGGTGAATATTGATTAGTCTTGCAAATAAATAGCTTTGAAGAGGCTGACATCATAATTGGGAGATGTGATTATAAGGGTTGTCGCTGATATATAAGGAGCGAATTAATTTCATTATCATCTCTGCCTGTGCATACCGACAACAATAGATAAAGACAAATAAATATTCAGGAGTTGAAGGATAATGTTATAATCACTCCAAATATTAGTCAGGCCAATTAGGACGAAGGAGGAATATTATATTATATACTTTGGTTGGTGTTTATGAGCCGTAAATCCTCATATATCATCGCATCTTCCAAAGACAACGATATTGAAGCTGCTAGGGAGTATCAACACCAAAAGTAAAGGAATCAATATGCAAAGGCGAACTCATATTATCCTTTCCGTCATCTGTGTATTTCATGCCATAAGAATAGCGGTTATTGTTCATGATGTCACAAATTTCTTCTAAGGAGATTCATCTCTAAGTCGAGACAGGAAGGAATAGAGACAAGTGTGGGCGCTGGAGGATTCTAAAGAATTCAATTAAGAAGGAAGACGGCTATTATTCCTAGAAATTCAGGTGGATAAGCTCATCGCATCACATGAAGGATCTTTTCATATGCGGTTTAGGTCAAGGAAAAGAGTGACAGGTCTAAGGTAGAAGGAAAGTCTACTTGGAAGGTCAGACGAGTCAAATTAAAGGTGATTCGCTAAGGAATAAAGCCAATATATTATACTTGACTTGTGGTGTTATTCACAACAATGAGTATTGTCTTCAGCGAATACATGGAGGTAGAGGAAATAAGACAATCATAGTTGGATTAGAGCCAACTTTGGGAGCAGCCAAATAAAGACAAAATAAGCGAAAATATTTACATGTTTGGACTATTACAAACTTTGATTTTCAATATATTGCAATGGAGGCGCAACAATATTAATCAAGTGGTCAAAAATAAGGTGCTACGTCTCAGTTCTTGCACTGCCTAGTTAGAATTGTAATATTCCATTAATAGATTGTGGTTTTTGGTATATTTAAGAGGTATCTGAACAACTCTAAATGTCATTATTTGAAATATCATTCCTTCTAGTCTGATTATAGTCTATCCTGTGCGTCTGGAAAGAATATTTTGAGTATAAATAATATTAACATTCGAAGCATATGTTGGGAATGAACTAATATTCTGATTTTATGAACTGTCCTCATCTCCTATTGTAATGAGATGAATGATGTAATGGAATGATCTTAAGTTCCTTCGTTTCTTGTGCAAACTACATTGGTGATATTGTGTTGCAAGAATAGTCATTAAACCTTCAGTAATTTAAGCACGACAACAGTTTGACAAAATGTCTACATGTGTCAAACTGTAAAATTGATTATAATATCGCCTACAAGGGTTAGAGGATATTACATCTGTGTATATAGGAAATGTGTTGCCAACTTTACTGCTTGAAGCATTTATTACAGAATTCTTGGTAGATGAAAGGGTTAAAATAAAAAAATTCAAGGAAAATTCATTTCACAAAGCAATCAAAGAGAAGTAGATCAACACAAAGTGAATTAGGAGTGCAAAAGGCAATTCAAAGTTCAGGACATCAAAACCCTAATTCAATGAAGCAGAGTTAAAAATGTATTTAGTAAGTATTGTGTGTCATAATGTTTTGAAATTAGTGTTTGAAAGAAATTTGAATACATTTTACAATGGCTACTCCAAAATTTGTAGAGGTTTCAGAGAAACCCCAACCCAAGTTCAAAAGATATCCCACTAGAGCCATATAAAATGACCCATTAGGCACACTCTCGCACATACCTTATGGGGTTTTATTGACCGAGGATGTTAGGGCTTATATTCATGCTAATATGGAAGAGCATTATCCCTCCAAATTAGGAGATGTTTGGGCAAATGAATTGATAGATGATGATTTCAACTTGAAGCCAAATACAAAAATGTAGTTGAAAAAAAGTTGGATGTATGGCAATGGTTCCCACCTTTCTACTATGATGAAAAATGGATTAGAATGACCTTGAGTAGGGTTCATGATCAATTTTTCTAGAGTGACATGCCCCACATGATAAAAAAAGAATTAATAAGGGAATTCATTGGTCTATGCTCCTCTGGACCGATTCCCGAATTAAAATTAATCAAGAATGAAGTAGTAATGGAGAAGATTGGATCTACATATGACTAAAGGGCCTTAACAATGAATCCCATCAAAAACCCTGTTGTCAGATACACCACCATGGTTATTAGATATAAAATTTACTTCACAAATAGGGATAACTCGGTTTTTGCCACTCCAATTATTGTGGCACATGAGATGGTGGTAAGTGGAGCCGACTTTGACCTTTGTGAGTTGCTTAGGAAACACATAGTGGAGAATATAAGGCTGACAAAAGAAAAGAAGTATGTATTCAAATATGGCACATTGGTTATTTGTCTACTTTTCTACTTTTTCAAGGATATTCCAGTGTTTGGAAAGGTGAATTGGTCAAGTGGAAGACCTATTGCATTACAAATTGCAGACCGCATGAGGATTCTTGGAGATATTACAACACAAGATGAAGAACTTGTTGCTTTCTTTGATGTTTTCTAGAAAACAATGCATGGGAGGGAAATGATTTGAAGAAGTATTATTAATAAATACAAAAATGAGATTATATTTCTTGTATCTACAAACTACTATATAATGGAGGAAGTGGAACCTAGAATAGTTTAGGTTCTAGAGTTAGGTTATGAAGTAATAGAGTAAAAACTTATTGGATGTGCACATGTTCTATTGAAGAGTCTAAATGATGAAAACCAACAAAGGTTTAGAATATATGAAGAAATATCCATGGAAGAACATTGGAAATAGAAGGAACTAGTGATGAGGAAAAATGTTGACAAGATGGTGGATGTTTATGCACAAGACGGGTCTTTCTAAGGAAAGAGTGTGAATTTCTAGAGAAGAAGCTAGAGCAGGCAAGAATGTAGTTGAAGCATATGGGAGTACCGAAAGATAAGGTAGAATGACTACCACTCCCCCATTGATTCAAAAGTACTCTAGGGCTTTACCTATTGTTGGAGACAAAATAAAATCTACTACTAATCCTCTGATAAGGGAGCAATCCCCTCTGGTAGTGCATGCCACCATGGAAAAAAAACAAGAAGACCGCCACCATAGCACCCCTTTCTACCCCTACAAGAAGAAGAGTCAAGCAAAAGGCTACAAGGGAAAAGGGTATATGCATTAATGTAGCTAATGAATAAGATGAATTGGAAGAAGGACCACAATCGGTCTGGAGAGGAAGGAAAGAGGCTTCACAAGGTGAAGCTAGCACAAAAAGAAAAAGAATTAACATAATAGATATAGAGAGTGAGGAAGAAATTGAAAAGGAGAAAGAGGCATTTAAGATTCAGGTAACATAAAACGACAATGAATCTAAGAAGGCTCCTTTGAAGAAGAAGGAGAAAGAGACAAGTCAAAAGAAGATGTATCTAGTGAAGGCCAAGAAGTAGAAACAATAGGAAAGACCTCATTCCCCAATGAAGTTTAAGGCATTACTTAATAGCATGTTGAAGGAGATTATAGAGTTGTACAAATAGTCAAATGAGGTGGAAAAGGACACCATTCTTGAGGCCATTATCAATTACATGTGGTACTTGAAGTATATTTAAAGAATATCGAGAAAGATATTCCTGATGATGTTTGGAATATCTTGCTAAAAAGAAGAGAAGAAGCCATAATGGAACATGAAAGGATAAAAGATGAAGCCTTGGAAAGAGTTGGTGTTGGACTTTCTGAAGATAATAGGGCCACACTAGTCACTATGTAAAAAATGAGATGAGAACTAATAAAAGGATCAAAGTTATCATGGGAAAAGATCAAAATGATTTGGAAAGAATCTGAAACGAAATTAATGAAAAAGTTGAGGAGATTGTCCAAAATCATGGACTACTTATGGTGACTAAAGAAGTGAATGATGAACCCAATGTAAAAGTGCACACTGATGATGCTCAACATGAGCAATATATGAATGAAGATGTTGTAGTGAATAACACCCCTCCAAAAATGAAGGATGTGAAAAAAGAAAGTGAAGAGGAAGACATTACAAAAGAAACTCCACCAGTGAAAAATGTTGAAATCCCCCCTTTGATAGGCACAAATAATACTGTAGAGGAAGCAAATTCCAACAAGGATGATAAAAATGTTAATTCAGAGCATAAAGAAGAAAAAGTTGATGATGAAGAAATGGTTGATGAGGAAGGTGAAGAGAACAATGAGGAAGAAGAATAGCATGAAGAGAAGGAAGAAGAGAATAAAGAAGAAGACAAAAAAGACAAGGTTTCATCTAGAGATAATTAAAAGGATGAAACAACTGACTCTGAAAATACTACAGATGATAAGGATAAGGCTATGGAAAATACAAAGTATCTTGGTGAATCTTTTGGCTCCTCCGAAGATTCTATGATAAATTTATTAAGTGTTCAACCTAGCTTTCAACCCATTGTATCCTCAAAACTACTACAACTATTGATGATTCAAGGAAATGTAGACTTAAACAAGATTTCTTCTATTCACAAGCTACAACTAGGAGACTTGTTTCATACATTCGCCAAAAAGGAGATAATTGAAAGCCATCAAAAGAGTGGAGAGCTAATAGATGACACAGTCAAAGTATTTCAATAGATCATACTCAGATCACATGTGGATACCACACTCTCTGGTATGAAGATTTTTAAAGTTTAATTGATTTATTCAAGTCATATGCATCTAGAATTAAGGAAGAGGTTGAGAAAGAAGTAGAGAAAATAATGAGTGACAAAAGAATGATGGAGATGACATAAAAAATGTGTTGCTGCACATACAAAGTTATTTGAATTGCTAAAGGATGCAAAAGCATTTGTAGGTGAGGCGAAGGCACTGCATTATTACAACATGAAGTGACCCAAAGCCACACTAAACATAAAGAAGGAAATGGAATCCATTGAGACACAAATTAATGTTGCATCCATTGCATATGACCCAATTATGGACCTTACTAGTGACACAAGGAGAAAAATTAAAGAGCTTCGAGACTATCACACTATAGTTTGGAGATGTGAGAGACCTAGTCAATTCCAAACTTTTGTTGGTTTCCAAATTACTCCTAAGTTTTGACAAAGAAAAGAAGTTGAATCTAGTACCAGCTTCAATGGAAGGAGAATAAGTGTTGTTGCAGTTTGAAACTTAGATCAGGCTACTTGTAGAGGCCAAACAAGAATGGGAAGATGGTAGGCTAGCTTGGGAAAATCTGGTGAAGAGGTTGCAAGTGTCAACCACTTCTAATTGAAACATCTTTCATGTTTTTATGCATTCATATTTAGATTCTTTGTACATATGAAGACATATAAAGTTATATTTTAGTATCTTATTACTCTAAAACATGACTCAAGGGGAGTCAAAAAAAATTTCACAACCATGTATATATGGATACATCACTTAGGGGGAGTTCTGGTAATGGATCAAAACAATGTATATAGGCACCCTTTGCCCTTGATATCAAAGGGAGAGAGTTTTGGAGAGTATTTTGGCATGTTTCCATCAATGACAAAGGGGGAGATTGTCATTGATGATGTTGGTTGGCAACATGAGCATGAAGAATGTACATAGCAATATAATACAGTTTTTTCGTACATGTCAACATTATTGTGGACTATTTTGATTAATTATAAAATATTTTTGAGGTGTTGAAGAATTTATTTGTACAAGAAGATTTGGTCTAGAATGTTCAGTAGTATGAAAATTTGATTGTATCAAAACTGCCAGTTCAGGGTTATAGTGTATCAATTTTTGGGTCCGCAGCACTCCACAAAAGAAGATTTTTCTCTGCTCTTCTAACCTAATTTTTGTAGATGTTAGAATATTCCAAATGAAATATTTCATCTAGTTTGGTGAATTATTCTGAGAGGTAAGAGTGACAGAGTCTAGTCTAGCATTTCATAGTCATTTCCTATACAAGGCATTAGTGTGGGAGATTTTGTACTTCTCCGCAGATGACTTTGATGTTTTAGTGTTGAATTTAAGTTACCAAATGTCAAATGAGTGTGAATTCTAGGTGGGATTGAAATTTAAGGTCCATATGTAGCAAATTGGTTGAACATTTGAAGGATTTTTGTTTAGGTCCTATGGTGTGCCGACCTAACACGTTTGATATGTATGCGAAGGGTTAATATGTGTTGTGCTTCTATATGAGATTTATTCCATGCTAACCTACCTTAAGGTGTTATGAATTTTGAATTGAGGTGTGTTAGGGATGCCTTTTTTTTTGGATTACAAGTTGATTTTTGTGTGTTACATCCAATTAGGCTAACCTAACTGATGTTACACTTGATGTCGATATATTTGATAGTTTGTTTTTAGTGTTTTTGATGATATGAGTAGAAGGATAAATGTTGTATGTGAGATATATGATGAAAATTTGATCAGAGAAGAGATAAATTATGAATGTTGAGATCATAATTTTGTGAATGCAGAGCAAAGTAGAGAATTCATCCATATCAATGCGAATTTTGTTAGTGTGCTTCATTGGAACTGTATTCCAACATATTGTAAATGCTTTTGTAACAATTCAAAATAGGTTATGAGCCACCCCTTTTTATTCTATCTTTCTCTCTATGGGTAGAGATTCTACTTGGAAAATTATTCCACCTATAGTGAGCATTTATGTAATATACTATAACCACTTATAATATATTGTGAGCTAACCCTCACCATGGTTTTTCCCATTTTGGGTTTTCCACATAAAAATCCTGGTGTTCATGTGTTATGTGATTTTGTGAATGTTTTCATGATTTTTTTCCTTACTAAATATGAATATGCTTTGGTAATTAGATGGATAATGTTTCAAAGGTTTAATAGAATACTGATTCACCCTCCTCTCGGTATTCTGGATGTTCAACGGTTCTCATGTAGGAGGGTTGACACAATGCTTTTGATAGTCATCAATTAAAGGTTAAGAATCAACTCAAACCTATTTATGAGAAGGAGATGCTAGATATTCTTCATGTAATAAAACAATGGAGAAATTATATAATCATTAGACACTTCAAGGTTAAGATAGATCACGATAGCCTAAAATAATTTTAGAACAAAGATTATCTTCTGAAGAGAAACAAAAATGTGTCACTAAGATGTTGGGATATGATTTTGAGATTGTATATAAGAAAGGGAAGGAAAATTTTGTGGTAGATGCACTACTGAGGAAGGATGAGAAGGACAAAGATTTATTATGTTCCATTTCAATATTATAAGAAGATTAGGTAGTAGAAGCTAAATTAGAGTGGAAAAATGATGTTGCTACAAGTAATCTCATTCAAAAATTACAGAGTGATCCTAGTAGTTTAGATAAGTTTTTTTGGAAGGGACATAATTTGTGGTATAAAGAGTGATTATATCCTTGCAAGAATTCCTCTATCAAACAAAATATTCTCACAGAGATTCATGAGTCTCCTGTTGGTGGTCATTCGGGATTTTTGAAGACATATCATGGAGTCAAGAAATACTTCTTTTGGAAAGGGCTAAAGGGGATGTTCAATTTTTTTGTGTAGAATGTTTGGTTTGTCAAAGAAATAAAGTGGAGACAATTAAGATACCTAGTCTCTTGAAACCCTTAGTTATTCCTAGCCAATGTTGATAAAAATGACTCCATATACTTCATCACAGGGCTTCCAAGATCTAATGGTAAGAATTTTATCATGGTAGTAGTAGATCTTCTCACTAAATGTGCAATTTTTTTTGCATTATCACATCTTTTTACAAGTATAGTGGAATTTTTTTTTTGGAGAATATTCAAAAGCTACATGGTATACCTAAGTTTATTTTTAGTGATTGTGATGCTATCTTTACTAGTAGTTGTTGGATAGATTTATTCTCATGTTTGGGTACTCAATTGGCTCATAATTCTTCATACCATCCTTAATTTTATGGGAAAACCGAGGGTGTTAATAAGTGATTGGAAGGATATCTACATTATTTCACTTCATATAAACAATTTCAATGGGTAGATTTTCTACTACTAATAGAATGGTGGTATAACACTTCCTTCCATAGTTCATCAAAAATGTCTCCATTTATGCCATTGTATGGATATCATCCTCCTTCCATCACACCATCATTGAAGGTGTCACCAAGAGTTCATGCTTTGGAGGGCCACATGCTTCATCAACAAGCACTTTCAATACTTAAAGAGAATCTAAGCATTGCAAAAAATCGAATAAAGCAACAAACAAACCAACACTATAGTGAAATTTTTTTAAGTTGGGGATTGGGTCTTCTTGAGCTTGTGGATTTACAAGAAAATACCATTGAAGCAACAAAAAAATAATGAAAAATTGTCTCTAAAATATTATGGCCCATACCAAATCATGCAAAAGATAGTTAGTGTTGTGTACAAGCTTGAATTACCATCAACAACAAAGATACTCCATTTTTTCATGTTTCTTGTTTGAAAAGGTGATTAGGAATATATCCCTACTCAAAAAATATTAATTGAGCTCAATGGAGAAGGAAGAATTCTATTGGAACCAAATTTTATTCTTTAGAAACACACAAGGAAGCTAAGGACTAGAACACACAGTCAATATCTCATCCAATGGAAGAATTTTCCAATTGAAGATGTCACATGGGAGGACGAGGAGTTCATTCAGAAGCATCCAAAATTGATTAGCATTGAGGAAAATGCTTCTTTGAATAGGGGGAATGCTACACCCTTGATATTAGAGTTCATTGGGAAATGAATAGTTGGCTTGTGGCTACCTTAACTCTCAATTAAGTCATATTATCATTATTATATTGT
Organism: Sequoiadendron giganteum; assembly: GCA_007115665.2. Taxonomy (NCBI): domain Eukaryota; kingdom Viridiplantae; phylum Streptophyta; class Pinopsida; order Cupressales; family Cupressaceae; genus Sequoiadendron; species Sequoiadendron giganteum. The sequence goes on along the minus strand of CM021102.1, from coordinate 425,633,199 downwards.
TATTTAGTTATTTAGGTTGGGCTAGGGCTTATATAGGGTTATCTAAGTTGGATTGGGTGATATCGTAGGAATAAATAAGGTATATATAGGAGTAGTGAGTCATATTTCATCATCATATTGCGAATTGTGTTCTCATTGAAGATATTTGGAGGTTTTCCCCCTCAGAGTGGCTTGTTATTCTCAATAATTATCAAGTATTTGCAACATATTTCCTATCATATTATTCTATTGTGCAAGTTATTTCATTACATAAATATCCAATGCATCTAATCTATCTTGGACCCTTCCCAACTCTTCATATATACTTCCTCTAAATCTTCTTTCCCGCTCTTCAAAAAATAAAATTCTCACTAGTATTTTCATGGCCTTTTTTATTCTTCTTTTCAAAGACAACTTGTTTTACTTCTGCAATCATCTAAAAAATCTAGAGACTTACATGTCCCCTCATAGACATAATATTTTACTTGAAAGAATCTCCAATCTCTATGCTATCAACCCTATGCGATTACAAGGCTCTACTTGTAACAATTTTTTCACAACATTCAAACCAAAATCTTTGTAAATAAGCATACCTTTTCAGCTCCTTATGTCTCCTTTTTTACCCTTTATAGTTATAGGCCTCATCTCATACGTACAACAAATCAATTAGAGCATCTAGCTCTTTGTAGTCATATAACTCCCTCTTCTACAAAAAATATCCTAGGGATTTTTTGAGGAATCTTCCAACTTCCAAGGTTCATCAATTTCTTTTCAATTTCATCTTTTACCCAACAAATAATTCAGACAATCATATTTATTATCTTTTCCAGTGAGCTATTTGTTGCACTCTACTAAATTATCCAACTTTTTTACTTATCCAATTTCTCTTTTCTTCCTACAACTTCTTTTCTTTTTCTTTTTATATTTTTTTTAAACGATCCTTTACTCTAACTTTTAAATTAATTTTCAGGAAAATCATTTTCTCAACTTCAACTTCTCAGCTTTCCCAATGATCAAACCTTGATTTGATACCATTTGATGTAGTCAAGGACCAAGGGTTTTTACAAATCATCAATCCAAGTAGTTAAATACACAATTTCACATACAAAATATTCATAACTCAAAATTTTATTTTATTAGAATAATTTTGCAGTTACAACCAAAGGAAAATTGAACAATTACAATTCAATTTACTCAAAAATTGTTAAATTCCCACTATCAAACTCTTGTTGGGAGAATTCGATCACTTTGACCTATTGTTGGGAGAATTCAATCACTTTGACACTCAAAAATCTATTTTACTTAAATGATTTTTGCATTTTTATCGCTGGAATGTATTCTTTCTTTTGCTGGGAAAAATTACTCTTAGTGTGTGTTTTTATTTGTGTTGGCACTTCAAACTCCATAAATTTCAATGAATTTTTGTACTTTTCATCAATTTTCCCTTTGGAATTCCATTTCCTCTAAGCGCGGGGTTTTATCCTCTCCTTTTGGACCCTTCTCCCTCTCTAAAGTCTACAAAAATGCATTCATATTCTTGAGCCTCTTGGTTGTTGGTTTTTTCCTTTAATTTTTTCATGTTCCCTATGAGCCCTATGCCCTGTTCTCTAATTTAAGTGGGAAATAGTATTTTCCAACACTAAGTTTGAATTTAAAATATATTTAAAATAAAATTTAATATTATAATAATAATTGATTTTTAAATAATAATAAATATTTGAAATAGGTCTTGGACAACCCACTTGGGAAGGCATCTAGATGGTGTATATATTTGAATAGTTATTTTGGGAGAAGGCATCAATTGGATGCATGTCTTATTTGTCACACAAGGATGAAAAATTTTGTATGATCACCACCAGGTGAGATGCTACCCTCAACATGGTGATCATGAATTCTTATTCACCACTACTTATTCATAAAAATCTAATCTTTTGCTCCCCATTTCAGATTGGACTATATTCAGGAATATGCTAAAGGAGGGGTGGTGATTTAAGATTTATCTATGGTAGAGCCTTTGGCTTGTGCCTCTAGCACTGGTTAATTGCTTCATCCAAACACTAGATCCTATAACCTGATCGAGCATCGTGAATAGTGTTTCCTAAATGACATTACAAAATGGTAGTGTGGAGGTTCCACTCATAGGGCACTGAAAGAACGCTACATTGCATCCATCTCTAGTCAATAGGTGCCCAAGTATTTCCATCTCACAAACTATAAAATAGTCGTGAGCATCATATCCAATTTACCTTAGATTATGTACAACACTAGCATGGCATAACTTCTAGGTTACAATCTTTAGATGCCATCATTCTACAAAATGATATTAGCTATCTTTCACAACAACACACGTGGTTAAACACACTACATTCCATTCACAACCTAACCCAAGAGTTTGAGTAGATGCAATATGAGCTTCCCAATTACTAGTGATAATTCATGAAACTTGTTGTAGAGTAAATTTCCTACCATGACGGGAACATCGGTATTACATGACCATTGGACTCACATATGATGAGAGTAAATTGTTCTCTTTGTAATATATGCTATGCGAATTAAATCTAGAAATTTTTAATACATTATGAACTGTGAGGTTATTCAATATATCTAGTACATGTTATATTTCTTTGATCTGTGAATTGGTATATTAGCAATAGTTGGTCTATTTTAGTATAGTGTGGTTTTGTTAATTATTCTACATTTATTTCATCAATATGTGAGTAATATCTAATCAGTTCTAAGAATAAATTATCCTATTCCATCATTTAATTATTGTATGTAATCAGTATCAAGCTTCTTACATTGGTATCAGAGCATCAATCCTACCAGCTTGTTGAGTCGACCTTTTGCATGTAGTACAATCAAAGATATTTAAGAGCCCTAGAAAGAGAAAGGAAGAAAATTGAGGCAACCACTCATAGAAGTGACAGTCAAATAGGAGGTGGAGGTAAGAAGAAAATGGTTGATCAATTTGATGAAATAAATGTGCTCCTACAAAGGCAAGAATAGATTAATCCAATGTTGATACAAATGATGTAAAACTTAACCAATATAGTTACTAATAGTAGATTTGTGGAAAACAATTCCAAAGAGATAAAATTAGAATGGTCTGGAGCTGGAAATCAAAATAGAACTCCAAGTGGATCAAATTTCAGACCCTTCTAGTACACTTTCCTACCTAGGGTAGAGACACCACAAGAAGGAGAAAGGAAAAATCAAGCTACAAATGATTTTGCTAATGTGATAGAGGAGTATATGAGGCTAGACCCCATCACTAGAAGGGATATTTCCTTTGAAGAGTACAATAATGCTAGACAAAGGAATGGATCAATGAATGATGGAAGGAAACCTATGCAATGATTCAATAGAGACCTCCAACAAAAATTAAGTAAAGTGTCACTGCCTACATTTGATGGTTCTAGAAATGGTATTGCACAAGCTTGGGTTAAAAATTTTGATACATAATTTTCACTCAACCCCATAATCGAAGATGAAACAATCAAGTTTTTTATTATTTAGTTGGAGGTTGTGGCTCTTGAATGGTGGCATCATGGCATCATGACACAAGGTTTTAATATCGTTACTACATATGTTGATTTCACATAAAATCTCATAGAAAGATTCAGTAGAAGAGATAGAGAGGTGTATTTTAGGGAATTGACACAACTAAGGCAACATGGGATAGTGGAATATTATGTCACAAAAGTTCAAAGACTTGTTGTTATGGTTCCATATGTGATAGTTAGGAGAATTATGCTATTGTTCATCAAGGGGTTATCAGAGTCATTTTGTGGGTAGGTGAGAATAAAATCCAACCCCACACTCAGCAACTTCGAAAAAGATTTTGATCTCTCACAAAATTCTTCACTTCAGAAATTCCATGTCCTTGGAGGAGGCTATTCAAAGAGACTTAAGCCTTAAGGATTCCACCATGAAGAATAAACCTATGTCCAAGAGTGCACCAATAGGGAAGCATAAGAAGACATTTCACAAGACTATTTCTCAATCAAAGATCCTACCTCCAAATCCCAATAGGATGGATGGGTCTATGAATGAGATCTATAGGAAAAATCTACTTTTTTCTTGTAGGGAGCCTTGGGTACTCACTCATAGGTGTTTGGGGAAAGGAAAAATCCACTATATTGAGGTAGTTTTGTATGATGAGGTAGAGGATGGAGAATATGATCATGAGTGTGATAAATAGGGATGAGAATGAAGAGATGATAGAGGGAGAGAATTTAGGGGGCACTCTTGCAGCACTTTTAGGAGCACCAAGATATCACTCTTTACGTATTAGAGGATTCCTACAAGGGAAAAAGGTGATAGTATTAATAGATAATAGATCCACCCATAATTTCATTGATGAAGGGCTAGTGGCTAAGATGGGTCTAAGGACCGAAGACTTTGAGGGAACATAATAGTTGCAAATGGATATACTATTCCATGTACCCACCAGATTACACAGTTGGAGTTGGTCCTAGGAGGGCACAAGATGTGAGATGATTTCTACATAATTGGCATTGGTGAGATAGATCTGGTGTTAGGAGTGTAATGGCTATACTCGCTTGTGGAATACACACAAAATTATCAAACCATGGAATTGAAGTTCAAATCTAATAGGAAGGAGGTCATTATTTGAGGCTTGTCCAAGGGACGCCCCATGGTAGTTTTGGCCAAGAGGATGAAGATATATTTTTGTAGGGATTAGATGGTTTGGGTAGCAAGGTGTTTGATCATAGATAGCAATCCATTGAAGGATGGAAGATCCTACTATTGGAAAATGGTCAATGCTCCCCTAAATATTCATGACATGGACTAACTGCCTCCCATTGATCCATTAACTCTGGCAGTTTTATCAGGAATTAACAGGTTGACCTTTTGGTGCAATGGTAACCATGAGGCCAACAATTGGTATCAAAGCCAAAGGTTCTAGGTTTGAATCCCCTCAGCTTGTGCTAAGGGGGAGATTGTTAGAAAATGGTCAATGCTCCCCTCAAGATTTGTGACATGGACTAACCGCCTCCCATGGATCCATTAACTCTGGTGGTTGTATTGGGCATTGATAGGTTGACCTTTTGGTGGAATGCCAATTGTAAGGCCAACACCTACCCCATTGACATCCAATCCATCCTAGACAAGCGGTGTAAGGTGTTTAGGAATATCCCTTTTGAATTACCATGAGATAGAGGGTTCTAGCATGTGATTGATCTTGAGGGAATGAAGCCCATCATCACTACTTCCTATTGACATCCTAGGATGTATAAGGAGGAGATTCAGAAGCCAATCAGGGAGTTATTGGACATGGGGCACATTTTTCTGAGTTCTAGCTCTTTTGCTTCATCCGTAGTGTTGGTCAAGAAGAAGGATGGGACATTAAGGATGTGCATTAAATATAGAGTGCTCAATAAGAAGACAAACATAAATTTCTATCCCATTCCCATGATCAACGAGTTGATAGACGAGCTTCATGGTGCAGTATACTTCTCTAAAATGGATTTGTGTTTGAGGTACCATAAAATAAGAGTGAGAGAGAAGGATGCGCATAATACAGCTTTCAGGAGTCACTATGGGCATTATGAGTTCTTGGTCATGCCATTTGGGTTGACCAACATTGCTGCTACCTTTCAGTCATGTATGAACTAGGTATTCATTCTACAATTGAGGAATTTTTTTTGGTTTTCTTTGATGACATATTGATCTATAATAGGACATGGGAGGATCACTTGAAGCACATAGATGAGGTGCTTGGCATACTTGAGCAACACTCATTCTACACAAAGGTATCAAAATGTGAGTTTGGTTTGATTAAGATTTTGTATTCAGGGCATAAGATTAGTGTTGATGAGGAGAAGATCAAGGTAATCTAGGATTGGCATAAACCAAGGAACTTGTCATATTTGAGAGGGTTTGTGGGTTATGTAGCTACTATAGGAGGTTTATGAAAGGATTTTCACAACTTGTATCTCCATTGACCAATTTGACAAAGATGGGGGCATTCTCTTGGAATCCTACAACATAGAAAGCTTTTGAAAATATTAAGGAGGTAATGAGTTCATGCCCTACTTTAACCATTCCAAATTTCTCACTTTATTTTTTACTTGAGTGTGGTGCTTCAGGAGAGGGTATTGGAGCAGTTTTGATGCAAAATAGACATCCTATAAAATATGATATTAGGAAGCTCAAGGATTCAAAGAAGGGATTTGTTGGAAGAATGAAGAAGATCATATCCCTTGTTAACATTTTTGTTGTCATTAATGTCACCATGTTATATGAGTTGCAAATGCAAGACTCTAAGTCACATTAATTCGGTATTCTGAACTGGTAATACAGGACCATTCTCTGGTATTTTTCTCTGGAATCCTCTTCGGTAAATAGCTACTACTTAAATGTTTTGGAAATGGTCTGTGATTGGGAAATGCATACATGGAAAAGGAATCATGCGTGCAGTTGATTGTGGTTATCATCAGTATCATTTTTTTGTTTACAATTTTGCTATTAGGTCTATTGTTGGCTGACCTATCAAGTGGATAAAGATGTAATGGATTAAATTTTGTTTGTGTAATCTATTTTGAAAATCTATAGCATGCCACACATTTGAATTATTGTTGAGAAGATCTGTCAAACCGACCTGATTTTTATCTTTGGACAATTAGATATATATACAAGATGTTTTTGTAGAGTTGGATACGAGAGTGTGTGTGGTGTTGAGCGAATACTAACAGATTATGGAAGTGAAAAGGGCGAAGGGTGATCTGTTGGCATGCTAATTTTCTTGAACTACAAAGGAACTGAATCCACACTTGAGGTGTACTTCTGTCAGTTCAATTCTAGCGGTTAGCCATTTTTGTTACTTCATTTTTGTAGGTAGTGAGCCTCCCATTTTGGATAGTGAGTCCTGGTAGTGAGCCACCATTTTTTAATATCTTATAACCGATTATACTATTTTTTGAGTTAATCCTCACCATTTTTTTTCCCATTCTGGGTTTTCCACATAAAAATTGTGGTGTCTCTTGTGTTTTGCACTTCATGCTCTCTTGATGATTCTACTTATCTTAATTAGCTTATGCTTTGGATTGATTGGATGGTATTCGTTCAATAATTTTAAGAATATATTGATTCACCCCCCCACCCCCCTCAGTATATTGGATATTTAATAGGCTTCTCTATTTATGAGAAGAAGACACTAGCTATCATTCATGCACTTTCCAAATTCAGACAATACTTGGTATGTGGGATTTTTGTGGTCAAAACAGATCATGACAACCTCAAATTTTCCCTCAATCAGTATGATTTGAATGATAGAAAACAAAAAAGGGTAAGAAAGCTTCAAGCCTATAATTTTGATATTGAGTATGTGAAGGGAAAAAATAATGTGGTGGTTGATGCACTTTGTAGGAAGCCTTATTTATGTTCTTGTTACCTATTTTTCACTACCAGCTCAAATAGGTAGAGCTGAATTGCAAATTCAAGCCAAAAGGTACACAAGATGTTCAAAAAAATTCTGCTAAGTACTCATTATTGTTCAATATTTCATTACAATGTGAATTTCAGTGATATTATGCAAAAACACTTCAAAATGATATCATAAGATTGCATAATTTTTTTAATTTTATTCATAATGTACAAACCAGAATCCCACACAAGTTGTGGGAGTAACTCAATTTGATTTTTTATAATCAAATAAGGGGTGCATGAAGTAAAGTAAAATTTACAACTGAAAATAAAGAAATCATAGGGTAGAAAGTGATTCGTCATTGCCTAGAATGTCGAATCGTTGACAAGTTGAAATCTTTAGTTCTAACTCTGGATCGATCCAACTCCAAGCTCTGATGCACTTGCAAGTATGATGAGAGTGTGTTTAGTGCAATGCGAATCAAATCCTATCATATTCCTACACTATCAACATAAATATAGCATACAATTGATCAGGCATCCATCAGATGTTTTCATTAAAGGCATAAAACTCAAGAGGAAGCTTTCAACTTCTTTTATTTTGCTAATACATTTGTTTCATGTGCAAGTACAGGTACAATCAGGTTATTACAGCCAACATATATTGTTATGAGTGGTGAAAAATGTGGCTCCCACAAGGGTTGAGCCCAACTCATGACAATAACACAGGCAACGTGCTAAGTGAATAATCTAATGTTAGAGTCAGTCATGAAAGATTCACAATTAGTCACCCTTTTTTGGGGGGGGGGTTGTTTCAGATTGAAGAACACTGAGAAAAGAGCTTAATGAGATACACAAGGAATGAACACATTCCTTTCAGTAATATCTTCAATGGAACATTCATTCAAAACCCATATTTTAAAAAGATCAGTCATATAAAGGTTATAGACAAATTCATCAAGGAAACTTAATCATCCATAAGAGCAATGAAGAGCAGTCCATATGACTACCAACAACAGTCATCATACATCAAAGGAGATAATGTTTTGAGCTTAATGCCTTCATCGAATGAGAAAATGACAAAGCATCATTCAAGGTACATTTTGGCAATTAATTTGTGAATGTGTACATTTTTGTCTATTAGATTTCAAGTAGTAGTGCCAAAAGGAAAAAAAATAGAACATATACATTCATAGCATCTGAAGATACACAAAAGATCTTATGATTTCATTATACAAGGAAATCATGACACTATTCACAGTGAAAATCACTTAATAAGAGTGTTGGTTCACCACATTCTTCAGTAGAGGTTTTTAATGATAAATGACCTTGTAATTCGAATAGTGCCATCATGATTCACAATGCTGCTAGTTTATAGTCAAGCATCATTTTCACTAGAGAGATCATATTTGCATACATATCTTATGCTTTTACTGATTTTTGCATCATACTTATATGTCATTTATTGACTATATCTATTGTTTATATCAAAGGAGTTTTTTTTATGCAACACTATCTATATATCTATAGATTTTTGGATCAAGAGAAGGAAATCAATGAATAGAGCATGAGAACATAAAGTTTACAGGGTGAAGGAGGCTTGACAGGGCAGCAAGAGATTTTGAATGTTAAGAAATATAATTGTGAATTAGCAAGGATCATAGAAATTTAGATGACCCATCTTCCTCTAGATACTGTATAAATATGAGTATCAATGAATTTTCAAGTGATAGTCAATCGTTTTGCTGAAAGACTGATATGCTTACCCTAAATCTCCGGAGGAAAATGGAAATGGTTGTAACTAGATCTCTACAGGTGAACAATGAACTTGCAGGTGAATCTACACCCTTAGAAATAGAGGCCTTTTCTCATACAAGCGGTATGAATCTGGTATATTTGTATAGCCCAGGATTTACATCTCACGACTCAACCTAGAGGCTATTTTCCCTCATCGAATGGAATAACAGAATCAAGGCATTTCATCAAATTCAAAGAGACCCAAAATATTGTTGATTAAAACAAATACCTATATGGTGGAATGATTGCAAAAGCATATACCTGTTGAGGTTCTGGTCACCAAAGACAAAAAATGGTGACAGTGGGAATATTCATCGTAAAGCCTTGATAGTAGGTCTTTCACTATCATACAAACAATAAAGAACAAACTGTTGGTGAAGGCTCTAGTCTATCTCTATAGCTCCATAAAGAGTACTTAGAAGTTTCTTGCACATATCTAAATAGTATTCTAAAAATATAAAGGAAAGAAAAAGATCTATTTGTAATTTTCTTCACACAGAAGCTAAGAGATAACAAAGATATTGAAACCCTTAGAGCCTTCCATACCCAGATTTATAAAAATACACAGGCTTGCAAGTGGAGAAATGAATAGAAATCTCTAATTTTCTCCTACATAAAGCAAAAATTGAAGAGGAATATTCAATACCTTTCCTTTGTTGAGCTCGACTTGAGTTTCTCTCAATAGAAAGTAAAGCTTGAAAAATGCAGTCATATCGGCCTCAAAGTAGGGAAGCATCAACAATTAATACAACAAGAAGAAAATATATCAGAAATACAGGAGAGGCCATGGCTGTGGAAGCAAGAAAACACTAAAAAATAGAAAAGATTGTCCAGATTCATATCAAAGAAATAATCACATGTGGCTTTCATGCAAGTTTTCTCCATTAAAAAAGTCTCTCAGAAACAACAAAGACTAGAGCATTTTCAACCTTTGATACCAGCAACATGGCAGCGCCTAACTCAGAGAACTATTCAAAAGATTCAAGTAAAAATGATAAAATGACAGAATGGATCGGCTGAACCTTAGCTTGGGGAGAGACTTCATGGCGGCTGAGCTTTCTAAAGAAAATTGCAAGGGTCAAAATGATGGAATGATTAGGGCTTCCAAAGGATTTGATAGTTTTCTTCTCTTCAAGCCTCATCGAATGGGATTTTGGTTTCATGTTTTAAAAGAATAAATCATTTGCATTATTATGTCATGGTCATGACTCAAAAGGTCAACATTGTTAATGGTCAATAATGTTTTCCTAGAAATGATCACAAGCAGTGACTGACAGGAGGGGCTTTGCATGTCAAAAGGTGGTCGGTGGTAATAAGGGATGATCAATTGTAAAGCTGAATGAAATAATGATATGCTTCATATAATGCCTTCATCGAAAATCAGATACATGCACAAAGACAAAGGAGTTAGTGTAGTGGTAAGGTATCATATTTTATAGGATGCATATAGAAGAGAGTTATTTTATTTTTGTGCATGGTTTTTGTGGAGTGATAAGGAGTTGTATTTATCATGCATGTCTTTACAAATTAAAAATGATTGTAAATAGATAATAAAGTAATATTATTCAAATTACTTTATTATTTTTCATAAATTGTAAAGTCAAAGGAATAATAGTTGTAACCAATAATAAGTAATTAATTTAATTACTTTATTATTTACTCACAATCAAAGTGCAAAGTTATGCGAATTGGTGAGTCAGGTTAGAGATGGCATGCATGGCTTACAGACATTAAGCAAAGATGGAGTTCTAGTTCACATGGGCCAATTGACACAAACAAGGTGGATTTTGCATGCTTGGGCCCACCTTTGAGGGATTTTTAGTTCAGTTTGAGTACTCCATGGATCAGTTATGAGCTAATAGCTAGTTTGAACCTGAATGAGCTCATTTTTGCATGAGTTTGGATCTTCTTTTTGGAGATATTTGCTTCTGCTCGTGGATTACTTTGGAGTTATCATTTTCTCACTGAAATTGAATTTCAGTTCCACCTCCATGCCTTTTTGAAGGCTTTTTGTATAAAGTGATATGACAGTCATTTTTCACCTAGTTCTTATTTTTCATCCTTTGCATTTTGCAAAGTGAATTGTTTGTAACTCAGCTTTTTTCAGATTAATACAGTAGCAAGATTACAGGTTCATCTTGGTGTCATCTTGCAGTATTTTCCTGCTATTTTCTTTCAGGATTCATCAAAGTTTGCCTTTTCAGAATTATACAGTCTGTCCTTATGAATGATTCGATGAAATTATTGTGTTTTAGCTATTGAAAAACCTTTATTTTGTCTTGTTCATAATTGTACATCATGTCACAGGTCTTAAATTGTGCTATAATCATTTCGTTCTTCAAGTTGTGAGAATTTATTTTCCTTCTGAAAGGACAAGTTGTCTGGCCTTCTTTGGAAATATTTTTGTGATCATTTCTAAACTGTGTGAATGGTTTTCCTGAGAATAGTTGTGAATCAATCTGTAGGTGTTATAAATTTTTCCATTTAGGTGCATCACCAAAGTTAAGTTTCACAGTTTTGCATTTAGATTTAGTCTTTCTCCCTTTTCTAGCGAGTTACTTAGTTATTAACCAGAAAATTACATAGGAACCAGCCTAGAATCTAGAGGTCTAATTCCTTATAGGGTACCCACAACCTTGAATTAGTTCCCATATTTCAACAAATTGCTGAATTTGACTATTCAAGCATTTGGGTGCAATCTGATTGACAACAGTTCTATTTCTGATATATCTACTGATTGGAAGGCTGCCATAATAGCTAAATATGCTAAATATTCTTTTTCTATTGACACTTTAGATGGGAGGTTGCATGATGATAAATACAAGCTGGTTGAATATCTTATCCTTTACAAGGATCATGTGTATCTTGTACCAAAATCTAAGGTAAAGGAGAGGATTATGAGAGCTTGTCATGACACACCTCTTGCTAGTCATCCAGGTTTTACAAGACATACAAGAAAGTAAGAGACTGTTTTCATGGAAGGGGCTAAAGAATGATGTATTGCAGCATATTAGGGAGTGTTTAGTGTGCCAAACAAACAAGATCGAGTATGTCTTTCCCACTGGTTTGTTGTAGCCTTTACCCAACCCAAATAAAAAATAGGAGAGCATCTCCATGGATTTCATTACAAGGCTGCCTAAAGTGCAATGTAAGGATTGCATTAATGTGGTGGTGGATAGGCTTACAAAATATGCTCATTTTCATGCCATTCCTTCAAAGTTTAAGTCTCCTCAAGTTGTTGATCTATTTTTTAGAGAGATATGTAGACTTCATGGGTTATCAAAGAACATTGTGAGTGATAGGGACAACAGGTTTATCAACTTGTTTTGGCAATAGATCTTTCATTTCACACGAAATTGACTCCAAGCACTAGCTACCATCCATAAACAGATGGAAAAATTGAAATTTTGAATAAGTGGGTTGAAGGCTACCTAAGGAACTATGTTATGGGGCAACAAACAACTTGGATTAAGTGGCTACATTTGGGGGATTTTTTCTACAACACCACACATCACATGTCTACAGGTATGTCACTTTTCAAGGCTCTCTACAATTATGATGCTACTTAATTGATGGATTTGATCCTTATAGATAGTAGGGTGCTTAGAGCAAGGGATGTGATGCAAAAAAATATAGATATCTTGAATTCTCTCAAAGATAATTTATAACATGCTCAAAACCAACAAAAGATGTATGCATATCAACATAGAACAAAAATAATTTTTGAGGTTGGCAATATGGTTTACTTGAGGTTGTAGCCATATAGACAGTCTACCCTTAAGGGGAATGGTGTAAAAAATCTAAAACCAAGGTTTTATGGACCCTATTAGATTGTAAGGAAGATTGGAGAGGTTGCCTATGAACTCAAGTTGCCACATGACAACAAAATTCACATCTTTCATGTTTCATGCCTTAAAAGGGAAATTGGACAACATGTCAGACCTTCAATAAGTTTCCCCCTCTTGATGATGAAGGAAAATTTATACTTGAACCTAAAATGGTCTTGGATGTGAGGGAGAAAAGACTAAGGAACAAGGTCATTTCAAAATACTTGGTGAAATGGAAGAATCTACCTATCGAAGATGCAATGTGGGAAGGAGTGGAGATCTTTGAGCATCCAAATTGGAATTTGCTTGAGGGCGAGCAACATTTGGGTGGGGACGACTGTCATGTCCCGTATGGGCCCTATGCCCTATTCTCTAATTGAAGTGGGAAATAGTATTTTTCAACACTAAATTTGAATTTAAAATATACTTAGATTAATATTTATGTTTTCCACAAAGTGGACAAGCCACAATAATATATTATATTTAAAGAAAAGTATTTACATAAGACTTGGTTCAAAGGGCATACCAACAAGAAAGAACCAGGAAGAAAACCTTCAGTTATAACCCATTCGATACATATGAAAATAAAATTGAAAATACAAAATTATCCCTTATATGGGATGAAGGTACAAAGCTCCAAAATTCGGTTATAGTGATTCCACCTTGGAATTATTGGGGACTCGGATAACTGAAACCTGAGACGTACTTCCCCAACCAAAGCAAAGAGCTGTCAAATAATATTAATATTATAATAATAATTAATTTTCAAATAATAATAAATATTTGAAATAGGCCTTGGCCAACCCACTTGGTAAGGCACATTGATGGTGTATATATTTGAATAGTTTCTTTTGGAGAAGGCATCACGATTGGATGCATGTCTTGTTGGTCACACAGGGATGAAAAAATCTATATGATCACAAATAGGTGAGACGCTACCCTCAACCTGGTTATTATGAATTCTCATTCACCATTGCTAATTCATAAAAATTTAATCTTTTGCTCCCCATTTTAGATTGGACATATTTGGGCATACATTGAAGGAGGGGTGGTGATTTAAGAGTTATCTGTGGAAAATCCTTTGGATCATGCCTATAGCACCATTCAACTATCACTAGTAGAATTTAGCAAATAAATGACTATGTGACTAAAAACTTTAGTCACAACAACTAAAAATTACTAACTTCTACTATTTTTTTGCAACTCAACTATAAAATGAGTAAATAAATGACTACTCTGGTCGTTGACTAAAAATTATTTAGTCACATAAATAAAAATGACTAAATAGTTATTCATATATTTAGTCATGATCCATTTGAATAAATCATTTAAGGAATAAAGAATCAATAGCCCACCAAAATACTCTAAAACTCTAATAAACATACTCTAAAACTTTCGTTGAAATCATATTTTTAGGCGTAGCCTGCCAAAATGGAGTTTTCATTTTAATAAACATACTCTAAAACCTTTGTCAAAACCTTTATTTTAGGTGTAGCTTGCCAAAATGGAGAAGTGTTTTAGTAAAGAATGATAGAGAATGGTAAGGATATGTGCATGATAGGAGGCATAGGATTCATTACAGCTTATCTCATTCCTACTCTACTCAACTAGGGTTACATTGTTTGTGCTATTGTTTGTAATCTAGGAATTTAATTGACATATATTTGAATAATCTTAAATTCCTTTAGATAATGTGGAGATCTCCTATATAGGATTTAGAATGATTTCTTTTAATTTAAAAAAAACAAATAAATGATTTTGAAGTATAGGGTTTAGAAAGATTTATCTTAATTTAAATAAATAAATAAATGATGTATTTTCCTGTGATTATATAATGTGGAGATCTCCTAAATCTGCCCCAACACATTGTCCTCTTTAGCACTATATTCCTTACTCTAGCTACTAGGGTTTTGCATGTGACATCTTTAATATCTTCATGACAATGGCTTTTAAATAGATCTTAGTCTTTTCTTTAATCTTTATCATGGTAGCCCTTGAGTTCCATAATCCACCTTCAATCTCTTCTAAGAATGTCATCTTAAGCTAGACTACATAGTATGCATATAAAGCAAGTCCTTCATACCTGCCATTGTTCCAAACCACCACTCATTGCCTTGCTTAAAATTTTGCCTCCATAAGCACAATAGCATGTTTTAAAATCATGGTTTCCAATGATTGACCATTAAGGTCACTACTTTCATCAAGATACTATGAGATTTTTGTCTTCAAACTCAAGGAATTATGCAAGATAACATTGTGAATTGTTTCTTGCACATTTATTTCTTTGCTAACTGCCTTTAAGACTGAATATTACACCCTTAGCTGCAATCTCAAATAGCTCACTCACTGTCACTTGAATATTCCTTTCATGAGAATCCTTCTATAAAATCAAACCATGCCCTATAAACTTCCTACTTACTTACTACAAGGGATTCATTATTTCATGGTATTGTGGGTCTTAAGATCCTTCAACCTTATTGTCACTACTTCACATTCCACAAGGTATTATTCACTTTTCTCCCATCTTTGATGAGTCTCAAAACACTGCTCAAACATGCAATCCACTACCTTCATTATACAGTGGCTAAGAAGAAACATTGAACCTATGATTACCACTATTACTTCATTTGGACAGTCATTCCTTGATTGCATTTTCCTTGTCTAACACTATCAATAACATTTGAAAAATCCTTAAGGTCAGTAAGGGTATAAGGAAACTCACTGTTAAAATCTCCACTTTACTATGCAAGGTTTGAGCTTTATTATCTTGTCATTGCTCAACCTCTTTTTAACTGTTACATCTCAAGTGACTATCATTATTCTTACCATAAATTTCATTTACAAATGTCACTAAACTACATAGTGTGCTTGTTATTGGCTAAAATCTTTAGATTGCAAGATTTTGTTATTGGCTACAATGTCTTAATCTTTTTGGTATAACAACCTCACTAATTTGCTAGAGTTATGGTTTATGTTTCTACGGAGACCTAGGGTTTGTACCCTATTCATTCTCTTACCAATGCTTCTATTGGTATTAAAAAACAACCTTAAATCTTGGGTCAAAAAATTAGTTGTCTTGACAGGGTTGTGGTATGATCTTGGATTGTATCCTAGAGTGTGTGGGAAGCTTTTGTTTGTTCATTAAGGTATGTAAACCTAATCAGGGAAATGTATCCTATATAACATGGATCTTGCTTTAATACTTTCCATAATGGTTATTAGCAAATCACATTATTATAGTTTTTGGTAACCTAAGATTTCATTCAAGTATGTAACAAACTTGGTTTGTAGTTTAAGTTGTACACTTTTAAGTAACATTCATAAGGTTTAGAAAATATTGATCACTCTCTAGAATAGCCCATTAAACATGGGTTGTGCTTGAATGCACTACATAATTGATATAACACAACCACTCTACATATCAACCAAAGTTATATGATCTTTATTGCATAAAAATGTAATCACTCTTGGATCATGCTATCATTACATCATAACCTGTTAAACTTGAGTCAACCTGAATGCACCCAATGGTCAACCTGAATGCACCCAATAATGATTGACACCTAATTGTGATGATAGTGATTTATACATGAATTGTGCTCATATGAGTGCCTCCATTTATATCAAAAAATAGCCACATTAGACTTGGGTCACACATGAATGCATCCTATATTTGTTATAGCACAGCTATGCCACATGACCAGTAGAGTTATGGATCACATAATTTTAGTCACAAGAATTTGTTCCTCAATTGTGCTCTTATGGTGATTCCATTATTGTTACAACATAACCCTTTGGATTTATATTGCTCAAATACTTATATTGCTTATTTTATATTTGAATGTATGGCTTCATGATTTTGTTATGATTTATACAATTTTTGTTCTGATAATAAATGACATCGGATTCTTTCTTAAATTGAAATGATTTATTAATTATGATTTTATGATGATTTTGAGTTTCATTTAGAAGGGGTTAATATGTGGAATTTTTATGTGCAAGAAGAATAGATTGTGATGCAACCTTCGGGTTGGACGGTTCAAGAAAAATTGGATTGCTATCAATCACATAACCAGGTTGGATAGTACCTTAAGCTGGTTTGAAACACTTATGGGTGTTTTTGCTTGGAAGCAGAACTCAAATGTAGGAATTTAGGAATATCCTATTATCATGGAAACTAGCAACGCTCGTTCCATGAATAACCCCCCTACGAAACTTGTTCGTTTCCTAGGTTCATGAGGTTCAAGCACACAAAACGAGGTGATTTTCAATCCACCTCAAAATGCATTCCAAAGTCTTAGGTAGTCAATTTGAGCATCCCACCATATTCGCCTCATGAAGACCTTTGAAACGAGTACCTTTGCGAGCCCTCACTGTCAATACTTAGTAAAATAGTGAAAAGTGCAGTTGGCCTAAAAAATAACGCTCTACTTCACTTTGGAAAAATGACTAAGTGTTGAAAGTGCAACGGTGGACAAAATCAGAACCCTTGCACTTAAGTGATTTTGGACTTTGGTGCAAGGGCGCTGAAAAAGTGCACCATTGCACTTAAGTTGGTAACTTAGCCAATTTTGGATGGGGCGCCCTTTTTAAGCTTGTTTTCACTTTTCATTGAATGTGCCACTTTTCATGCCTAAATTAAAGGATCAACTTAAGTTGGTTTTAAAAACTTCTAGATCACTTAAAAGTGATTCTTATTCATTCCATTTCATTTTTAACTTGTTCTTCACCTCTCCAAATCGTTGGGCATCCATTCTCCAAGGAAAAACGTGTTTTCATCTTCTTTCAAGTTTCTCTCAAGATTTTGGTTCGACCTTGCTTAACTCTTTCAAGTATGTATTCCATTTTATTTCTTCTCATGATCTTATTTTTAAGTCACATTTTTCTTCCCCTCTTCAAATACCCACACTTGTCAAATTTTTGAAGTTCCAAGCCAAAGTGTTAGGGCGCCAAAATCAGTGCCCTGACATACTTTGTCAAAAAACTAACACTGAGGTGCAATGGTGCACTTTTTCAGTGTCATTGTACCAAGTTCTATTTTCCCTGAAGTGCAAGGGCACTAATTTTTAGTGCCCTTACACTTTTTCCTACTTTTCATCGAAAACACTTCAAATCTTTCTGGTTTTGCTCCGAACCACTTTTCGTCGATTTTTCACCTCATTTTCCTTGTCTCGACATTTGTATCACGCTTTATCCACATTTTTGTCTTGATTCACGCTTCCCAATGCTACTTTTTTTACTAGCACCTGTTGATTCACCATCCTTGCAATTTCTCTCCAAATTTCATCAAGTGATCTTGAAGGTGACATTTTTCGATCTAGTGAACTATCCCTGATCTTCAAAGAAGCCATCATGCAACAGGTGCAAGAAAATTCATTCATCCGCTAGAAGGACAATCACAAGAATTCAAACCATTGTGGATAGCACCATTGGTTTGGATGACAAATTCATGTAGGAGACCAGGAAGAAATATGAAGATTTATGCGCCCAAGCAAGGAACCATGAAGATTCCTGATCTTCCAACATTGAATATTTTGATGCACTCTCATGTTCATTTTGTAAATAGTTTTTGACATCTTAAATGTCATTTTGTAAAGTGTAATTACATCAAAAATATGAGATGTAACTTCTCAGAGAAAAATTACATTTAGTTAAATTAGGGTTTCCTATTTTTGCTCACCTAATTTCCTAGATTAACTCATCTCTCTTTTCTATATATATGAGGGATCTCTATTGTAATAAGGACCTTTTGATATTTTGCAACGAAGTGCTGCCATTTTGAAACAAGCATTGAAACTTTGTGTTCAATTTTAGGAAACTGAATTTAATCAATAAAGAAGGAAGTTGCATGCCAGACTTTGTGTTGGAATCAATTCTCTTTGGATTTGAGTAAGATTGGTGGTGATTAGCCAATGGTATTTGAAGGCCTTCAAATAGTTCATGTAAAATTTTTGTTGCATCTATTTTTTGGGTTTACTTTTATGTGTGGATACTTTGGTTGAAATATCTACAAGACTTTGTGCTTGTAATCGTTCATGTTGTTTGAGGAATTTATGCATCTAAGAAGACTTTTTGCTTCTAATGCAACAAATGATACATCTTCTACAGATCCAACATTGAAAAAGCTACAAAATGAATTTGTGCCTTCGTGAGCTTTCCCTTTCCCTTTAATTTTGTTATTATAAATCACATCTGGTATCTCTACACTTTTCTTTGATAAGATAGAGATATTGGCATTACTGCTTTTCGTCATGTTTCAGTTATTAGATCTAGAACTTTCAAATTGTGAAGCATTGTAAACATCTTCTCTGAAAGAAAAAGAGAATCATGAATGTAACACACACCCCCATTTCGTAAGTATAGTTTACATTTTGTAATTACTTTATTAGTTTTACTATAGCTTCTATTAGCAATAAGAAGGGCGCCTCCCCTTTTTGAGAGGAGAGATTATATCTCACATAGCTGTGGCTGAAATCTAGATAGTGTAATCTATTGAAAAGTTGATTACATTATTTTCACCCAACATATCCAACAGAAGAAGTTTCTTTATTATAAAGATAAAATCATAAATATACTGGTCCAATTTGACATCCAACCTAACATGTTTAATATATGATAGATAAATTTCATACATTCTAAAGATAAAATCATAAATTTTTTGGTCCAACCTAACATATTTAATATCCGACAGAGAAATTTCCTATATTCTAAAGTTAAAATCATAAATCTGCTTGGTCGAATTTGAGATCCAATTTGAGGTCATGAAGATTCGATAGAGAAAGTTCCTACATTCTAAAGATAAAATCATAAATCTACTTGGTCCAATTTGAGGTCCAATTGTAATGATTTGTCTTTTTAATTATACTTTTTGACATTTGGCTTGATACAAATTGTTACTTTATAATTATGGTATTGCTAAATTCTTCTAATTTTTTCAACCCTCATTTCAGGGAAGAGCTTCAAATATGGTTCCTTTAGATGGAGACTACACTTTTCCAATATAGGTTCCGTCTAGAAACACCACAAGCTCAGGTACTGTCGTACTTAGGTAAAATAAAGTTTGAGGTGAATTGTACTTAGTATTTTATGTTGATATGGATATGTTCTAACTTGTAGTTAATTGTTGTAGCATAAAATATAGGCTAAATAGTTGTTCATATACCATTGTTTTAAATTCTAAATTGCTATACCTTATTCTAGGAGAAAATCATAGGGGGAGTCTATACATAAGACACCATTGTTTCAAATTCAAAATTGTTGGCTCTTTCACAATTTGATCTAAGACAACCTGCTATATAGAAGATGCTCTCAAAATCACAATAAAATCCTTTATTTCGAGATGACTGTTCAAAATATTCCCCATCATAACAATGAACAAAAGCATCAGTCATTAACCTAAACTTTGCAAGAGTTTCATCAAATTCTACTTTTCCACTCCCTTTTCCATTTTGAATTTTATTCCCAATTTTGTCCATGAAGAACTTCCTCAGCCTATAGATCTTGCTGTTAGCGATAAATTTACCAGGTGTCAAGGATAGCTTTGAGTTTTTACCCAAACAACAATAGACAAAATTCAACCTTACCAGATCAAAATTCGACCTTACCAGATTTTGATCTAGTAAGACCGAATTTTGTCAATTGTTGCTTGGGTAAAAACTCAAAGCTATCCTTGACACTTGGTAAAGTTATGGATAACAAAAAGATCTACAGGCTGAGGAATTTCTTCATGGATGAAATTGGGAATAAAATTTAGAATGGAAAAGAGAGTGGAAAATTAGAATTTGAAACAACTCTTGCAAAGTTCAGGTTAATGATTGATGCTTTTTTTCATTGTTATGATGGGAAGATTCTAAATAGTCATCCCAGAATAAAGGATTTTACTATGATTTTGAGAGAATTTTCTATACATCAGGTTATCTTAGATCAAATAAATGAAGCAAATAATTATGAAAGAGCTAACAATTTTGAATTTGAAACAATGGTGTCTTATGTATAGACCCCCCCTATAATTTTCTCCTAGAATAAGGTATAGAAATTTTGAATTTGAAACAATGGTAAATGAACAACTATTTATCCTATCTGTTATGCTGCAAAAATTAAGTACAAGTTAGAACATATCTATATCAACATAAATAGCAGGTGCAATTCACCTCAAACTCTATTGTGGTAATTTCTTTGTAAGGACTTTTGCACTCCATGAACATTCTCTATGCACATCAATACGTTGGTTATTATCCCGATCTCCTTTGTGATCAAAAGAAGAGTGAAGTTCATTACATAACTCATGGCCATTTTATAGTGCTATGATCTAGTGCTCTTTTACTTCTTACTCACCGTGTTCTCAATCACCATGTGCAAATGACTTAGAGGACAAATCTTTGTCACCATTTGACAATAAATTTCATTGTTTTTGGACTGTTTGTTATGATTCAATCACTGTTTGACAATGTTCTTCCTTTCTCAGTCCTATAGGATAGAGGGAAATTCATAGTTTGCAACTCTCTAAAAATGATCATCGAGTGGGATTTTATCAGATATTATAGTTGCAAGTTCCACTTCAGATCACCAAAGCCTTCACAAAAACTTCTACACAACCACTGGAACACTGCGCAATTATTGTTGGGCCTTCACGATGATGTGAATGAATCATTAAGACCTTCATGCTACCCTATCCCACTCTTCTCTCTTCCCTATTCCATCTTTTTATGAGTTTCCCAGATTATTGTACAAATCATAATCATACACTTTGTCCCACTCTTTTATCTTCCATGTTCCATCACCTATCAGGCTTGTCAGCTCCTCATTCCTCCACTTTAACAGAGATGGAGGAGTATCACAAGGGAGATAACTTTGCAAAACAAAATAAATTTCTTATGGATCTTATAATCTATGAAAAATATGATTTACGGTCAAAAAGATCTATCATAATGGTCTATGTGTTTACCCTATTGGAGAAAAACATTTGATCTTTTTTATAGTGAGATGTAGAATACACCCAAGAATAGATCTAAAAATATCAGATTTTTAAACCTTCAAATCTTTGAGATCGTTGCTGATTTGATTTGATTTTTGTACAACTAGATGAATCTAAAACATTGTTGCTTGAAAATTATGCAAAGGAAAATGTTATTTGTTCAAAATGATCTAAGAGTTTTATTTTTCACTTGCACAATTTTTTTTCTACCTTAAGATAACTATTAAAATTATCATTTTTTTAATCATAATATTTCATTGTATATTTTTATTTTGTTAGATTGTATTGGATAGTCAAAGGTTAAGTTTTAAAATAAAATAAAAATCAGCATAATATACTTTCCATGTACTTATTTTCATCACTTGTAAATCTAAATTTTTGTTACTTTTTGTGATCATCAAAAATAGAGATGATTTTAGTCTCATGCCCTCCTGTGAAATATTTTCATGCATGTTTGAGATCTCTACAAGGTGACAAAAAAGGCCCTAGGGTTTGGTAGGGTTTTTAGTATCCTTATTGTTTTGATGGTAATGTTGTCACTAAGTTCTCTCCTTGCCCAAATATAGTCACCTGAGAAACTGCCATGATGCTCTTGACTATAAATTAATTTTTTCTCCCTACCTTCTCACTATAGGTTTTATTCTTCAATTCTACCACTTGCCCTTCCATCTCAGTGTATTTTCATGCTCTTGCATCTATTCTTTTATGAATTTATTCTTATGACTTTGAAAGCTATCACTAGGTCTTTGAGGGTATATGATTTTCTACCATGAACTCTTAGACTATTGTGAAAAGTTTCATAATACCACCATATTGCAAGAGCCAAGAAGACATGGTGCGATGTAGTAGTAAAATCCCGCATTACTATGAAGTTCAAGCAATAAATGTGTGGTATGGCGAGAAATCAAATACTTCTTTTGCATCCCTACAAGAGCCAAGAAGACACGGTGTGGTGCAATGGTAACATCTTGCATTATCGCAAAGGTTGAGCAATAATGGTGTGGTGTAGCTGTAACATCCCGCATCACCGCAAGGATCATGTCAAAATGGTGTGGTATCACGGTTAAACTATAAAATTAAATATCACATTTCTTTGAGGATTTTTTTTGAAACAGTTTGCTTGCCTTGTGTATATTGGTTCCACATTTTCATGTATTTCTAGTAGGGCACTTGTAACTACAACATATGAAAATAAATTCTTGTTGTTATACTTTGATGGATGTCCCTTCGATATTATAGGATATCTGATGTAGTGCACAATATTATAGTGTAAGCCTATTTTTTAGATTGTTTCATTTAGCATCACCAATATTCTCCACAAGAATATTGTCCTTGTTTAAAATGATGGAAATGGTTCACATCTCTAAGAACAATTTCTCTTGCAACAATCTTGGAGATGAATTTAGATGTAGTGTGAAAATAAAAACCTACTTGAAGGTTCTTAACAAATCTAATATTTGTACCAGGGGCCATGTTTAACAAACCAAATTCAATTGCTAAATTTTTAATATGGTGGCAGATAAATGATTCTTTTTCTTCTATTCCATAGTATTAAGTAGAAGTCTTAAATCTAGAAATACCTTGTTGCCTTCATTTGCAAAGCCAATTTCTCCAATTTTGCATAGATATCCCATGTTTTTGGATGTGATCTATCTCCTACAAAAAAAATCATGTACCATTTTATGCCCTTCAATCCAACTACATGCTGGTATCTTTTTAATTCCTCTATCTTCCATCAATCTCCTTACTATTTGAACCTCACTACACCTGCCTGCTTCTGCACAATTTTTTTAGAGAAGAACATAATTTGCAACATTTTTAGGATCCAACTAAAAAAGAAGTGTTGCTAGTGTAGTTAGGGTAAAAATATTAGGGAAAAATTAGTGTTGTTGGTGTATTTATGGTTGCATTATAATATCATTTTATAATTTTGTAGGTGAATCTAAGGAGCTAGAAAAACAATGGAATCAACATCTACAATAGATTTAAGGATGAAAACAATTAGGTACGCACATTCCATCTTTAATCTCTAATTATTTCTTGTCAACACACTTTAATTTGGTGCTTAAAAAGAACAACTTGTTTGATCACACACTTGGATTTTGGGCTTAAAAAAAATCTGTCTTCAATCACATATCACAAACCAGTTCTAAAATAAACCATTTTCTTCCATCACACCTTGATTTGGCATCTAAAATGAACAAGTTCTTCAATTGTTTTACAAAAATTTCAATTTTCTAAATGGAAATTAAAAACTATGTGTGAATCAAGTGCATGTGTGATCAAACACACCTCACTTGATTCTCTTTTGTCACACCCTTCTTAGGAGGCCTTCTTGGAGAACACACCACTCCAAGTGATGACCTCAATTGAGAGGTGAATAGAAAGAAACCCTCCTTTGGGATTTGAAATCTTGTCACTCTTGGCTAAGCCCCAAATAACTTTATACCTTTGGGAAGTGAAGGTGGAGGGTGGGTTACCCCTTTCTCCCAGTTGTGTGGCGGGATTTATTTTTCAAATCATCCCTAGATGAGCTCATGCATCCTATCTTAAGACCTAATTGGCCATATCCACTTGACTAGTTCTAGGACTTGCTGATGTGTCTTCTTCAAGTGTGTGCTTAATCATCACATTCATAATTTCAAATTTAAACTTTTTTATGTGTCTTGTGTGTGTGATTCATGTTTGTACATGTGTATTCATTTGTTTGTAAATTGCCATATCAAGCTATAAATACAAACACATAAACATGTCATTCTAACCATCCATAACCTTCCAAAAACTTTACTAATCATCTCTAGCCATCCATAAACACCTCAAAACATTCCCAAACCATCAACCAAACATGTCTAACCACTATCGTCCATATTCATCCCTGACCTATGAATGAAACCAAAGGATTGAATATTTTGACTATCATTTAAAAGAGCTTCAAAAACAACTGGAATCCCAAAATTTAAATGAAATGATGCAACCATCTCATAATCCTTTATCCTCACCCAAAACTACATCATCCAAGTTCAATGTCCATGAATTTTTACAAAGGCTAAATGATAAACCCAAATCTAAGTCCTCAAAAACAAATAATATAGAGCAATCCTACCATGTCATGCATCTATCTTCATCCCCCATAAGTCAAAATAAACCTCATAATTCTTCCACCCAAGTTAACAATTTCATGAAACCATCCTCTCCCATCTTACCATCTACATCTAATGAGTCATGTCAATCTCTTAGTCCAAAGAATGCTAGCATAGACTCCCTTGCACATCAAGATCAAATTATTCTTTCCACTCCGTCCAATGGTACCAAAAATCTCCAATGCTCTCTAATATTTGACCAAGATCCCATATCTCAAGAACCTCATGATGATCCCCTTATCTCTTTTTGCTTCATCCAAGATGATCCCCTTCCATCTCAAGAGAAAATTATCCTTCCAATTCCTCCTTTCATCTCATCTAATGAATCCATACCATCTCATGATTCCATTTCATCCCAAGAGCATGATAGTTCTTCCATCATATCAAATGATGTCCTACCATTTGCTGATAAAGATACACTTTCCACAAAATCTCAGGATTCCCTTCCTCGTCAAGATCAAGATATACCTCTATTAAAGGATACCCTTTCATTCCATGATGATGTTCATCCTTCTCATGATCAAGATATACCTTTCATACAACTTCATGGTGGTTCCATACGTAATAAAGAGCAAGCTACTCCATCTCCTCCACCTAATGATTATTTTCCTTACCAAGATCAAAGTACTCTATCATCCCCATGTCAAGATACTATCATCCATCTTGATTACCCTCATGTTCACAATCCTCACAAGATCCTATCACACCTATTCAAACTATCCATTAACCTCACACCTATAAAATGGGTTCCTCTACCTTTATCCACTCTTATTTACTTCCAACACCTATCCTTTCATCCATATCATATCCTCCCCAAAATGGACTCTCATCTTGTTTCATAGATAATACATATCCCATTGGTAAACAAATGTTTCAAAGTAGGAACTACAAAGGAAAAGGATTAGGCCTTTATGAACAATTTATCCTTGAACCCCTTTATATCCAAGAAAATCCATATTATCATACACCTCACGCTCAAGACATTGGTACCCATTTTAAGTCAAATTCCATCAAAATAAACCTAAGTATCCTAGTCCATCAAACCTTCCATCCATCCTAGGTCCTTATCCTAGCCCATCAAAACTTCCATCTATCCTTGGTCCTTATCATCCAAACCCTAGTTCATCAACCCTTGCATCCATATTGGGGCCCTACATCCATCCATCTCCTATTCATCAAGAACAAGAAGGGCACACATCCTTGATGCCCTCTCAAAATTCTACCTACATTAACCCATCCATAATACCTCCATCTCCATCCACCCATCCCATTTCTCTTGGAAGCAATTTGGGTGTAAAATTTCAAAAGTTTCCATATCAAAATCCACATATATCAAAGGATCAACATGTTTCCTCAAAGATACATGCAAAAATAGAAGAAAATCTGATCCAAAGTCAAAAGAAAAAATTCAAAGGCCACAAAGACCGACAAAACAAAAAGAAAAATTTCAAAGGTCACAAATGTCCATAAAGAAAAAATAAAAATCTCAAAGGCCACAAAGGCCCATAAAGAAAAAATAAAAGTCAAAAGCTATGTGGATTCCTAAAAGTCTCGTAGAAGTAATAAAATTTAAATTGGCATCATCCTTTTTGTTAGCCTTATCCTCGCAGTCTTTCATTCTGTATCTCCCAACTTATCCAAATTCATGTCCCTTTTCCTTCCTTTGTTCTTGATAAGACTAGTGGAATATACTTCAATGCATGTTTTGGAAACAACATTGTTGACATGTCCATTTTCTTTGGATCCCATACCATTTAATGACAAGCATCTCTAAATCCTTGTCTTAGATTAGACATGTTATCCTCTTGCAAGATAGTCCTTGAATCTCCTACTAAGATACCTTCATCTATCACACTTTTCATTCAATCATAATGTTCCTATGCCTTGCTAGACACAAAGGGAAACTCAATGCATCTTTATTATGAACAAATTATCTCCAACATTGGTCATCATGTCCCTTTGCAACCTTGAATCTTATCATGCGAATCATATTTGAGCCTAGTTGTAAAACATTATCCAATCCTCATATCTTTTGTCAATCAATCATCAATCTTATTTTACTTAGAGGAATCAATAATTCTAAGTACTTATCATCATCCCACCTTATGGAATCAATCATTCTTAGTATCTTAATCAATCTAATCAATCAACCATTATCATCTTTTGACAAAAGATATGTTGCTTGTGTGACATGTTTTGCAGTGAATCTTTCATTTTGATATATCATTTATCCATGGTTTCATTACCTCTATTGTGAGACATCTTGTTTCTTCAATCAGTCATCTCATTCCATCTTAAATGTCTTGAAAAAATCTAAAAAATCAAATATTTGGAAAAGACCAAAAAAATAAAAACATTTCAAAACTTCAAAAAAATCAAAACATTTCAAAACTTCAAAAAAATCAAAATATTTCAAAAATCCAAAAAATCAAAACATTCAAAAATACAAAAAATCACATATTTCAAAAGTACAAAAAATCAAAATATTTCAAAAATACAAAAAAATGGAAAAAGGTCCTGAAAAAATAAAAAAATCAAATAGCTAACAAAAATCCAAGTAATAAAATCAAACCAAATCACTTCTTCCAATCAACTCAATGCATCAATTCAACTCCTTCAAATCAATCTTCAAGTTATCAATCAATAAATCCTTTAATCAAATCACTCCAACTTAAATCATTCCAAGCAAATCAATTCCTCAATTCAATTAATCAATCATCATCCAAATCTTCAAATCAATCATCTTCAATCATTCTAAGAAATAATCCAAATGCAATTCAATCCTTAATCCATATCAATCAAGTCGATCAAACAAGTCAAATTATCCAATCACATCCTTTGGTCTTGATCCTAATCTTGTTGTAAACCCAATCAATTAATCAATCAACTGATCATCCTTGTGTTGATATAGGGATATATCATCCCCCACAATGACATCACTATCATCATCAATCAAAATCAATCAATCAATCAATTGATCATTTCTTTACAGCTTGACAAGGGCAATACCTTGTTTGTTTTTGTATCATTTGTGCATTCTTGCTTACTTTCTTGTGTGTGTTATCATTTTTATCTTGTATTTGCATCAAATGCGCATCACTCCCAACTAATATTCATATCTTGTATCTAGACAAGGTTGTATTACGTTGGGGCATGAGGCATATCGTCACCTTGGTCCTTATACCTTGGTGCATCATGTTTAGTGCTACATTAAACATCACAATTTCTCACTTTCTTGCAGCATAATGTATCATTCATCTCTTTCATTCGCTTCCTATCTTGCACTATTAATCTTATCCATCCTTATCATTTCATTTCATTTCGAGAGCATGCCCATGTTTTTTCAACCCGCCTATCCTCTCGAGGGGGCACCATCATCCCATCATCATCATTATCCTATCGTTTATTTGTACTAAATATAGTTTATGAACAATATTACATTGTTGTTACAATGTATAGAAGTTGTTATATTTGGTACAAAATAGGCATTCTATTACAAGTTGTTACATGAGAACAAATGTTTACAATCTATACATGTAAAATTTTACATTATTTTCTTTCCTTCATTATATTTCTTGTTGTTACAATTACTTTAAAATTTCATCAATAGGTAAGTTGTCCTTAGTATTGAATGGCTACTTGTAGTTCCTTCCTCACTTTTGTTGTTTTTCATCTTTTCACCCTATGTTCTTGATGTCCCAAGTGTCCAAATTACTTAGTTCTAGCAACTCTTGTTGCTTGCATCTAGGGGATTGACCATAGAAACATCCTCAGAGCCTAGGGGCACCTACATTTCCAATAGATTCATAGTCGAAGATACTTTGAAACTCATATAGAGCCTTTAGGAATGTCTCAGCATCCTCCTGATTGTGATGCCATGTGTGGCCAAACTTGACTTTAGACTTATCTATAATCAACCTCGTGAATTTGGACATTGTGACCTCCATCATTGTAGTTACCTACAAGATAATAGATAGAAAAATGAGTCCCTTATTAGACTCAGCAAGCCTCCTTCTACAAACCTAAAATCTTTTCTTGTTCCTAGCCCTCCAAATAAACCACATAATCTCAATATTAAGATAGTCCCAAAAAAATTGAAATTTCTTACTCAATTTTTTTGAAACAAACATTATATCAACCTAGTTTATTTTCCCATTTCCATTCTAGATCTGCATGCCATTACAAAGCATATTCCAGATCTCATTAGCATAGAAACATTGAAAGAAAATATGCATTATAGTTTCAAGAAGCCTACAAAAACTGCATATGTCCATATAACTGTGATTACATTTGATGGGAAGTCTATGTAACAAAATTTTCCATCTGAAACACGCTTTTTTTGGTTCTTTAACTTTCTTCCATACATAATTAAGTGGTTTTTTCCAAGAGCTATCAGTTAGATTGAGATTCCAACTAGTATTCAAATGTTCCCAAATAGAGTTATCCTTTTTAAGTTTTGTATAAATGGTTTTTGTCTTTGATATCTGATAGTGATGTACCATCCATCCATACTAAATCTTCTGCAAAATCACACTCATTAACAATGGTTAATGAAAATATGGCATTTTTTCAACTTTCAACAATTAAATTATAAATTCTAGTGTTAACATTATTTAAGCTAAATTCTTCAGTTAAATCATCCATGGGATTGATACGCTCATTATTAAGGATATTTTGAAATGTACATAAACCAATATTGCACCATTTCTTGGTAGAAAACCTCTGGAGTAAAGAAAGGGGATTATTGTTACACTTGAGATTCCACCATAAAGAATAATAAGATTGTCACTTAAATTTTTTTGTTGATTTGGATATCACAATTTTTAAATTTCACTTTGTGTTTCACCAATTCCCAGGCCTTCTAGAGACTTTTAAATACTAGGGAGCCAACTGGCAACATGGGAACCTTATTGATGAGAATATCACAAAGAGGCAAGTTTTTTCGAGATTTTACTTGTTTGGGGGTGGTGAGTAGCAGTTTATTTCTTATCATAACTTTCCAGGGCTCTTTTCCCACCATGGCTTTGGCAATCCATTTGGCTACTAGTACAATGCCTTGAATTCATAGATATTTTAGGCCCAACCTCCCATCCATCTTGCTAAGGAAGCACCATTCCCATTTCACTGAATGCTACTTCTTCTTCCCTTTCCCCTCATACCACAAGAAGGACCTGTTGATGGTGAAAATGACACAAACAACGCAAAACAAAATATTTCTACTCTATTTCTTCTGAAAAAGAAAGACAACATATAATAGCCTAACTCCTAAGGTCCTGGTAGTTGGTTCTCAACTGTCTGATGTCACTCAATTGGCCAATGCAATTGTAATATTCAAGGGGAATTTTCTGGTGATAAGGAATACAAACAACAACAGATTCATCAATCTATGTTTAATGGGGGGGTTTAAATAAATAGAAAAAAAAGATAGATCAAGGCATAGATCAGTAAAATATGAACAAAATTCTCAAACATCCAGACATATATTCTTAACAACAAATTCTTCTTAACAAATCAAGAAAACCATAACATGATTCAATTCACAAAACAATCCATACCATTGCATACATTTACAGTGCTTAGTTTAACCATCAAAATCATTCATCACAATACTTTAAGATTTAAAAGAACAAACTCTTCATCCATTGCCAATAACATAGATCAACAGACATGTAACAATTCCATCCATAGATAATTTAATGAAATAATCTTTGAAATATGGTTTCTCCTATTGATTCACATCAAATAAGAAACATTTATGCACAACAAAATCACTGGCATACAAACCGATTATGGTTCATTAACCTCATCCAAGAAACTCAATTCCAACATAACACTATATAAAAGTGTATCCAAATTCAACTAAACTTAAAACAAGGTATCTTTACTTAAAGCTATAAAATTCCTATCTACTACATCAAGTGACTAATTCTACTTTCATCAGTCGACCTTTACAATATCAAGTTCAAAAATACACATAGGCGTGGTAAGCACAAATCCCTCTCAATCAAAATTGAGATCCACTAATCAAGAAATTGGAACCTCCTAAAAAAATTAGACTGGTTGATCTCCAGTTCCAACGTTGATTGCCCTGTGAAAAGGGGGGGAAGTCATATGTCCAAACTAGACCATCCTGATGCCAACTCATTCCTGCGTAGTTTTCTCCAGAAGGTATTCATCAAAATCGGTGAAGACTTGTTGAAGAATATCTACATCCGGCCCATCAATCCAGCTGTCCTCAAATTTAATTATCTTCAATTCTGCAGAGGCAAACCCCTTCATGTCTTTTAATTTAGTCAATTCTTTCCTTGTAGCTTTCACTTCTTCCTTAACCTCCATTAATCTATCTAATAATAGATCCTCTCCATCATCCTCTTTCTGTATAACCTCTTGAAACCTATTGTTCCATTTCTCTTTTAATTGATTCAAAGGCATGCCCTCCTTAACTGATATATCCACATTAACTAGAATGGATACAATAGCTTCTAGTTCATCAAGTTGCTCATTCAGATCCTTACTAGCATCTTGAATTTAATTCTTATTCTTATATATAAAATCAGATCTAAACCGGATTATGCTAGAGGCTTTTTCCAAGAAATCAACATTGTCTTCCTTGAGGATTGATTGCTCAAGATGAGTTGAATTTGGAAATTTATTTATATCCTTTATTTTCTAGACATACCCCCTATATTCCTCCTCCTGCTTTCCCAAAGCTTCAGTGTGGTGACTCATTTCCTCTATCAATTCTAGTGTTGTCTTATG
Organism: Sequoiadendron giganteum; assembly: GCA_007115665.2. NCBI lineage: Eukaryota > Viridiplantae > Streptophyta > Pinopsida > Cupressales > Cupressaceae > Sequoiadendron > Sequoiadendron giganteum. The sequence continues at coordinate 425,601,334 of CM021102.1, read as the reverse complement.
AATCTCAAAAGTGCTTACTAGCACCTCACCCACTTCCTGGTTAAGTTTATCTATCCACCTATCCATCATCCCAGACTTATTCTTCATTTGCACTAGATCATCAACCTCTCTTTTGCTGAGAAAAATTGGTGTTTCCAAGGAAACAATTTGTTGTGACTTAGGAGTGGAAACATCCCTTAAGAAAGTATGCATCTGATCCAATTGAGCTTTGAGCTCATCCTTTCTTTGTTTGTCCTTCATCATTTTGGACTTGGTGGATGAAGCTACAACATCAATCAGATTCATCTGCTGATTCCTTGTAGGCTTCCCTAAATTGACAGTGTCCAGTTGATAATCAGTGACCTGCATGTCTCCCCTACCCTTATCCACTATTGGAATTGCACATTCTGCAATAATCTCCCCTACCTTGGTGAGTCTTATGGAATGAAGAATTTTGGCCTTCTTCTTGGGTCTCTCCTTTTCTATCACCTTCACCATCTCTTCCCAATTAAGAGGTTGTGGTGGAGCTATTTGTTTCTTTTCAAGATCAAGTTTCAACTAGGTAGGAGCACTAGGAGTGGCAACCATTACTGTAGAAGAAGAGGCAGCAATTGTGGAAGATAGTGGGTGTAATAAATTAACTCTAGGTTGAGAATCAACCTCCTGCACATTTTGTTGTTCTTTTTCTGCATTCTCTTGTGCAAGTTTCTCAGCCTCTTCCCTATCCTTCTTCTCCTGTAACTTTTTATCTTCTTGCTCCTTTTTCAGTCGTTCTTCCTCCAACTTCTTCTCTTCAAGCAGTTTATCTCTTTCTCTTTCCAAGTCCTTGAGCTTGTCTTGCGCTTCCTTCTCCTTCTATTGTTGCTTAACAAACTCTTCAGTATCCTTTTATTTTTGCAAGCATTCTTCTTCTTCTCTTTTCTTATAGGCCTCTTCAATCATTTTAAACTTAGCCTCAAGGGCCTCCCTTTCTCTTCTCTATTTGGCCTTCTCTTCTTCCAGCTCATGTATCTTTTGCACCATCTCCAATCTGTCATTTTCCTCATTTGCTTTGAGCTCATGCTCCTTTTTTTGTTGTTTCTTGATCAATTCATCAGCTTTCTACTTGGCCTCCAACTGTTGTTGCTGGAGTACCGCATCAACTTGTGCCTTTGTATCCATTTCTTTTTGTTTTTCCAAAGCTTCAACATGTGCCTTGGCATATGAGGCTTTCTTAGCTTCTTTAAATAATTCCCATTGATCATATTCTGTCAAAACATGCTCAGTTTCATCAAGAGGCATCTCCTCTAGTGTCTCCTTATGTAATACCCCTCTATTTTTCCTTCTGGTTGGATAGCGTGTCCTTGTGTGGGTATGTTGCTTTGATGTGTTCTGGTTATTCAGATGCCTTGTTTGTGTGCTTTTTGTTAGTACCTTGACTATGGTACTCAGCTGCTTTTGTTCGCTATCTAAAAGTGACGTTAATGTTATATTTTGATGTGATGGTATTTTGTTATGATGTTATCATTATGGCATGTTCTAGATTAACACAAATAGATATTCGAATTAATGATGTTATGCCTTGGATTATAATAGTATGTTAGATTTTCCAATTAGTTGCATTGTATTGGTGAAGGGGACGACATCGCATCACTTGCTTGCGAGCACCCTGTGATTCCGTGATTTCCTCTTCACGGTGTGTATTTTATGCTATTTATATTATATGTTGTGCTTACTTGATTTTTCAGGTTGACAGGTACAGGGCATCAACTCCACCTGGTTTCACAGGTGTGAGCGTGTCCAATAACCAATGGTATTCGATTGGGAGATAGTAGCTAGGTTTTCCATGCCAAGCCGTCACCCTAGTCCTAGTATGTCATCAGTTGTTTGTCAGGTAGTGTTGCTTTGAATATTGTTCCCTCTCTTCGTTATTTCATTTCAATTTAGAAAAAGGGTAATTAAAAGGCTTTATGTATTTAAGAGGTTGATCTAATTAATCTGGTTATAATGTGGAAAATGTTATTTAAAGTTATTAATTAATAAAATAATTTAATCTTGGATTAAATTTATTTTATTGAATTAATTAAATTAATTAATTTGAATTAAGCAATTCATTTTGAAAATTATTGGATATTTGTTGAAATTGAAAAAATAAAAAAAAAAAAAAATGATTTAAAAGTCAAATTAGAAAGTTTGAATTCAAAAATTGAAGAAATTGAGATATTTTGCATTTTCTATTTTAGAGAATTGATGAGGGTGGTTGTAGGATTTTTAGGGTTTTATTCTTATGTTTGAATTTTGCTTCACAATTTTGGTGGATGGAGTTTTAGAAAATATTGAATTAAAGAGAGGAAGAATTCTTCAATTTGGTGGGTTTTTGAATTTGAATTGTGAAAATTTGTGGAATTGAAGTTGAAAGCAAGGTTGGGGGTTGAGCACCATTTTGGATCTTCCCAACTCAAAAGAAAATAAAACCGGGTTCATGCTTGTAAATTTAGTTGTTGAAAATTATATTTATATATTTATTTGTTATTGAAAATCTTTCTGACATCAAATAGTTTTTTATTTTTTATAGTTAGGATATTGTTTTCACTATGTACCTGAGGTAGAGGATTACTTGGTTGATTTTGACAATGAATTTTAGGTGAGAATAAGAGATTGGATGAGACTATCATTGAGACATGTTATAATGTTTAATCTAAATTGGGATACCCAAGGCATGAATAAGGATGAGTCTGATTCAATGGATAAAATATAATTTGATCATGTATAAATGATGTTCATTCTTGCTATCAATTTGAATAATAATAATGTTAAACAAACATATATGGGAGAACAATAGTTGCACTAACGAGGAAAAATAGAATGGATACTAAAAGGACAATGTAGAAATAATATTCTAAGGAAAAAACTATAGATAGGATCCTCTTCATAGCTTTTATTTCTATCACATATGAGAATTGAGACCTATATGCTATGGGATCATATCCTTTTTTAATGAATTTCTAGTGGCCCTTATGGTTTCTTGGGGCTTTGTGGTCCTATGTATGTCTAGTTGGTGTAGACATCTTCTCTTTTTTCCCCCAATTTACTTCCTATGGAGAATAGTTACTAGGCTTTAGTAAGATAGTTGTCTAGATGTATTTAGACACCAATATTTTTGGTTTTCAAGTGTTTCTCTCCTCTATTTTTTTTTATTTTGGAGGTGGGGGATTAATTTTAAACTCCCATTTAACATTCTTTCACAAAAAATATCTATATTTTTCTTTTATCTCCTATCTTTATGTGAACTCAAATATTAATATTTTTTTAGCTTGTATTGATTACTTTTAAGTTGTCATCACTTACTCTTGCTTCTTTCAATTATAACAGGTCTACTTAGCTTAGCTATGTTGAGTGCATTTTGGCTATGATTTCGGCATCATAGGATGTTAATATTATAGGCTTTTTATTGTTTCTCTCCTCTATTTTTTTTTGTTTGGGAGGTGGCTGATCAATGATAAAAAAAAATTATGAGCTACATTAATTAAGCAATGCCTATTGTAAAACCATAAATCAAAATACATCATTTGACTATAAATAATAATAGTAGCTGAAAATCAAAATCCATTACAAATGAGCTGAAAGTTCAAATTACCAATTACAGTCCAGGGTTTGTATGCACCTTTATTTGTTGTTTTTAGATGTTTTTTTTCCTAGTGAATATTCTTATTGGCAATTTGGATCTACTCATTATGCTCTGCCACGTGATGACACTAATGACTAATGAGTTGTTGATGTTAAATTCTTATCAAATTCTTTAAAAACTTGTATAGAAATATGTTCTACGAATAAGTGAAACTATTTTAAAAATCAAATTTGAACAAGCACAACATTGCAATGCTGATATAACAACATTTATGTAATGCTTATACCCATTATATGAGCCTAAGAAAGTATCAATAGAGATTGTGAAGGTCTTGCAGAGCAGGTTCATCAATGAAGACCAAAACATGTATGATGAAGAAATTGACAAGCCTGCACGAGCTCGAACATCCAATTTAAATGAGGAACTTTGGCAAGTTGACACTATACTTTCTGATAAAATTGGTACATTGACTTGAAATTCAATGGAGTTATTGAAGTGTTCCATTGCAGGTATTGCATATGGTTGAGGTTTGACAGAGGTGGAAATAACAATGATATACACATACACATACACATAGTCACATACACATAAACAAGGAGAAGACGATGACAACTCACTCTTCAAGAAGTGTAACTCCCAAGGAATGAAGCAACACCTCATTGTCCAAAAATAGAAGTGTAGGTCCTAAGGAAAAGCTCACTCCAAAAAGGACAAGGATAACTAAACCTAAGTAAATAAATTACATAAGTAAGATTAACTTATGGGATGATAAATGCATTACTACACAAACTAAACACATTTTGAAAAACTTGGAAAATTACACTAAAAAACATTGATTTATGATTAGTCACAATTTTTTTTTAGAGCAATGCTACTATAGTTTCCACAATGTTTCAAGAACTATATGCTTCCAAGTATTCCAAATTCAAGAAATATTCCATGAAATGAAAGGATTTGTCTCCAAGGAGAGTTTGAGCATGAGATTGGTTGATATCAGCAATTTGTTTTGGAAGAGAGAAACTAAGAAGGAAAGAAAATTAAGGATATAAATAATAGGGCATAGAAAACTCATAAATGCATAATTACACAAACCAAACTTTTTGAAAAAATTGGAAAATTACACAGAAAACACTGATTTATGATTAATCACAATTTTTTCTTGAGTAATGCTACTATAGTTTCCATAATTTTTCAAGAACTATATGCTCCCAAGCATTCTGACTTCAAGAAATATTCAATGATAATGCAGAATGTATGAGAATACGATAAGCAAATTGAATGATAATGCAGAACCTATGAGAAAATGATAAGCAAAGTGAATGATAATGCAGAACCTGTGAGATTATGCTAAGCAGAGTCAATGATAATGCAGAATGTATGAGAATATGATAAGAAAAGTGAATGATAATGCAAAACCTATGATAAAACGATAAGCAGAGTGAATGATAATGCATAACCTGTGAGATTATGCTAAGCAGAGTCAATGATAATGCAGAATGTGTGAGAATACGATAAGAAAAGTTAATGATAATGCAGAACCTATGAGAAAATGATAAGCAGAGTGAATGATAATGCAGAACCTATGAGACTATGCTAAGCAGAGTCAATGATAATGCAGAACATATGAGAATACAATAAGAAAAGTGAATGATAATGCAAAACCTATGAGAAAACGATAAGAAGAGTGAATGATAATGCAGAACCTATGAGATTATGCTAAGCAAAGTCAATGATAACGCAGAACCTATGAGAATACGATATGCAAAGTCAATGTCAATGCAAATCCTATGAGAATAGGATAACCCTAAATTATGACTATAAAATTTGCAAAATAAACCCTACCAAAAAATAAATGCTAAACTATGTGTGATATATTCTCAAAATAAACCCTACTAAAAGAGAAATGCCAAAATATGAGCATAATATTTGTAATATAAACCCTACAAAGCAAAACCCATATAAACAACGAACATTATTACATGTCGAAAGAAGAAAACAACCCCAAAAATTTCAATGGTGGGGAAACAACCAACTGCATTAATATATTTAATATAAACAAAGTGATGTTTGAATAGAAGATTAATTTCCCAATATTTAGTGTGTTTATGAACACAAATAGGGCAGTGTTCATAAACACTAAACTTCAACAAAATAAACGAAATCTGCAACACCAAAAAACCAATAAAACAAAGCGAAATTGCAAACCAAACACAAACAAAAGAATAATGGCGATCCTTAGTGAGCAAACTCACATGGTTTGAACATGCGACGAACCCCTTCGTTGCTTGTGGTGACCTTCATGGAGGCGAGGAACCCGTTTGTTGCTTGCATGGTGGAAGTGGAGCTACTAGTGACATTCAATAATTGCCATCTACCCATCTTTGTATCAGCTTCTACCCAAACATGATATGGTCTCCGAGCATCGCAAGTTGTGGTGAGACGGTGAAGGTTGCAGATGATGAAACGAGCAGGTATCGACGTGCAAGTGAAGATAGAATGTTTACTTGCTAAAATGAAAGGTTGAAAACATGGTGAGAAGAGTGAGGCACTGGGAGCATTCAATGCAGTTCATCTCGTAATAAATGTGGGGTGGCATGGAGCTTAGCAGAGGTGGCAACATTTAATTTTGATAGTCAATACGAATAAGAAGTGGCAGCGAGTGATAAATGCTCAATAGTGGATTGTTAGGGTGACGGACTAGGAGGAGTTGACATGGCAAGGTTGTCACCTTCGGACACCAAGCCACATAGGTAGTGGCACCCGAGGTGCGTCTATATCAGTCAACAGGTCTTTTTTCCATTTTTTTCTAGGCGCGGACAAATTTGGACCTTCCACGTGGAAAAATATTTTTAAAAAAAATTAAAATAATAATTTATTGTTTAATTTACATTTTTGTCTAATGGGTTTTTTTTTTTTTAATGCTATTGGTCCACATGGCCTGCCAATTGGATCGTGCGATTTTGGGTGCTTATGTATCGGCTTCTCTCCACTAATACAAAAATTGCACCGTAGAAATAAAAAAATGGAGGGGCATCGTATTCTACGTACCCAATATGCAAACTGGAGAGAAATAGGCAGGATTGTTGCCAAAAAAAATCTCATCATTTTGGCTATTTTTTAGGCATGTTTGAATTAATTGTTGACTATACCTACCTCCAATTAATTTAGAGTTGCTCAATTTTCATAGTTAACCAAAAATATTTCTTCAATGTTGTTTGATCTAATTATGTGAAACATTGTATATGTTCATGCACACTCATCCTTCTATAAATGGTTTATTTCTTCTTCCTTGAATAACTTGTGCATAATTGAATCCAATGTCTTAAAATGCCTTGACTATTATAGATTTATATGTTTGTAAATTAGCAACATTGATCTGAGTTCTATCATTTATGGTTCTTCACAAAATTTCTTTTGATCTTCTTCATTTCCATTTGAATATTCATCAATATCCCCTCTCAGTGGCAATTCATGTTCAAATATTTTAATATTCTGCATTCAGCAGACCTATCATCTCTACCCCCATGTAACTTACAATAACAACCCAATGTAAACCTATTGTTGACCTGCCAACAATAATTGTGGTAGCTAATTTTGAGTGCACATTTTAAGCAAGCAAGATACAAAAAGAAAGAATGTATGCAATCATTAGTTTAGAGTTAGTCAAAAAAAATTGTATGGTGTAAAGAACCTATAGTAGTAGAAGGTATATTCAGAAGAAGGGAATGTTCAGCTGAGATGGTAGCAGTGTATAAAGGAATTTTATCAGACGCGGCGTAGTGACAGCCACAGCCATAGGATTGTAGCTAGTTTTAGTTTTTGGTGTGAGTGTAGCACCTTTTGAATTGGATAGAAGTCCAAATATTTTATGGTTTATTTTGTTCATGTAAAACAGAGCATGTCCTCTGTGATTTTGTATTTTTAAAAAGTAAGAAGGAATAAATAAATTTGCATGTTTTTGTCTCAACTTTCTGTTGTCTCTACATTGTTTGTTATTTCCCTATTTTATCCATCCTGTCACAACAATGACTTTGTTTTATTACACCCCTACCTACCAACAAGTGGTATCAAAGCCCTATTTTTCTAGGCATTTTTTTATTGTGGGTGTCTTTAGAAAAGACTTAGGTTATCTAGGCATTGTTTAGTCTTCTCAAATCTAAAAAAAAATTGTAGGAGTGAGAGCAAAGGTTGGCAATAGCCACCAAATTTTTATGGACAAAATTATGATATATGGGATAAGAAAATGAGAATAATATTGGTTGAAAATGACCTATGGGAGTTGGTCACTAATGGGTTCAATGATATCATAGACCCAGAAGCCTTTGCAGCCCTTTCAAATCCTCAAAAGAATCAGTTGAAAGAAATAAGAATGAAAGATGCAAAATCCCTTAGTTTGATTGAGGCAGCCTTGACTGAGGCTATTTTCCCACATATTGTAGTAGAAAATTATGCAAAACAAGCTTGAGAAATATTAAAAAATCATTATAAAGGGACTGACAAAGTAAGTTTGTTGAATTTGTAGCTCTTAAGAAGAGGATTTGAAAGTCTACAAATGAAGGATAGTGAGTCCATTTCAAACTTTCACACCAAGGTGTCTACTTTGATAAATCAATTGAGAATCAATAGGGAAACAATAGAAGAGCAAATTATTATTGAGAAAACCATAAGAATTATGCCCTCTAGGTTTGATCCTATAGTCATTGGCTTTGAAGAGGCAAAGGATTTGTCCAAAATGACTATAGATGATTTGATGGGCTCACTACAAACCCATGAGAAATGATTGAATAGATCTACTCCTTCCCTAGAGCAAGCCTTCAAGGATCAGACCAATGCAAGAGATCAAGGAAGAGAAAGAAATAGTAGAGGTAGAGGTAGAGGTCAAAGAGGTAGAGGAAGAAGTAATTCTAGAAGAGGAGGTTTTGACAGCATAAAGGAGCCGAGCAGCTCACAATCAGCAAACCAGAAATAGAAGAAGAATAGCAGTTCAAATCAGAGGTATGACAAGAGAAATGTCCAATTTTATTACTATCACAAGTATGGGAATTATGCTAGTGAGTTTTAAAATAAGCAATATGACCATGGGAGTCAGAATGTTAATGTAACAAATGAGAACAAGGTTAAAAATGAAAAATAGTCCAATGTATTCATTGTTTGCAACCTTGTTGAATGCAGCAATGATGAAATATGGTACTTAGATAGAGAATGTAGAAACCACATGAGTGGTAACAAAAATTTATTTGCCTCCATAGATAGCAATATAAAAATTGAAATAAAAATGGGAAATGATGAGAAATTTCCTATCATGGGAAAAGTTGTTTTCAGCATTCAGACCAAGAATGGTGAGAGGAAGCAAAACCAGGATGTTTATTATGCTCTTGGCATAAAGCATAATCTATTGAGCATTAGACAAATGGTCCAAAATGGTTACAAAATCCTGATGAAGAATGGGGAATGCAAGATATTTGACAAATGAGGCAACAAGAAAGTGATGGTTGCAATGCAAATGACAAGAAATATAATGTTTCCTCTTAGGATGCACATAGTATCTGTGACATACATGGCAGAAGGATAGGAACGACAATTTTCATTGTCACTCACAGTAGTCACACAACAATCGGTAGTGGAACAACAGTCTGCATTCAAGACAGTCATCACATCCAAACTTTGGCATCTAAGGTATGGGCACTTAATCTTTTCTAGTTTAAGTTTATTGTCTAGGAAAGGAATGGTTAGAGGTCTACCATCCATTGTAGAACCTGATGGAAAATGTGAGGTTTGCATTTAAGGAAAACAACATACGCAGTCATTTTAATCTGGGTATTCTAGGAGAGCAAGAGAACCTCTTGAATTAGTGCACTTAGATTTGTGTGGACCCATGAAAACCCCCACATTAGGAGAAAACACTTATTTCATGACTCTCATAGATGATTATAGCAAAAAATTTGGGTCTATTTTTTGAAAAATAAATCGAAAGCCTTTGATAAATTTAAATGGTTTAAGGCATCAGTTGAAAGGGAGAGTGGTCTCTATATCAAATCCCTTAGAAAAGATAGAGGGGGAGATTACATCTCCAAAGAATTCCTAATTTTTTGTAGGAATGGGGGGATTCATAAAGAATTCACAACTAGGTATACTCGACAACAAAATAGAGTGGCTAAAAGGAAAAATAGGACCATTCAAGACATGGCAACAAGTATACTGAAAGAAAAAGGGCTATCACACATATTTTGGCATGAAGTTGTAGCAAAAACAATTTATATATTGAATAGGTGCCCCACAAAGGTTGTCTGTGATAAGATTCCACAAGAGGCATGGACAAACAACAAGTGGAGTGTTGAGAATTTAAGAATTTTTGGGTGTGTGGCATATGCCAAAAGAGAAGAGGAAAAAATTTGATGATAAAGGAGAAAAATGCATCCTCATAGGCTATAGTGAGGATTCAAAAGCCTATAAATTATACAATCCCATCACTAAGAAGGTAGTGATTAGTAGAGATGTTGTGTTTATTGAAAATGAAGCATGGGATGGAATAGTGGATGACACCATGGGTATTTCAGTCACAATACCCCTTGAAGATGAAGAAGCTCTAGAAGATAGCAACTTAGGGAGAGGTCAAGAGAGTAGCATCTCAGAAAGATATTACCATAGAGAATTAGAAATTACACCCCTGGTGATGTGTAACAGAATAGTAACTTTGTAGGTGTTCAGCAAAATAGCAACTCTAAATAGAGATAGTAGAGTAGCAGCTCCAGAATTCAATAGAGCAATAGCTCTGACAGTCAGCAGTACAGTATCTCTAGAGGTTAGAGTAGTAGAAACTTAAAAGCTAATTCAGACACTACACTCACATCATTAATGCCACGAAAGACAAAGAGTGTGAGGGAAACATATGACAGCATATAGCATGTTGATTTTGATGAGAATTTAGATTTTGCATTATTCTCTTATAGTGATCTAACATACTTTGAGAAAGCAGTGAAAGAAGAGAAGTGGTGTAAGGCTATGGATGAAGAATTGGAGGCTATAGAGAGGAACCAAACATGGGAGATGATTAATTTACCCAAGGGAAAACAAGACATTGGAGTGAAGTGGATCTACAAGACCAAGTGTATAGCTGAAGGAAAAATTGAAAGATACAAAACGAGGCTAGTTGTGAAAGGGTACAAATATCAGCCCCGAGTAGACTATGATGAGACATATCCACTAGTTGCAAGGCTACAAATAGTGTGGACAAACATAGAAATTGTAGCACATCATCAGTGGAAGGTGTTTCAAATGGATGTAAATTCAACCTTCTTGAATGGAGTTTTGAAGGAGGAAGTGTATGTGGAACAGCCGCCTGGCTATGAAGTCCCAGGGCAAGAGGACAAAGTGTATAGGCTCTATAAAGCTCTTTATGGGCTAAAACAAGCACCTCGGGCATGGTACAATAGAATAGACTCTTATTTATTGAGTAGTGGCTTTAAAAAAAGTAGCAGTGAGCCCACACTCTACATCAAAGCAGTTGAAGGTGACATTTTAATTATTATTTTGTATGTAGATGATATGATTCTTACTGGGAACAGTGACAGTAGAATTGTTTATTTTAAAATGGTGATGAAAAATGAGTTTGAGATGACGGATCTAGGTTTGTTAAAGTGTTTTATTGGGATAGAAGTTTAGAAAACACAACATGGTATATTTATTTCACAAACTAACTATTCCAAACATATTTTAAGGAGAATTAAAATGCATAATAGCAAACCTACCCCCACACCAACAACAACAGGTTTGAAACTACGAAAAGAGGATAGCAGAAAAGATGTGAACCAACCCTCTACAAGAGTATGGTTGGAATTTTGATGTATTTAACATCAACTAGGCCTAATTTTATGTATGTAGTAATTTTGATAGCTAGGTTCATGGAGAAACCTAAGGACACACATTGGCAAGCAGGAAAGAGGATTTTGAGGTATGTCAATGGAACAATAGGTTATGGCATCATGTATGGTGCATATAATGAATTTAAGTTGGATGGTTTCACAAATAGTGATTGGGCAGGTAATGTAGATGATAGGAAGATAACATCAGTGTATATCTTCCACATGCGATTGGTTGCAATCTCATGGGCATCCAAGAAGCAGCCCATTTTCTATCTCAGCACAATAGAAGGTGAGTACATAGTAGTAAATGTAGCAACATTTTAGGCTATTTGGTTGAGAAGAATCCTTGCAGATCTATAGCAATAGCAAGAAGAAAGCATAGTCATACATTGTGATAGTGTTTCCTTAATATCTTTGACGAAGAATCCATTCTTCCATGGATGAAGCAAGCACATTGAGACCCGGTATCATTTCATAAGGGAATTGGTAGAACAAGGTGAGATAGAACTTCAATATTGTAGATCTAAGCAGCAACTCACTGACATCTGTTAATACTTCTCATTGATGTCTTTACTCAGTCTGGTACTCCTATCTTTGGTGTTCTTACCTACAATCTAGTAGCATTGTTATCGGCACATGTTTTGGTCTATGCAATGATTTACCAAAGTATGTTTTTGGTCCAGCCCCATTTGATATATTATGGGATATCATTTTTGCACCTATGCTAACATCTCCAACACTCTGATGTAAGTCGACTAGTGGAGAAGCAGATCCGGTATATATATGCATACATGAAGCAACATAAGTAGTAGTGTTCTTGAGATGTGATGTATGATAGTGATCTATTCATATTATCTTATGAACTGATATATGTGTGTTTTAGTAGCTTAGTATAGTGTTTGTACAAAAGGATTTTTTGGTGCTTCAGTGAGAACTCTATTCATGCATATGTAGATGCAATTATAGCAGTTCAGTTTTGTAATACATACTCCAGAAGTAAGTTGCCTCTCAGCTATAATAGCTTTTTTTTGTATTTTGGGTAGTGAGTCGCTCAGCAATGAGCCAGCTCAGTAGTGAGCCACCTATGTATTATGTAACTGGTTACTTAATACTTGAGACTTAACCCTCTCCCTGGTTTTTCCCATCTTGGGTTTCCATGATAAAAATCTCGATATTATGTGGTTTTGTGTTATATTGGTTATTGTTAAATAATTTAATTATGTTATGTGGATAGCTATTTAAATTTTTTGATATTTTTAGAGGAATACTGATTCATCCATCCCCTCTCAGTATTTTGAATGTTCAACAATTGGTATCAGAGCTAGATCCTTTAGAAAATTCTAACATCTCAAAGGAGATCTGGAAGGTTGAACATATGGTACCCATATCTACCATGGATCAAAAAGAACTCATGTCCATCCTTGAAGATATTGAATCTATTGAAGATGAAAATAAGGAACGCTCATAAAATCTTCAAATGGAAAATGACTACATTCGTAAGCTAAAAGATCAGATCTAAAAATTCAAGCTAAGGCATAAAGAGGTCAGGAATGAACACAAGTTAGCAAATATTACTATCCTTGATTTGAAAGACAAGAGTGAAGAAGATGAAAAGACCAAGGAACATCTGAATAATGTAATCAAGGGTAAATCTAAGGAATGCAATAAGTTGGAACAGGAAGTTGTATCTCTCAAATCAAATTTTGAAGAATCAAAGAAGATAGAAGTCAAATAAAAAGCAAGCTCAAAAAATATTGATGAAATACTAGCAGCTCAATGATCACTGGCAAACAAGAAAGGCTTAGTCTATGAAATTGGTGAATGCTCACACAATAAACCCGATGAAAAGAAGGAACCCGAACCGGTAAAAGAAGCTAAAACTAAATTCGACAAATAAGACAAAGGTAAGTCTTCAGCAAAGAAACAGGTAAGTAGGAAACCCTTCTCTTTTAATGGTCATTTATTTAATTGTAATAAATTAGGTCATAAAGCATTAAACTACAAGATTAATATGAATCAAAAAACTAGATCTTACTTCTTTGGATGTTACAATTGCAATGTGTATGGTCATAAGGCTAATCAATGTAGGAAACCAGATAGAAACAATTATTTTTGTGGTTATTTTTATACATGTTATGCATATGGACATAAGGCTAACCAGTGCAGGTCAAGATAATAGAAGAAAACTAATAGGTTTTATAATTGCAGTAAAGTTGGACACATTGCAAGATTCTGCAAACCTGATGCAGTCAAGCCAACTGAATCGATGAAGAAAATAAATAAAGAAGAAGTCAAGGTTGAAATGGAGAAGATCTGGAGAAATAAAGAAGATAATGGATCCAACTCTAGTGCAGAAATCTACTCTGATAACTAGTAGCTCTCTCATTGTTACTCAGGGGAGGAATGTTCTAAGTTCACCTCTTCCTCCTTCATGAGTAAAGAGATTGCAAGAATTTCATATCTACTCAATCAAGGAGTCTCTGGTAGACAAGAAATGTGAACAAGCAACTTGGTGACATCCCACCATCTTCCTCTCCCTGGTCTGGTCTAAATTACCCTATGGTGGACGGTTGTGCTTAGCACAACCGCACACCACCAGCGGTGGTCGGTTGTGCATAGCCGGCCGCCCCACTAATGACCATCGCCGCCCATTTAAAAGGTCGCCACCCACTGTCAAAAATCTGCTGCCCCACTCACAAAAACACGTGGCCCGAGACAACCGCCCCATGACTCTTGTATGGCGCGTGGCCCGAGGCTGGGTTTGTTCATTTCTGGGGTAAAATAAATTAAATTAAATTAAATAAATGGATTGGGTTATAATATATTTTAATATTTTATTATTGTATTATTATAATATTAAAATATTAAAATATATTTATATATATTAATTAAATGGTTATAATATTATTTTAATGTAGGTATTTATTTATTGTTTTAAATATATACATATTAAAATAATGATTTGTTTGAGGGAATAAATTAGGTTTAATTGAGAAAATGAAATAGGAAAATATTGGTTAAATCATTGTTTATTTTTAAAATATTATATTTGATGGAGAAATAGATTTGATTCTAAATATTATGTTTTTCTTTTAAGGCAGGTTAATTATTTTATATGGTTATATTGAAATGAGAAAACGATAATTACCTTATATCATTGTATTTTGATTAGTAGAATTAACAGAATACTTTATTATTATTTAAATGCAAGAAGGGAATTAAATAGTTAGTATTAATTTCTTCCTTATCTGAATAGACGTTTTTCAATTCAGTTTCTTTAATGCAATAAATTATTGAATGATAATGAGGAAATTGATTTAGTGAATCTGAAGTAGAATTTAATTCTCATATTCTTGCTCGTCGTGATTGTGAACAGGTTTTGTCTTCATTTGGGGGAATTGAGTTATAAGTTTAATAAGTCTTCCAGATAGGGATCTTTTTCTTATGTGGGTTGTCGTTTTGTGATGTCAACCTGTTGTGAGTCCCTTGGGTAGTGCATGGTGTCTAGTCAGTGTATACCCGATTTCCACAAACGAGAAAGTTTGGTGCCTCTTGTTGGATTAGGAGTGGATTATGGGATCCGCATTTCCTTGTAAGGAGTGACCTTGTTATGTGATTTGTTGCCTCCAATGTTGGAGTGAGTTTCATTTTAGGTCGCCTCCTAAGAAAGGCGAGGTCATGATATCTTGTTTGTTGCACTTTGTAACCTTGGTGATTGGATGGTATGTGTTTTGTCAAGTAGAAGAGTGGTTTTCGTTAGGGGCCAGAGCCTGGAAGAGGTAAGATTGGGTAACCTTCAGAAGTGGTTTAATCAAGTGATAACTAAAACAATACTTAGAAGATTAGGACTAACTTCTCACTAATCAAGTTAAGTTGGCCTCACTCATAGGCACAAGGGCTCGTTTAGACTTGGGATGAGTGGGAAGGCCATGGGATGGAAAGGTCATCTATCTTGTCTGTACGAAAGGTATTTGACTCTGCATTAGTAAGTATGAGGTTTGATGATCGGTTTGAGGCCACCATCCTGACGATCCATAGTGGGTAACTCATGACGAGCTATGCGATGACACTCTATCTAGGACAATAGTTGGTTTTTGATTTTTCTTTAGTATGTATGAGGTCTGAGGATCGGTTGAGGCCACCATCTTGATGATCCACAGTGGGTAACTCATGTTGTGTTGTGTGATGGTACTATGTCTGTGACCATAGTTGGTACTTGATTATTGTGGGTATGCTTTTCGTAACATACTTGATGTGACCATAGTTGGTATTCGATTATTATGTGTATGGTTCCCTTAAAATACTTGATCTACTTTATTTCTGGAAGCAATGTGACCATGTTAGAGTTGTACTTATGCGGTAATTGAGTTGCACTTTTGTTGTACTTGCATGGTATTTGAGTTGTACTCATGATGTCCTTGTGTTGTACTTGTGAGGTACATGTGATTTTTTGTTTTAGTTTGGTTCGGTTATGTTTTAGCTTGTGTCTAGGGGTAGATGGTCTTGGCTAGGATTCCTAGTTACTATCTCCTAGCACAAGGTGGGCCTTTGGGTTCCACTTGGTTGGGTGGCATGCACCTAAATCCGTTGGTTTCTTTGTTCATGTTCATGTGGATGAGACTTCCAGTTGGAGAGCTCGTTGGTTTCAATATCAAATTCTTGCCTTATTCCTTTTTAGTTGATCTTGTATTATTACCCCTCATTTCTTATCGAGGTGAAAAGTTGTTATTGTAACCTTATTTATTGGACTTGCCTCATTCGGTGAATGAGAGATGTAATTGTAGTATTTAATTATGAATTAATGAAATGGAGAGTTATCTAAATTCTTGAAGTATATTATCTTATTTGGGATGTTTGAGTTTAGATTATTAAGTAAATGAATTGGCATGGTTTAATTCATGTTTTTTTTTGAGGTTCTATATAACCTTTCTCTCGTAACCTTAGAGGTTGTTGGCATTAGTTAGTGAACTTGTTTATTATTTATTCTTTAACAAAAAATATTAGCCTGTTTAAGTAGTTGTTTGCAACTTCCTCTAGGGTTGTGTGGCGGGGCATTACACCTTATCTGAAAAAGTACCCTCAATGTTCATTTCGACATCATGAATTTCCATCTCAACTTCCTTTCCCTTTAAAGTCTCAACTTCCATATGAAGGGTTCCCCTAGGCACTTCTCCACCTAGTTGTTCTTCAGGAGGGAGTTGAGTAGGAAAATCACCCATAACTGATTATGAGGCCACAAGTCCTATTGGGAATTCTTCTTCTTGTGCTTCAGGAAAATCTTGAGCTGTAGCTTCAAGTTCAAATTCCTTTATGTCTAGAGGGAAGAATTCCAAGGTCTCCTTTGGAGGCATTTTCCTCTATGTTCTCCTATAACCTTGTGTGGTACTTGCACCTTTTCTTTTCTTGGAGGTTTGACCCCCAGGCTCCTTGGTTCTTAGTATGACCCATTAGATACTTTTATCCAACACTTTTCTTGCTATTTGTTTAATATCAATTGTCTCCTTCACATCCCAATCTACAGGATCTAAATTCTTGGTACCTACATCATGTGCTTCATATAAGGGATCCAAAACTACACCATCATCTGATAGTGTTTCAGGAATGTCCACTTTAACCCCACATTCCACCATGAGTGGGATAGGCAATCTTTCATAGTTCCTCTTCCTCAAATCATATTCATCCTAAAGATCACTCCAGAAGTCCTCCAATAGATTGAAATGTCTATAAAAAATGGAAGCAAGAAAGGCATTCATCTTCTTCTTTGGATCAAAATGCTTCATGGCAGTATATAGGCCCAACTTCAGATGCATTAATTCATTGCAAACAACTTTAGCTCCCACAAGGTGTGGGCAGCTATATTCACCCAACTGCATGGGGAACTTATGGCAACTGAGCTTATGCTTTATACCAAATTTAGCATTGACCCCCAAGGCTTAGTAAACAAACTCCATTAAGACCATCCTATTGTTGCAACATCTAGGGAGTAAGTGAGGATGACCATCAAACCCATCCAACCTGAAATAAGTAAACTTGGGGTATTGGATAAACCAATATCCCCACTATGTAATGAATACCATGGCCTCTTGGATTAGTCTATACCCTACATCTCGATTGAGCTGGTTAATAATAACATGCATAAATGCATCATTAACTCTTCTATAATGTATTTCAAAAATCTACAAGGATAGTTGGTCAAAATGGTTCCAGACTTTATTCTGTCCATCAACTTCTCCCAACACTCCCACTCTATTTAACCCTTCAAAAATGCCCCTCCTTGCTGCTGCATAATTGACATAAGAGGTCATAAAGAAACTCTTGGTTTCTCTTACCCTAATTCTCTTACCCTAAACATTTGATTGTGTATTCTTTTAGACACAATCACAGGCCAATCAAATTTTTGCCTGCCATCCAAGATTGTTTGAAT
This sequence comes from Sequoiadendron giganteum, assembly GCA_007115665.2. Lineage (NCBI taxonomy): Eukaryota > Viridiplantae > Streptophyta > Pinopsida > Cupressales > Cupressaceae > Sequoiadendron > Sequoiadendron giganteum. Next base: position 425,583,462 of record CM021102.1, on the reverse strand, counting down.
GAATGGAAACATGCATTCCTTAAAGTGAAAAGAATCTCTCTTTCCAAAGACTTTGGATAACATCATTATTATGTCCCCTACCTCTTTGTAGAAATCTACCTTTTTAACCTGATTTGGAAGCTTTATTAGAGACTTTTTCTCAGTCCTCATCCATTTCTTATTGAAATGAGATTTTTTGGATTCTTTATGGTTACTATATATTTTCAAAGCCTCTGCCTCATTGAGCTGGCTAGGATTCCTTCGATTGGGGACATTGAACATAAATTGGAACATTTGGGGAGTCAAATCTATGATGACATTGCCTTATGAATCCACACATTGTCTAGTAGCTAGATTATAAGCTCCAGTTGCTGTCATTATTAGTTCAAGGAATTGAATTGACAGAGGAAAAATAGTGATATGAGCCAATTTTTATTCAACTACCCTTTGAGTCCTCCCTGTCACCTCTTTAGAAAATATTTCAGAGTATAACTCCTCATACTAGAACGGACCCAGATTTGTATCAGTTATGTCTGCCCAATCAGACTCCACCTTGCTAGCAGTGATAATAGGACCCCGATGATTATACCTCAAGTTATAAGGGAGTTGTTTAGGTTTAACCTTTTTAGGCTTAGCTGCACTACTTTTGAAGTTTCTACAGGTTGACTCCTCTGAGAAGCCTCACCCCATGCTCCAAACATTCTTTAGTTTCTACCATAAAAAAACCTAGATTAGATATACAAGAAGTACAACAAAAACATGATTAGAGATCTTACCCTTCATACACACCGAAGGCGGAACCACGAAGGGAACAGGCACAAGACACCCCTAAAAATCCCTTTTAAAACGCTGTCAGGGCTAGGAATGGAATGGGAATTGAGATTTCAATAAACCATATGGTGGGATCGGAGCCAGAGTGGACATGGTAATCAGAACCGGGATCAGAATGAATATTGATTTGGTACAATGAAGAAATTTCAAACTTATATCCCGTTTCACCTCTGGTTCTGACTATGTCGAACAACCCTTTGATAAAACATAACTCATCGGAAGTGGACCTGGAGATGGAGTCAAACATTTATTACAAACCATATTCTAAGAAGGAAATCAATCTCAACTCCGACCCCAGTTTAAACAACCATGATGTCATTTTAGGTATTTCAACAGAATAATGAATGACGTCATAACCTAAGAAATGAGGTAACCCGACAAAACAAAGGGGCTTAAAAAATGACAGCCCAAAAACCATCCCCATATGACCGAGAGGAAAATACAGTAACTAGGGCATCTTTTTATAATGTAAACAGAGACACGCAAAAAAAAAAAAAAAAAACCCTAGTTTATAGACCCTTCGACTTAAATAATTAGGGCACAAACTTAACCCTACTCGAAACCAATCAACTCGATGCATAGAAGAATCAACAAGTAAAACCATAGATCAAATAACCCTATAAAAATAATGTAGCAAGTGATCCATACCTTCAAAAACCTAGGGCATCACAATACGGGCACAAAGAAAACATGAAAATGACCGTGGAAAAATAAACAAACACGAAAATGCCAAACATAAAAATAAAAGACAAAATGAAAATTAGAAAAACAAAAGAGAACAAAAGAGAAGACAAGAAAAAAAACAACAGGGATTCGAAAGAAAACCAAGAACTACGAACCCATGCGAAGAACAAGAGATCGAACATAACAAGACAAACAACAAACAAAAAAAAGAACAAAAACCCTACCTCCAAATGCAATCCAACAACCTATTCCTTTGATGTGAATCTTCATGAAAATATCTCACTTTCGATTGAATCACGCTCCCAAATGCTCCACCGCAACCTCTAGTTCGTTTTACTCTTTAAACAGTGATGGTAACATCGAGTTAACCTTAATTAAGGTTAAAAATCCAACTTCATACGTGTAAGGAAACTGTAATTAATGCCATAAATTTGACAGATCGGAGGTGGAACCACAGAGGGAACAGGAAAAAGATTGTTGTGCGACCGAAGTAAAGTCAGACAACAAAAGAATTAAATTTTTTGTTTTCCGTTGTTTGTGTCATTTTCACCATCAATAGATCTAGCGCTAGAAGGAGGGCCTAAAGGAACAAGCTAGCTCGGATTGGGTCATTGTCACAGAAAAAGTATGGGAGGATTCTCAGATCCTCTTCCGACCCTAAACCATTAATTGAACTTCGAACCCTGGTTAGACAGAGACTCCAAGCTCATAGAATTTTGATCCCACCACTGTCACCACCACTTACTCCACCTAGATTTAAGCCAAATCCATCTTTATCGCCCCAACAACCTAATCTACCAGTCCAACCAGTGTCACCACTGGTTTGGCCTATATCACCACTAGTCCAACCCGTGTCACCACCAATTCGGCCTATATCACCACCAGCCCAACTTGTGTCACCACCGGTTTGACCTATATCACCACTAGTCCAACCTACTCAACTGATCCCACCACCATCCATGGCTTACTTCGTGAATAACCCCTCTCTATTAGGGACTATTCCTTGGGGTATCCATGATCTACCAAAGAATCCAAAAAGGTTTTTCCCCAAGTATATGCATGGAGAATCAAGAAGCATAGAGGAACATATACAAGCATTCAAGGATGCTTGTACTTGTGCTCAGGTGGCTCACCAAGACCTTGTATGTAGGCCATTTCCTTATTGTTTGGGGGACATGGCATACAAATGGTATCTAAATCTGCCCCAGGCATCTATTCTAACCTGGGCGGATTTAGAAAATGCTTTTATTAATCAGTTCCAGGTCTATGTAGACCCGACCATCTTGTATCATCGATTCGCTACCATAAGAAAGGAACATCATGAACCATTGCCATTATTCAAGACTAGATTCCAAAGAATGTTCCACAGGTTACAAGACCCCTACTTAGTGGCTGAAAATATTGTCATTAAGGCATATTTAAGAGTTGTCGATCCCTTGATTGGCCTATTCTTACAGAGAAACTATGTTGCCAATGAGATTGACTCTTTGTCTAAGGTTTATAATCTAGCCATTAAATTACAACATCATATAAGTCTGCAATCAGGAAGTTTAGGAACAACTCTCCCTCTCATGGGTTATTAGATGCCTAACCCACTGTTGTTCAACACGGTCCCAGGGATGTCTTAATCCCAATATGGACCTATTTCTAAGTTACAAGCCTCGCCTACCATGCCTTTTTTCGCTAATGGCATGCACGATTCTTCCCAATAGTCTCAAAACCACCAACAATAAGGGGGAGGGTCAACTCATGTTCATTCTCCATCTGTAGGGTAGATTGTGCAAAATGAACAAATTGTACAAGTAACGAATGAGGTAGAGACTCTAAAAAATACTCTCTCAAATGTCCAATGACATGGCACAACTTAGATATAACCCCCCTTAAAACCAAAACCAGAATTATCAGAATTAGGGAGGTTATAATAACCAGGGTAGTTACTCTAACTAGAATGCAAATCAGAACACCAATAGGAACTTTTAGAACCAAAACTCCTCTAACCAAAATTATCAAAATCAGAATAGAGGATACAATCAGAGGTCCAACAATAAAAATAGGAAATGGAACACTAGATCCAACAACAGGGGAGTTCCCCATAACTATCAGTCTAGTGAGGATAAACCACACACTGCTAATGTTGCGGACCTCAATTTCATGACTAATTGGTGTAGACTACATGATACTGCAGCACATTCTGAGGTCAATTGCCTAGAGATGGACAAAATGGTGAAGATTGCGAAGCTGATTCCCACCCTCCACAAGGAAATTTCAGACAAGATGGTGGGTCAGAAAGTACTGCTCTGACTTATGAGACCATTGAGGAAAAATATCAATTTCCCATGCAGGGAGACAATGAACAAGAAGAATATGTGTATGATGCCCAAGCCTTCTAGTCCAAAGGTGGTCACTTCCTGAGAAATCAGAATAAGGGCCCATTCAGTACATCTGTAGCCCCAAACAACATGGTCCCACCTAATCAGAATGTAGATAATAACCCACCACCACCAAAGGGACCTTTTGAATCTCATAATAAAAGTAATCCACCTTCTTTTCCTAAGTATCAAGTTAGGAATGATTCAGAGTTTGATTTTATTGCAGAACTATAGAGACAAAATACATCATTGTCATTCTTTGACATTATGAAGTGGTGCTTGGCCCAACGAGAAGTTGTGTTGAAATCCCTAGAGGAGGCAGATCATTCAAAAGGAAAAGGTAAAGGGATTCAAGTGAAGGAGACGAATGCGGCCATCTATAAAGGTAAGACCAGCACCCCACCTTTCCTTTTAAGTTTAAGGATCTTCGAAAAGAATCTACATAACTATCTGTTAGACTCCAGAGCATCGGGTAATGTCATGCCCTTTTCAATTCGCAAGAAGCTAGGATTAAGTCTTGCCTAGACTAATAAGAAATTAATTCAGTTGGACAAAACGAGGTTAATGTGGTAGGAGAACTAAAGAACATGCATGTACAGGTTGAGTCGGATCCAAGGATCCAAACTTACATAGATATCCAAGTGGTTGACATTCCAGAAACATATGGTATGCTCCTAAGTCGAGAGATAATGAAGAGTATTGGGGGATATTTTTCTTTGGATTTATCTCACATGTGGCTACCCTGGAAAGGGATAGCAACAAGGATTAGAATTGAGAGTGAGCCTAGGCTCAAAAACATGATTACAAAATATGATTCTCCAAATGAAGTAGCATACTTCAAGACTGAGATAGGAGTTTACAAGAAAGAGTTAGTCGTGACCTTCTCAATACTCAATCCTAATGATGCACTACCCCTAGAATAGAGTGACCCAATGATCTCGGTCAACCAACAAGTTCTAATAAGAAAATTACAACAAGATAGGCTAGTATTAGGAGAAGAGACTAATTTGAGTAGTTTGTTGCTTCCTAATTGGTGTAGGATACATTATCAGAATCATTCTAAATTGACATGTCAACCCTGCCTAGATATCTTAAACCATATAAGCCAATCTCAGCTGATTGGCCAAGATCAACCTCAGGCACCCATCAGCGAATTCCCATATGAATCTAAGGATGCTACCATCCTCACTAGAACTAGTCTCTTTCAAGGGGAATATTCCCCACCATTGGAGAAAACTCAGGTTCTATGCTCTGAGTTTTAGGAGGGGATTGAGGTGTCTCATCCTTTAACCAATACCCCTACCTTGGATACTCTACCAATGCCTAAGAAATTGATAAAAAAATGAATTGGATTGCAACTTGATTTAAGAAATTGTTTAGGAAGTGATTCTTGAGCAAGCTTTAAATATAGAAAAGCCTTTAAGTGAGCCTTGTCCCTAGTCACCTTTAATTCTTGATGGCCAGAAAATTTTTGAGCCACCACTTATCTCAAGTAAGTCATCCCTTGTTATAAAAAAAAGAAAGAGCTCCTAGCTAAAGATCAATTATGGAGTCTTAAATTTGATGGCTCTAAGTCCAAAGAAGGAAGTGGAGCAAGGATTGAACTAACCAACCCAAAAGGGAAGACTTACTTTGCATCTTATAGGTTGCAGTTTGGTTGCACGAACAATGTGGAAAAGTATGAAGCACTCGCTCGTGGACTTATGTTTTCCCATCAAAATAAGGTCATCGCTCTCATGGTGATGGGGGATTCTGAAGTAATTGTAAAGTAGGTATGCAACCAGTATACTTGTCATAACAAAAGATTGGCTGCATACAAAAATAGAATTTGGAATCTGATTGAAGACTTTGATGCTTTTGGGATCACTATGATTCCTAGAGAAGCTAATCAGATTGCAGATGCCCTTGCCATCACTACTAGCACCTTGGAGCCTATGCAAGACTCTAAGATAAAAATATTTTCAGTTGAATTAGTCTCAGTCCCAATTGTCTTAGATAATGTCTAGAATGTTTTAGGTATTCGACGATGACCAACATATATTGGCCTTCTTGGAAAGTTTGGATTTCTTCGAAGAATAGATAATAGATGAATCTGAGAGAGATCGGGGAGATGTGATCCTGAGAATGGTGACATAGAAGGGATACTGGAGTTGAAAAGCAATAGTATTCCAAAGGGGATGGTAGCTTTAGAAATAATATTTGACTCTGACCCATGGGCTCATCAAAGGGTTCCCACAGAGAGTGATGGGGGGAAGTATGAATTTGTTAATCTAACTCACTCAGGTCCTGAAAGGAATTTTCTCATAGGAAAGACTTGTCCTCAAGAAATTAAGGACAAGATAGTTAAAGTTTTGGAGAAGAACATTTCAACCATTGCTTGGAGTTATGACGTCCTAAAGACCTTTGACACTTCGATGATCACACATACCATACCTCTTAAGCCAGAAGCCAAGCCCTTCCATCAAAAACAATGCCCGATCAATGCTTTGATTGAGCCCCTAATTCAGAAGGAGGTGCAAAAGCTCATATCTACAAGAATAATCTTCCCAGTTAGACATTCTACGTGGGTTGCAAATTTAGTTCCTATGCGCAAGAAAAATGGTGAGATCAGGTTATGTGTTGATTTCAGGAATTTAAATAAGGCCTCTAAGAAGGATAATTGCCCACTAAATTCTCTTGATGAAGTATTACAAATAGTCAATGGGTCCCAGATCATGTCATTTATGGATGGCTATTCTGGGTATAATCAAGTCCTTGTCAGTCACAAGGACTAAATGAAAACTGCCTTCACCACCAAGTGGGACCTATTTTCCTATCAAAGGATGCCATTCGACCTTATCAATGTTGGGGAAACCTTTCAGTGTGCAATTGACGTATCATTCAATGATCTAATAAGTAAGTGTATCATTATTTATGTGGATTACTTAACTATCTTCTCCCAAAACCAGGAAGACCATGCTGCAAATTTGGAAAAGGTCCTCAAAAAGTGTATAAGCTATGGTGTCTCCCTCAATCCAAAAAAGTGTGTGTTTGGAGTATTTGAAGGGAAACTCCTAGGCCACATCATATCAGAAGAAGGGATATCCATAGATCTTGATAGAGTAGAAGCCATTTTAAAGCTAACAAGGCTAGGACGTAAGAAAGAAATGAGATCCTTCTTCGGAAGGATTAATTTTGTCAGAAAATTCATAACAGGGTTTGCAGAAATTGTCAAACCCCTTAATGAGATGATGAAAAAAGATGCAAAAATAGAATGGAGCAATGGGGCCAAATCTTCTTTCTCGTAGATTAAACAATCAATATCTGAGGCCCTTGTCTTGACCAGCCCAGATTATCTAAAGCCCTTCTATATCTATTCTTTTGCGTCTGACCATTCATGTGCATATTTTTTAACACAATGAAGAGGTGAGGGAAAGGAAAGACCTATCACCTTCATGAGCTCTCCATTTAAGAATGCAAAAATTAGATACCCGCCCCTTGAGAAGCGATCCTTTGCATTAGTTCGAGCAGTAAAGAAATTTAGGCATTACATTCTTCGAAGTCAGGTAATTGCCATAGTTCTTGATCTAGTTGTAAAATCCCTCCTGATGCAAAGCGAACTGGGAAAGCGAAGAGGAAACTGGATGGCTGTTTTGCAATATTTTGACTTAGAGGTTCATCCAATGAAACTCATCTAAGGGTAGGTTTTTGTTGTTTGGGGTTTCTGCACAACAAAAACTCAGACAAAATAAAATTTATCCTATCTCTCTTGAAAGGTTGGTCTCTATGAATCAAAGAGATAACTCCAATGTCTCACGGGTGTTAGGTCATGAAAATGCAGTAGAACAAATTCAGTGATAAAATGTGAAAATACTAGTAATCACAAGGAGTCTTATGTACAAATGTTGGAAGCTCTAAACTCATCAGATTTTAAGATATGGTGATGCTTTAATTTCTAGTTCTAACCATATAATAAAGAAACAACAAAAGATGAGGGTTTCATAGGTCCTAATGTTAACACTACTTCTAAGATTAACCATGCAAATGATGAAATACCTGGAATGGACCAATCCCTTAAAGTAATTTTTCTTCGACTCGGGCTATACCTGCAATCTAGAAGAAAACAGTGCAATCTTCTAAGGTGTTAAATTTTTTCAAAATGTAGGCATTCATTCAATGAGACTAAATGAATATATATAGTTGAACTAAGCACATGATTATGAGGTACAAGTTGACCTTGCACAACATTCCCACAATCAAGAAGCTGCCCAATGTATGAACCAAGGATTGCTACAATACTCCAAACATTAAATAACAAGCATTACTAACTAAACCTAAGATATATTCAAACATGTCCAAGCAATTTGAAAGATAGAACAAAACCATGAAAGATTATCCAATGCAAGAGAAGGCACCAGTCATAAAAAAATTTCTACACTTTGTATTAAATCATCACATTTGCAACAATTCCAGTCTATTACAACACTTGCTTGAAAATGTCAAAAAACTAACTTCTAATCTTCTAACATGCTACTCTACTGCTAACTCTAATGATTACAAGTCCTCTGACTTAGTTTGCTAATCTGAATCCTAACGTTAGCCAATTACAACCTTTACAAATGAGGCAGAGTGCCATACTTATAGAACAATAGGCCTGCATGAAGCAGAGCTAGGGTTACAAGGAAACCTGACCACAAATCAAATCGGCCCTGACAACCAGCAATAACCCACCATCAAGCACTGAATGCAGCAAGGACCCCCATCAGATGGATCTGGGATCACACAATGTCAGGGGAATAGATCCTCGAGCCACACCAACCATCAATGCTCCACCCGTGTGAATAACAATGTGTGCAAACACCAGGAGGAACACGAGCCACCGATCGGACTTGAGTCGGGCAAACGAATGGCTCAGATCGAACAAAACTAGGTTGAATCCACCAACCAAATATGTCTGCCATTAATGAACACCAAACGCATCAACCTTTCGTGTAGGGATGGGTTACGTGATAGTAGCCACAAAGTACACTTGATTGCACCCGCAAATCTCACCAAATCTTCAAAGTATACCCAACAAACCTAGCTCAATCCATCCTACAATCAAATAGGCCACCATTAATGCTCAAAACATCATCAAAATCCAAGTAGGTCCATATATTTCCTAAGGTAAGAGAATCAAGAATAAACCTAGGTGGAGGCAGAACCAAAGACATGCGAAGGCAGAGTCATGAGTAGAACAGGGATAGGGACACAAGACAAGTGGAGGTGGAGGCAGAGATGAAAAGGGAAAGGAAGGGAAACAGGTGGAAACAAAACCAACCCCGGTGGAAGTAGAGGCGGAATGAGAATGGAAAAGGAACCATGAACTTTGCCAAAGTTCAAAGCCAAGTTCCATCTCAGTCTCAGCCCCGACAAAATGACAGAAAAGAAAACCAAAGGGAACCCAAGGGAGGAAAACCAACCTGAAGGCCAAAGACAAACAAAACAATAGGAAAAACAAGAACAAGGGAGGCAAAGCTGGAATGAGAATGAAAACCGAACCGAGAACTTTACCAAAGTTCAACGTTCAGATCCATCCTGGTTCTGCCTCTGACAAAATGAAGGGGGAAGTGAAGCAAAGAAAATACTAAGGGATGAAACCAACCCTTAGGACGAAAATGAACAAAATGAAGAGGAAAGAAAGGGAGCAGGAAGCGGAGCCAAAATGAGAATGGGAAAAGAATCGAGAACTTAGAAAAAATTCAAAGTTAAGTCTCATTCCGGTTCCACCTCCGACAGAACAAAAGGAACAAGGAAAACAAGGAAAACCTAAGGGGGAAAACCAACCCTTAGGACCCAAACAAAACACCAAGGGAAAAAATAGAAGGCAAAAGAAGACCACCCCAGAGAGGACATCCGCAAGACTCCAGAACCACTAGGAACTCAACACAAAGGCACCCACAACCAAGGCAAGCACCAAAGACCGAAACCCAAAGATTTTCAAAGATAAGCACAAAAGAGGGGGCAAGCCACATAAATGGGCCAAAAGGTAGGACAAAAGAGGATCCCCACCTTCAGTGGGGCGTGTGTGCAAAACTGCACAACAAATGGCGACTCCGCTGGGGAAATGCTTCAGAGCATTTTGATGATAAACTGGCATCATGAACTCAGAATATATGGTTTCAATGCAAGCATCAGGTTACAAATAGACAAGGTTTCAAAAATCACTAACAAGCCAACCTTTCCTATACCAGGGTCAAAGTGTGTGCATATGCATTCATTTCCCTTTCCTAAGTTGCAACAAGGACCAAACTTAGTCTAACAAGGCTACCTAAGGATTCTAACTCCAAAAGCAACCTGGATAGAGCCTCACTGCCAGTCAGATGTCCATAGCCTCGGTGACATTATCATTGTGACCCTTCGTAGCATTAGCCAAGCGTCCATAGCCTTGGTAGAGATACTAGGATACCCTTGAAAAGGTGAACATTTTTTATTTTCAATATTTTATTTTCTTTTGATATTCTCTTTTAAGATTTTCTTTTAAAGTTTTTCCTTTTCACCTTGCAGGCAATAAAGCCCACACTCAAGGATGAGAACCACAGCGGCACTAGAGAAAAAATTAAAATTTTTCACCTAGTCAGACATCCTAAAGACCATATGCAACCTTGGAACTCTTAAGATTTGTGTGAAGATATAAGACTCAAATAAATTCCAAAATACAACTTAATCAAGTGTCACTAACTCCTAGCCCATGCAATATCAGATGAAGGAAATCTACTAATTTGAATGACCTTGAAAAGATGATAAGTGTTTGTAAAAGAAATCCTAGAGCAGCCCCATACAAGCAGCCGGTTGTACAGATGCAACAAGCTCAAAAGAAAGTAGGACAACCCCAAAGCAAAGCAGCAGGGAAAACCAACCCAAGCAAACTAAAAAAACCAAAACTGCAAAAGTAGACAAGTAGAGCAAAAAGAAAAGAAACCCAAACCAAAAGCAACAACAAAACAGCCGAAAGGAAACCTAATCTACTTATGTACAAGGACAGACCTGAGAACAGATCAAGATTGAAAATAATGCTTCAAATACTACCCAGTGATAGGCAGTGGGACATCTCCTCCAGTGAGGGTTTTCAAATGGAAGGCATTATCTCCCAGAATCTCTGCAATCTGATAAGGTCCAAGCCAAAGTTTGTCAAATTTTCCATGCTCCCCCTTTTTTTCATGGGCTTTATCCCAATAGAGAACCAAGTTAGAGATTCTAAAGGATTTCACCTTGGCTCTCCTATCAAACCATATTTTCACTATACCTTGATGTTTGGCAAATTTTTCTAGAGCTTTATCTCTTCTCACTTCAAGGTGCAACAATTCAATTAAGCGAGCTTCATGCTTATCCTCTCCATCATAATATTCATTGATGAATTGCAGGGTAGGGATCTTTAGCTAGATGGAAAAGATAGGTTCCAAGCCATACACTAAGTGATAAGGAGAGGTTCCTAAGGATGTTTTTTGTCTAGTGCGGTCTACCCAAAGAGAAAGTCTGAGCTGGGTATGCCAATCCTTGGGGTTCTTTTCTAGTAGTTTTCGGACGACTGTCAATAGGTTTTTATTGGAAGACTCGGCCAACCCATTCCCCTGTGGATAGTAATTAGATGCAAATTTGATGGCGATTCCATGATCATAAGCCCAGTTATAGAACTTTAATGATGCAAACACAAAACCATTATCACAAACTATAGGCAATGGACAACCAAAGCAATTGATAATACCTGACTCCATGAAATTGATTACTACTTCAGAAGTACATTGTTTGCATGCAAGAGCTTCAATCCACCAAGTAAAATAATCAGTTATGATAAGAATATACCTGTGGCCTGCATATGAAGATGGGTTGATTGGACCTATGAAATCCATTCCCCACTGAGCAAATGGTTTTACCTCTATGGTAGGCCAAAGTGGAAGAGTTGCACACCTCTCCCTGCTTGCTGCAGTTTGACACACATGGAAAGTTCTCACGTGGTGATGTGTGTCCTTGAACAAGGTAGGCTAGTAATAGCCTACCCTCAAAATTTGATTTGTAGTAAGGTCCTGAACTATGCTTGTGCCATATTTATCATGAAATTCAATCATTACTCTCCCTACCTCTTCTTTCCCTAGGCATCTCAAGTAGACACCTTCATGATTTCTCTTGTATAAGACAACCCCCTTCATCATAAAACTACCACTCTTCAAACATAGAGCTCTCCTTTGTATTGAATTAAGGTGTTTGACACATTTTTGATTCAACAAGTAGTAGATAATGTCATCATACCAGTCCCTCATAGAAACATCCTCAAGATTATGATGTCGAGCTACAAGGTCAAGACCCATTTCTGCCATTGTCTTGGTTAGTCCCTGCCCTTTTACTAACTTCATGGGTTGAATTTCAATATCATACTCTTGTAACATAGTCACCCACTTGGCTCTATGTTCACCCAACTCATTTTGCATCAACAAAAACTTGACTGTGGGATCAGGGACTATAGCAAAGACCTTGTTTCTCAGTATATAGTGCCTAAACTTCTTCATAGTTCAGATCAAGGCATAAGCCTGCTTTTTAACATTAGGATACCTCAATTTGGCATCCTTTAAAGGTGCACTCATGAACACTATGGGATGCTCATTACCTTGATGAAAATTTTATGTCAACAATCCCGCACAAGAGTGATCAGAAGCAAACAAATAGATGTAGAATGGCTTAGCATAATCAAGACTTACCAAAATAGGGGCCTCAACAATAGCTCTCTTGATTTATGCAAATGCTTCCTTAGCCTCTGTATTCCATTCAACCTTCGCTTCTTGCTTCAACATGACATTTAATGGCTTGATTATTTATGCAAATCCAGTAATAAATTTTCTGACAAAGTTAATCTTTAAAAAGAATGACTTCATTTCTTTCTTGCTTGCAGGGAGTTGTATTTTTAGTATAACCTCCACTCGTTCAAGATCAATGGAAATACCTTGTTCCGAAATAACATGTCCTAAAAAATTCCCCTCAGTGACTCCAAAGATGCACTTCTTTGGATTGAGTGAAATACCAAATTCCCTAGACTTCTGGAATACTTTGCATAAATCTGCAACATGATCACTTCTCTTCTTGGAAAAGACTATCAAATCATCCATGTAGATGATTATGCACTTTCCAATGATGTCCTTGAAGTAAATATCCACAGCCCTTTGTAATTTAGCTCTGGCATTGATTAACCCAAAGGGCATTCTCCACTAAGCAAAGTTTCCCCATTTTGTAGTGAAGGCAGTCTTGTGCCTATCCTCATATTGGACCATGATCTAATTGTATCCAAAGCACCCATCTAAAAAGGACATCATTTGAGATCCATTGATAACCTGAAGCACCTCATCTAGTGAAGGGACTGGATAATTATCCTTTTCTGATGCTCTGTTCAGGTTCTTGAAATCAACACATAGTCTGATTTCTCCATTTTTCTTCCTAACCGGGACCAAGTTTGCAACCCATGTTGAATGTCTTACTGGGAATATGATTCATGCTAAGAGTAGCTTCTACACTTCCTTTTGAATAATGGGCTCCAACAAAGCATTAATTGGTCTTTGTCTTTTCCTGAATGGCTTAACATTTGACTTGAGGGGGATAGTATGTGTAATGATCGAAGTGTCATATGTCCTCAAGTCATCATAACTGCAGGCTATCACATCTTGATATGTGTGCAAGGCATCAATAATTCCTTTCCTCTCCTCTGGAGTGCACACCTTACCAACAAAGACATTCTTGACATCACTTTGGGTCCCCATGTTGTATGTTTCACACTAACAATTGAGGGATTCCCTTTCCATTTTCTGCTCTTGATCTCTTATCTTATCCAGATCAAAGATCCTTTCCAATTGCACCATACCTCTTGGGATGGTATTAGTATTTAGATTGAGGACTCCTTCTAGGTCAATTTCAGCCTCTTGAGGTTCAATCTCATCGATTACTTGAGAAGCAAACACATCGTAACTAGTGATAAAATCAAGATTATGTTTATCATCTTCAAGTACCTAAAAATTGGTGACATTGTCAGGCACTGAGGGTACTGGAACAAGTTCCACAGTGAAATTATTTAAGCCTAAAAGTGATAAGGGATGCAATGTAATTGTTGCCTATGCTAGAGAATCAGTAGTCTGGTTCTTACTCCGAGGTACCTGTTGAATGTTGAAGGCATCAAATCCTTCAATAAGATCCCAAATCTTGTGTCTATAATTGGCCATCCTTCTGTCATGACATGAGTATTGTTTCCCTACTTGCCTGACCACTAGCTCAGAATCTTCGAACACTAGCAAAATTTTAACTTTCTTTCTCAATGCCATTAATAGCCCATGAACTAGAGCTTCATACTCTACCACATTGTTAGTGCATTGGAATTGGAGTCTATGAGAAGAAAATTAGGTTTTACCTTTAGGACTCATCAGCTCAAGCCCTACTCTAGCATCTTGCTTGGATTTGGATCCATCAAACTTTAATGTCCATCATTCATCAACTCTTTCTTTTCTTGGGATACCTTTTTCCTTGCTGCCACTCGGAGGCTCTTCAGAAGGTTTTGGATCCTTCCCCTTTTGACTATTTTGAATGCTTTGTATGTTTGATCTAGCAGTTGGGGTTGTGTTAATGTTCCTTTGTAGTTGTTCCACTACAGTTTGACACAAGAAAAATTTTAGTTTGGAATGAGGAGCATCGTGAAATCTGCACCAATTAGGAAGAAGCAATTCTTCGAAGTTCATATTTCTACCCAGCTGAATCTGGTCTTCTACACATTTCTAGATAAACTCCTAGAAGTTATCCAACATACTAAGTTGTCTATTTGCCTGATCATCAAGTTCTTCCATTTGTTCAAATTGCACTTCAAAGTTGTTGGCTTCTGATGTGAGCTCACCAGAAGAGCCCTGCAACATCAATTTTTCCTCTGTGTCTAAAACAAGGGAGGCTAGGACATAGTTCCCCATACTGACCTCTAATATCAATATCTCATTTGAATTATTCTGATACTCTGTAATGGCATACTTCATTCTAGGTTCTCTCTCAATTCTGATATGATTTGGGACTCCTTTCCAGGGGAGCCACATGTGAGAATGATCGGTGGATGTGTATCCATTTAATGCCTTGGTAAAATCTCTACCCAAGATCAGACCATAAGTGTCAGGAATGTCAGCTACCTGAATATTAAGTACTTGTTGCACTCTAGGATCTGAGGCAACTTGCATGGGAATCATGTTCAGTTCTCCTACTTTATTCACCTATGTTTTGTCCAATTGGGTGACCTTCGTTTGAGAGGCTACAGGGGTAATACCAAGATCCCCATAGACAACAAATGGAATAACATTTGTGGATGCCCCTGATTCCAAAAGAAAATTGTGCAGATTTTTACCAAATATACAAATAGAAATCAGGAAAGGAGGGGTTTCCATTTTGCCTTGGATTAAATTTAAATGTGAAACAACTTGTGCAACCTGAACCTCATCTTTTTCTTTACCCTTATCCCCAGGTTGTGATTGACTAGGACCTTTGGTTGTTTATGAACTAGGAGGCCTTGCGACTGCCTCATTGGTTGCTATTCCTTGTGTTGGTATACTTGAATTAAAGGACTCTAGGACTACATTTCGGATTTCAGGAACTCTTAATAACTCAAAAGCAGAAAGACTCACCTTTACTTTTTTGAGTTCCTCAGTGACATATTGTCCCAGCTATTCCACATTCATGTCAGTGTGGACCTCCTTAGAATGACCAATCTTTCTATCCTTTGTTTCATCAGCATTGCTTCCTTTGGTAACATCTGGTTGTCCTTCCTTTGAGAGGTATTGTGTTGGCACCTGAGGGTAGGATGGATTGTTATTGGCATGTGGATCTGGTGGAGTGGTAAAATTGTTTGGAGGGGAAAATGTAGTAAACAGTCCCCTAGCTTGTGGATTCTTGTGGGGCTTGCTCCTCAGATCATAATTTTTGACAGGCTGCTGAAACATTTGCACTTCTTCAACATCAACCTCTTCTTCATCCAATGGACCATTGTCATTCTTAGTTTTTTCATCAAATAGCTGAGAGATTTAATCTTCATTGAGCACTTGTTCAACCTCCCCATTCTGGCTACTTGACTCCTCTTCTGGTTCATTCTCATCATCCCTTGGGAAAGGAGCATGATTCAACACCAAAACTAGGGAATCATAGGGGTTTGAGGGTACCAATTCTTGGCAGGTGGAGTTGTTCTCAACTTCATATTGAAAAATGGAAGCAAAAGTTTGAAATTCAGGGCAGTCAAGCTCAGAGTGTTGACTTGTCTTATGAAGCCTACACCATCCAGACAAAGCGGTCTCTAATAAGTACACACCACCTGGAGGTTTCTCTAGATTGGAAGGTTGATCTAGTGGAGTGGGAACTCCTCCATTGTTAGGCCCAGTGTTCCATGGCCTATCATGTCTAGGTGGCTATCTTCTTTCAAATCCTTGTCCACCTTGTTGATTTCTATCAAAGTTCTAACTAGAACCTTGTCCTCTTTCAAAGTTCATATTTTTGTCATAGTGTTGCCCTCTGTTATAATTTGATTGCATGTTCTTCTAATTAGCTTGGAGTTGATTGTTTTGGCTCCTCAAGTAGGTTACCTCCATGTTCAACTTCTTCACTTGCTTGGTTAGCTCATCTAACCTTTCTTTATCATGATTTTTGTAAGGGACTAGATTCATAGTGTTTGGGGAGTATCCTAACACTCCTCTAGAACTAGTAGATTGATTCAAAAATTCTGAGTTCTAAAAATATGTAGGGAAACTAGCTTGTGATTATGAATGGATGTGATGGTTATCATTTTGTTGGGGATAACCGAGCATTGGTTGGACCTATTTTATTGGATGACCTAGGTGAGGGACCAAAGAAAACTATGGAATGGGATTCATGATAGGCGTGTGATTGGTCAGAGCCTGGTTGAGAGATTGGACTTGGCTTGGGTGAGCAACAGGTCCCAGAGATGGCAAAGGTCTGTACTAACCTTAACAGCCTCTATATATGTAGTGAGCAAGGTGGTCGATGGATTAGTTCTCCACTTTAGGAAGGTGGATGTAAGACTGTCAAGGGCTTCGAAGTAGACCTCTAGGGAAGCGTCCTCATTTCCTACATAAGGTGCTTGAAGTCTAGTGTATGCTCGGTGGAACCTATTGTTGAATAATCCTATAGGGTCATTAATCTCTCTTTTTACTCCACTAAACTGCATATATAGCTCATTAGTGCTAATAGGAATCATAAATTTCAGCAGGAATGCAGCCTCAAGCTCAACCCAGTTAGAGATGGATGCAACAAGTAAATGGTTATACCAATAAAGGCCTCTCCTAGAGAATAAGGGAAAAGTCTGCATGCAACATCCTCATGATTAATCCCTCTATCTCTCAGACAAGTCTGAAAGATCCTAATGTTCTCTTCTACTATCCTATTTGGATCATTTGTGTGAAACTTAGAGCAAAAACACTCAAAGTTCTTGGGCATAACATTGTAGTTGTTGAATGTCAGAGGTGATAGGTTATTTTCCAAGAAAGCCATTGGTAGAGGTGGTAATAGTCGATGGATGACTAGTTGGGGTTGTGGAATGGAACCAGTCTTAGAATCAGATGAAGATGAAGGGGATGAGGATGAGGATGATGTAAATGATGGCTTGGATGATGTTTCCTCCCTTCTTCTAGTCCTTCTTGACCTAGTTGGAGGTGACAATTCTTGAAACTCTCCTTCTTCTCCTAGTATAGATCTGGTTCTCCTTCTGAGCCTCTAAGGAGAAATGGCATTTAGAAAATGCTCCAGCTTGCTTGTTCAGGCCCTCCTTCTAGCACCAATCCTATTGTTTGGTGTTTCTACACATCAACAACTAGATAGAAAAAACTCTCTTGAAAGGTTGGTCTCTATGAATCAAAGAGATAACCCCAAGGTCTCATAGGTGTCAGGTCATGGCAATACAGTAAAAAAAAATCAGTGATAAAATGTGAAAATGTTGGTAATCACAGGGGGTATTACGTACAAATGCTAGAATCTCTAAACTCATTAGATTTTAGGATATGGTGATGCTTTAATTTCTAGTTCTAACCATATAATAAAGAATCAACAAAAGATGAGGGTTTCAAAGGTCCTAATGTTAACACTACTTCTAAGATTAACCATGCAAATGATGAAATACTTGGAATGGACCAATCCCTTAAACTAATTTTTGTTCGACCTAGGCTATACCTGCAATCTTGGAGAAAATAGTGCAATCTTCTAAGGTGTTAAAAAATTTTAGGCTGTAGGAATTCATTCAATGAGACTAAATGAATATATACAATTGAACTAAGCACATGAGTATGAGGTACAGGTTGACCTTGCACAACATTCCCACAATCAAGAAGCTACCCAACATATGAACCAGTGATTGCTACAACACTCCAAACATGAAATCACAAGCATTACTAACTAAACCTAATACATATTCAAACATGTCCAAGCAATTTGAAAGATAGAACAAGAACTGTGCAATACTATCCAATGCAAGAGAAGGCACTAGTCATAACACAATGTCTTCACTTTGTATTAAATCATCACATTTGCAACAATTCCAGTCTATTACAACACTTGCTTGAAAATGTCAAAAAACTAACTTCTAATCTTCTAACATGCTACTCTACTGCTAACTCTAATGATTACAAGTCCTCTGACTTAGTCTGCTAATCCGAATCCTAACCCTATCCAATTCCAACCTTTACAAATGAGGCAGAGTGCCATACTTATAGAACAACATGCCCATGTGAAGTGGAGCTAGGGTTACAAGGAAACTCGACCACCAATGAAATCGGCCCCGACAACCAGCAATAACCAACTATCAAGCACTTAATGCAACAAGGACCCCCATCAGATCGATCTGGGATCACACAATTTCAGGGGAATAGATCCTCAAGCCACGCCCACCATCAATGCTCCACCCACGCGAACAAAAATGAGCGTGAACACCAGGAGGAACACGAGCCACCAGTCGAACCTGAGCCAAGAAAATGAACAGCTCAGATTGAACAAAACTAGGTTGAATCCACCAACCAAATATTCCCACCATTAATGAACACCAAACACATCGACCTTGTGTGTAGGGATGTGTTTTGTGATAGCAACCGCAAAGTACACTTGACTGCACCCGCAAATCTTGCCAAATCTTCAAAGTATACCCAACAATCCTAGCTCGGTCCAATCTACAATTAAATGGGCCACCATTAATGCTCAAAACATCATAAAAATCCAAGAAGGTCCATAGAGTTCCTAAGGTAATAGAATCAAGCATAAACCCAGGCGGAGGCGGAGCCACAAGCAGAACAGGGACAGGGACACAAGACAGGCAGAGGTGGAGGCAGAGATGGAAAGGGAAAGGAAGGGAAACAGGCGAAAACAAAACTAACCCCGACAGAAGCGAAGGTGGAACGGGAACCAAAATGGGAACCAAAGGGGAATAGGCGGAGGTGGAAACAAAACCAACCCCAGCGGAAGCAGAGGCGAAACGAGAATGGGAAAGGAACCGTGAACTTTTCCAAAGTTCAAAGCCAAGTTCCATCATGATCTCGGCCCAAAAAAAATGACAAAAAATCAAACCCAAGGAAACCCAAGGGAGGAAAACCAACCCGAAGGCTGAAGACAAACAAAACAATGGGAAAAACAAGAACGAGGGAGACAGAGCCAGAATGGGAACAAAAACCAAACCGAGAACTTTACCAAAGTTCAACGTTCAGATCCATCCTGGTTCCGCCTCCAACATAACGAAGGGGGAAGCAAAGAAAATAAAATACTAAGGGAGGAAAGCAAGGGAGCGGGAAGCAGAGCCAAAACGAGAACAAGAACAGAATCGAGAACTTAGCCAAAGTTTAAAGTTAAGTCTCATTCTGGTTCCACCTCCAATAGAACAAAAGGAACAAGGAAAACAAGGAAAACCTAAGGGGGAAAACCAACCCTTAGGACCCAAACAAAAACACCAAGGGAAAAAATAGAAGGCAAAAGAAGACCAACCTAGAGAGGACATCCACAAGACTCCAGAACCACCAAGAACTCAACACAAAGGCACCCACAACCAAGGCAAGCACCAAAGACTAAATCCCCAATATTTTCAAAGATGAGCACAAAAGAGGGGGCAAGCCACATAAATGGGCCAAAAGGCAAGCCAAAAGAGGGTCCCCACCTTCAGTGGGGTGTGTCTGAAAAATTGCACAATAGGTTTATCGAAGGCAATGGCAGATTTGGACAAGAATATCACATGTCAGCAGTACACTGTGTAGTCATTTACTAAGGATCCCTAGTACACATATTTGATCTTCTTCCTCCTCAACAACAGATGCCCAGAAGGGATGAATGCTACTCAAAGAAGAGTATTGAGGATGAAGAGTGCTCATTATATGCTCAAGGGGGGATCTATATACAAATGAAATTTTCAAGGAATTTACTTGCACTGTTTGGATCAACAAGAAGCTAAGCACGCCATTGCTGAGTTTCATGGAAGACATGGTACAAGACATGGATCTGCAAATGCTCTAGCCCATCAAATTCTTAGATCAGGCTATTACTAGCCTTATGTATTTTGAGATGCACACCAACATGTCTGGACATGCCATGTATGTTAGACCTCTGCACCCAGGGAAATAAATCCAGTAATGCCTTTCCAACCAGTGTATGAGGTAAGACCGTTCGCTCAATGAGCACTAGACTTTATAGGTGTCATTAATCCAAACTCTTATGCAGGTCACAAATTCATCTTGACTTCCACTGACTACTGCACATGTTAGATCGAGGCTTAGCCCTACAAAAACAACACCACAAAGGTGGTTATCAAGTTTCTAACTGAGAACATCACCACCAGGTTTGGAGTACCATTCGCCCTAGTATGTGATAATGGCCCTAATTTTTCTTCAGCTGAATTTATTCAATGGGCTTATGAACATAAAATCATTTTGAAATATTCATCTAATTACTACCCTTAGGGAAATGGAGTGACTAAGTCCACTAATAAAAATCTGTTGGAGGTAATTAAAAAATTGTTAGAAAGCAATCCTAGAGACTGGCATGCCCAGTTGCGATTTTCCCTATGGGAAGATCGAACTTGAATCAAAGCTGCCCTAGGAAATTCACCATTCAAATTAGTCTACGACCAAGACCCAATCTTCCTGATCCATTTGCAAATACCTGTCCTCAAGTTTATGTAGGAATTTTATACAAAGGATGATAGGATCGAGGTCAAACTAACCAACTTGCTCAACCTGGAGGAATAAAGAGATATTGCTTTGCAGCAGTTCTCTAAACATCAAGTTTTTTTCAAACACTAGTTTGACAAGAGGGCCAAGGGAAAGGCCTTTACGATATTAGATCTTGTGTTACTATGGGACAAAGCTAAAGATAAGAAGGGAGATCACCAAAAATTCGATAGAATCCCGTTAGGTCCATATCAAGTAGCTGAGATACTAGGCGAGAATTCTTTTCGTTTGAGTACCTTGATAGGAGAACCTATTCCATTGCCAGTTAATGGTCAGTTTCTTAAGCATTATTTTGGCTCATGAAGATTTGATGTTTTCAATAACTGTACTATATTGTGTTATATGTAATTAGTTCTTTCTGTTGTTGTTTTTGTGTGCTTTTTTTTCTTTCTTTGTTTCTTTTTCTTTGTTTTGTTTTGTTTTTGTTTTGTCTTGTTCGTTGGGGATCTTCATTTCTATCCATTCCAAGAAAAGGTTTGTTATGCAAAGTATGCTACAGGAACTAGGAGAGAAATTGATTTAGGTATTTTCAACGAGCATATTTTGAAGGATTTCATTCTAAAACTCATGTCTTATGACCATTCTAATGTTGGTTTGAAAATTTATTAAGGGTAAAAGGTACATTGTGAATATCTCATGAATTATGATCAAAGTCTATCACAAAGTAGATAATTATCTACCTAAGTAAATACCTATTTACTTCAGGGTGGCTTTATCTCTGATTCAAGTGAAAAATCTGATTCCAAGACTATCATGAAATTCATTGTAGTTCTCAACCCACATTTCAGACCAATTGCATCTGAGTATTGAGAAAAGTTCATAAAAGCTTTCTACAAGTGAAGCTTAAGTAAAAAAAAAGGAGAAGAGAAAGAGAGAAAAGGAAAACTCAATATCAAATGGTTGAATCAAGTATCTCTACTGGGGCTATGGACACCTATCTAGCAGTAGAGAAATGCTTTGAGAGAACTAGAGGTATCTCCGTTGGGGCTATGGAAACCTATCTGGCAGCGGAGCAATGCCCAAGATTTCATTGCACGATAGTTAAAGGACTCAACCTATGTAGCTTGGATCTTAGGTATAGTTTTTCAAGATTGGAGAAAGTATCTATAAAGAATGATGCACAATATATGCACACACTCATATTCAAAAAAAAATTCATGAGCACATACATCTGAGATTCTAGCTCAACCTTATTCTATTTATCTTATCTTATTCAAGTTAGCATGCTTCATTAGCCAAGAAGTTTTTGGGTGACTAAATTCTTTGATGTCTTGAAAATGGGTAAACCATTTTCCCAGCCGAGTCACCATTTGTTATGCCTTGCATAACCACCCCATCTTTTGCCTTGGTCAAAATGGGTCCCCCTTTTTGTTTTCTATCCTTGGTTGTTTTTCAACAAAGTTTGGAGTTTTTCTTTATTCCAATGCTTTGTTTTCCTTTTTGTTCTGGCGAAATCGAAACCGAAACCGAATCTAGTTTGCAACTTGTTTTGAGTATTCCATTTTGATCCTAGTCTTGTTTGTCTCTTCATTGGTCTTTTCGGGTTTTGTTTTTTCCAGAACCAGAGCCAGAATGGATATTAAGTCTGAAGCTTTGTATATAGTCTCGAACTTGTTTCCATCTTGCCTCCGCCTTTGCCCTTGTTTTGTTTGTATGGACTTGAGATCGGTGATGGGTTTTCTTGTTTCAATCTGGTTGTTTCTCTTTTTGTTCTTTCTTTCCTTTTCTTCTTTGTTGTCGGAATCAGAATTGGATCTGGAACCAAACTCGAAACTTGGTCAAATTTTCCAAATCGGTTTCCATTCCATTTCCAGTCCCACCTTTCTTTCTTTTGTTGTCTAACTTTACTTTGGTCACACAACAGTCTTGTGCCTGTTCCCTCTGTGGCTTCGACTCCGATTTGTCGCATTTATGGCATTAATTACATGTGCCTTACACATATGAAGCTATATTTTTAACCTTAATTAAGGTTAACTCGATATTACCATCATTGTTTAAAGAGTAAAATGAACCAAAGGCTGCGGTGGAGCATTTGTGAGCGTGATTCAATCAAAAGTGAGACATTTTCACGCAGATTCACATCAAAGGACTAGGTTGTTGGATTGCATTTGGAGGTAGGCTTTTTGTTCTTCATTTTTTTTGTTTTCGTCTTGTTTTATTCAGTCTCTTGTTCTTCACATGGGTTTGTAGCTCTTGGTTTTCTTTTGAATCCCTGTTGTTTGTTTAGCATGTCTTCTCTTTTGTTCTATTTTGTTTCTCTATTTTTTCGTTTTGTCTTTTATTTTTATGTTTGGCGTTTTCTTGTTTGTTTATTTTTCCACGGTCATTTTCATGTTTTCTTCGTGCCCGTACCATGATGCCCTAGGTTTTTGAAGGTATGGATTGCCTGCTACATTATGTTTATAGGGTTCTTTGATCTATAGTTTTACTTGTTTATTCTTCTACACATCGATTTGATTGGTTTCGAGTAGGGTTAAGTTTGTGCCCTAATTATTTAAGTCGAAGGGTTTATAAAATAGGGTTTTTTTTTGCACATCTCTGTTTAAATTATAAAAAGATGCCCTAGTTACTGTATTTTCCTCGGGGTCGTATGGGGATGGTTTTTGGGGTGTCATTTTTTAAGCCCCTCTATTTTGTCGGGTTACCTCATTTCCTAGGTTATTACATCATTCATTATTATGTTCAAATTCCTAAAATGATGTCATGGTTGTTTAAACTGGGGTCGGAGCCGGGATTGATTTCCTTCTTGGAATATGGTTTGTAATAAATGTTCGACTCTGTCTCCGAGACCGCTTCCGATGAGTTATGTTTTCTCAAAGGGTTGTTCGACATAGTCAAAACCAGAGGCAGATCGAGATATAAGTTTGAAATTTATTCATTGTACCAAATCAATATTCATTCTGATCTTGGTTCTGATTACCATGCCGACTCCGGCTCCTATCCCACCATATGGTTTATTGAAAGCTCAATGCCCATTCCGGTCCCGACCCCAACAGTGTTTTAAAAGGTCTTTTTAGGGATGTCTTGTGCCTGTTCCCTCTATGGTTCCGCCTTTGGTTTGTATGAAGGGTAAGATCTCTAACCGTGTTTTTTTGTACTTCTTGTAGATCTAATCTAGGTTTTTTATGGTAGAAACTAAAGAATGTCTAGAGCATTAGATGAGGGTTCTTAGAGGAGTCAACCAGCAGAAACTTCAAAAGCAACAACTAAGCCTAAAAGGGTTAAACCTAAACAACTCCCTTAAACCTTGAGGTATAATCATCGGGGTCCTGTCATCATTGCTAGCAAGGTGGAGTCTGATTGGATAGACATAATTGATACAAATCTGAGTTCGTTCCAGTATGAGGAGTTATACTCCAAAATATTTGTTGAAGAGGTGATAGGGAGGACCCAAAGGGTAGTTGAATTAGGATTGGCTCATATCACTATTTTTCCTCTGTCAATTCAATGCCCTGAACTAATAATGACAGTAGTTGGAGCTTATAATCCAATTACTAGACAATGTGTGGATTCACAAGGCAATGTCATCATAGATTTGACTCCCCAAATGTTCCAATTTATGTTTAATGTCCCCAATCCAAGGAATCCTAGCCAAATCAATGAGGCAGAGGCTTTGAAAATGTATAGTAACCATAAGGAAGCCAACAAATCTCATTTGAATAAGAAATGGATCAGGACTGAGAAGAAGTCTCTAATAAAACTTCCAGATTAGCCTAAAAGGGCAGAGTTCTACAAAGAGGTAGGGGACATAATAATGATGTTATCCAGAGTCTTTGGAAAGAGAGATGCCTTCCAATTTAAGGAATGGATGTTTCCATTCATTCAAACAATATTGGATGGCAGGCAGCAGTTTGACTGGCCCATGATTATGTCTGAAAGCATACACAATCAAATGGTTAGGGTAAGAGAAAACAAGAGTTTCTTTATGACCTCTTATGTCATTTATGCAGCAGCAAAGAGAGGCATTTTCCAGGATTAAACAAAGTGGGAGTGTTGGGAGAAGCTGATGGATAGAATAAAGTCTGGAACCATTATGACCAACTTTCCTTGCAGATTTCTGAACTACATTATAGAAGAGTTAATGATGCATTTTTGTATGTTATTATTTACCAGCTCAATGGAGATGTAGGGTATATATTGAGCCAAGAGGCCATGGCGTTCATTACAGAGTGGGGATATTGGTTTATCCAATACCCCAAGTTTACTTATTTCAGGCTGGTTGGGTTTGATGGTCATCCTCACTTACTCCCTAGATGTTGTAGCAATAGGATGGTCTTAATGGATTTTGTTTACCAAGCCTTGGGGGTCAATTCTAAATTTGGTATAAAGCATAAGCTCGGTTGCCATAAGTTCCCCATGCAGTTGGGTGAATATAGCTTCCCACACCTTGTGGGAGCTAAATTTGTTTGCAATGAATTAATGCATTTGAAGTTGGGCCTATATACCGCCACGAAGCATTTTGATCGAAAGAAGAAGATGAATTCCTTGCTTGCTTCTATTTTTGATAGACATTTCAATCTGTTGGAGGACTTCTGGAGTGATCTTCAGGATGAATATGATTTGAGGAAGAGGAACTATGAAAGATTTCCTATCCCACTCATGGTGGAATGTGGGGTTAAAGTGGACATTCCTGAAACACTATCAGATGATGGTGTAGTTTTGGATCCCTTATATGAAGCATAGGATGTAGGTACCAAGAATTTAGATCTTGTAGATTTGGATGCGGAGGAGACAATTGATATTAAGAAAATCGAAAGACCAGTGTTGGATAGAAGTATCCAATGGGTCATACTAAGAACCAAGGAGCCTAGGGATCAAACCTCCAAGAAAAGAAAAGGTGTAAGTACCATACAAGGGTACAAGAGAATGAAGAGGAAAATGCCTCCAAAGGAGCCCTTGGAATTCTTCCCTCCGGACATAGAGGAATTTGAACTTGAAGCTCCACCCTAAGATTTTCCTGAAGCACAAGAAGAAGAAGTCCCAAAAGGACCTGTGGCCTCAACATCGGTTATGGGTGATTTTCCTACTCAACTCCTTGCTACAAAATAGCTAGGTGGAGAAGTGCCTAGGGGAACCCTTCATATGGAAGCCGAGACTTTAAATGGAAAGGAAGTTGAGATGGAAATTCATGATTTAGAAATAGACTCTAAGGGTACTTTGTTAGATAAGGAGACACTAGAGGATATGCCTCTTGATGAAACTGAGCATGTTTTGACAGAATAGGATCAATGGACATTATTTGAAGAAGCTAAGAAAGCCTCAGATGGAAAGGTACATGCTGAAGCTCTGGAAAAACAAAAAGAAATGGATACAAAGGCACAAGTTGATGCGGTACTCCAGAAACAACAGTTGGAGGCCAAGCAGAAAGCTGATGAATTGATCAAGCAACAACAACAAAAGGAGCATGAGCTCAAAGCAAAGAAGGAAAATGAAAGATTGGAGATGGTGCAAAAGATAAATGAGCTGGAAGAAGAGAAGGCCAAACAGAGAAGAGAAAGGGAGGCCCTTGAGGCTAAGTTTAAAATGATTGAAGAGGCCTATAAGAAAAGAGAAGAAGAAGAACACTTGCAAAAAGAAAAGGATGCTGAAGAGTTTGTTAAGCAACAACCGAAGGAGAAGGAAGTGTGGGAAAAGCTCAAGGAATTGGAAAGAGAAAGAGACAAATTGCTTAAAGAGAATAAATTGGAGGGAAAATGATTGAAAAATGAGCAAGAAGATAAAAAGTTATAGGAGCAGAAGGATAGGGAAGAGGCTGAGAAACTTGCACAAGAGAATGCAGAAAAAGAACAACAAAATGTGTAGGAGGTTTATTCTCAACGTAAAGTTAATTTATTACAGCCACTATCTTCCACAACTGTTACCTCTTCTTCTACAGTAATGGCTTCCACTCCTAGTGCTCCTACCTGGTTGAAACTTGATCTTGAAAAGAAACAAATAGCTCCACCACAACCTCTTAATTGGGAAGAGATGATGAAGGAGATAGAAAAGGAGAGACCCAAGAAGAAGGCTAGAATTCTTCATTCCACAAGACTCACTGAGGTAGGGGAGATTATTGCATAATGTGCAATTCTAGTAGTGGATAAGGGTAGGGGAGACATGCAGGTCATTGATTATCAATTGGGCATTGTCAATTTAGGGAAGGCTACAAGGAATCGGTAGATGAATCTGATTGATGTTGTAGCTTCATCCACCAAGTCCAGAATGATGAAGGATAAACAAAGAAAGGATGAGCTCAAAGCTCAGTTGGATGAGTTGCATACTTTCTTAAGGGATGTTTCCACTCCTAAGTCACAACAAATTTCTGGCTTGGAAACACCAATTTTTCTCAACAAAAGAGAGGTTGATGATCTGGTGAAAATAAAGAATAAGTCTAGGACGATGGACAGGTGGATAGATAAACTTAACCAGGAAGTGAGTGAGGTGTTAGTAAGCGGTTTTGAGATTCATAAGATAGCGTTGGAATTGATAGAGGAAATGAGTCACCACACTACAACTTTGGGAAAGCAGGAGGAGGAATATAGGGGGTATGTCTAGAAAATAAAGGATATAAATAAATTTCCAAAGTCAATTCTTCTTGAGAAATCAATCCTCGAGGAAGACAATGCAGATTTCTTGGAAAAAACCTCTAGCATAATCTGGTTTAGATCTGATTTTATATACAAGCATAGGAATGAAATTCAAGATGCTAGTAAGGATCTGAATGATAAACTTGATGAACTAGAAGCTATTGTATCCATTCTAGTTAATGTGGATATACCGGTTAAGGAGGGCATGCCTCTGAATCAATTAAAAGAGAAATGGGACAATAGGTTTCAAGAGGTTATACAGAAAGAGGATGATGGAGAGGATCTATTATTAGATAGATTAATGGAGGTTAAGGAAGAAGTGAAAGCTACGAGGAAAGAATTGATTAAATTAAAAGACATGAAGGGGTTTGCCTCTATAGAATTGAAGAGAATTAAATTTGAGGACAGCTGGATTGATGGGCTGGATGTAGATATTCTTCAACAAGTCTTCGCTAGTTATGATGAATACCTTCTGGAGAAAACTACGTAGGAATGAGTTGGCATCAGGATGGTGTATTTTGGGCATATGAATTCCCCCCTTTTTCTCTCCTATTTCATAAGGCAATCAGTGTTGGAACTGGAGATCAGCCAGTCTAAGTTTTCGAGGAGGTTCCAATTCCTTGATTAGTGGATCTCAATTTTGATTGAGAGGGATTTGTGCTTAGCACGCCTATATGTATTTTTGAACTTGATATTGTAAAGGTCGACTGATGAAATTAGAATTAGCCACTTGATGTAGTAGATAGGAATTTTATAGCTTTAAGTAAAGATACCTTGTTTTAAGTTTAGTTGAATTTGGATACACTTTTATATAGTGTTATGTTGGAATTGAGTTTCTTGGATGAGGGTAATGAACCATAATCGGTTTGTATGCCAGTGAGTTTTTTGTGCATAAATGTTTCTTATTTGATGTGAATCAATAGGAGAAACCAGATTTCAAAGATTATTTCATTAAATTGTCTATGGATGGAATTGTTACATGTCTGTTGATCTATGTTATTGGCAACGAATGAAGAGTTTGTTCTTTTAAATCTTAAAGTATTGTGATGAATGATTGTGATGGTTAAACTAAGCACTGTAAATGTATGCAATGGTATGGATTGTTCTGTGAATTGCATCATGTTATGGTTTTCTTGATTTGTTAAGAAGCATTCATTATTAAGAATATATGTCTAGATGTTAGAGAATTTTGTTCATATTTTACTGATCTATGCCTTGATCTATCTTTTTTTTCTATTTATTTAAACCCCCCCATTAAACATAGATTGATGAATCCATTGTTGTTTGTATTCCTTATCACCAGCAAAGGCCCCTTGAATATTACAGTTGCAGTGGCCAATTGAGTGACATTAGATAGTTGAGAACCAACTACCAGGACCTTGGGAGTTAGGCTACTATATGTTGTCTTTCTTTTTCAAGAGAAATACAGTAGAAATATTATGTTTTACGTTGTTTGTGTCATTTTCACCATCAATGAGACCTGATTCTTTTTTGAATTGTGATTACCTGATAGCTACTGAAGAACCAGACTAAAGAAAAATAAATTTTGTATGAGGTGAGGATCTTTTGGCAAATCTGAAGTCTCCCAACAAAAGAATGGTACTGCCTATTCCATT
The DNA here is from genome assembly GCA_007115665.2 of Sequoiadendron giganteum. Classification (NCBI taxonomy): domain Eukaryota; kingdom Viridiplantae; phylum Streptophyta; class Pinopsida; order Cupressales; family Cupressaceae; genus Sequoiadendron; species Sequoiadendron giganteum. The sequence continues at coordinate 425,554,192 of CM021102.1, read as the reverse complement.
TTTCAAGCTTCCTTTCAATTTTAGAGCTTATACATACCCACATTTACTTTAGGTTAGGACTAACTGGAAAAGGAATTCCCAAGTATCTTACTAACTTATTGGGCCCTCCCTATTGAAATTCATATTTTTGAAGCCAACTGTGGTGCAGAAGCACCTTGGCGAAATTAGGCCTCCATGAAGCATTTTTTTGAAATTTGATTCAATATTATTGTTCCTACCTTGTAATAATGTTATTAGAGTCATTTTTCATATATTTAAGGTCATTGGAAGGTCATTTGATTAAAAAAAAGTGCAAAAAAAGTAAAAAAAATGTAAGCGTTTTTACAAATTTGCAAAATTGTTAAAAGTTGCACAAAGGCAATATTAGGAGATGAAGAGTCTTTTAGACTTTAGGGTCGGTTAGAGGTAGTTAGAATGTGGAAAGTCATGTTTTTTTTCCTTTAAAAGGCTTTGTAATCATTTGAAACATGGTGGGTGATTCAAAATTTGAAATGGAATAGTGAAAAGCATAATTTTCTATAATTTTCTTCAAAAATTCATAGTTTCCAGCTTTCGTACAGATTTGTGCGGGCTCAAATGCTTGGCCAAATGTTTTAAAGTGTTAGAAGAACAATCACCTTCCATTTCCAATTCGTTTCATACAGATTGGTGGAAAAATGAGAGAGATATTGCTTTTTGTGTAAAAACAGTTAAAAACCCTTGTTAGGGTAAACAATGATAGAGAAAATTGTATTTATCTTTTGAAATCTGGTGGAATCCTCTAATTTTCAGTAAGAAAACTCTTCCATATGTTCTCTTTCATATTATGGAGGTTTTGGATAAAAAAGATAAGATTTGTGAGTGAGAAATTAAGTTTTATGACTGCTACAATCTAAAAATAGAGTATTTAGGGACAAACAACAATTATAAATGCGTTTCTCTTTTGTTTGTTGGTAGAAACTCTTGAAATTCGGTTTATAAGGAGATTTATTCATGTTTTAAAATATTTCAAAGTATAAAATTCATTGGTAAACTTTTTGGGCCAAAATCATGATGCCCTAGGACTGGGAAAAGGGAATATGATTGGTAAAACTAGTATTCAGAGATGTTGAAATAAGTTTTGTTAATGGGATTTGAATCTTTCAAGAGTGATAATTATTTTAAATGGTGTTAGGATTTTTTTGAATTCATTTCTTTTTAGATTATTAGTAGAGGAAATATTTTGAATCCATTTAATAGATTGCCCTGTTTGGATAGAGATGTCATAACCAAGTTTTGGGATCATAAATAAAGGTTTAGTATGAGGGTTTGTAAAAATATCATAAAGCAAGTTTGGAGAATGGTTAAAACATGTTGTGTAGACCTTTTTTAATTTTTTTAAGGCAATTGGAAGGTGTAATGGGCTTGGAAATGTAAAGTTGCTTATTGGGGAGTCTAAATAGGTCTAATGGTGGATTTGAGTAGTCTATTTTGGAAAATCCTGATGTTTGAATTGTTTGAGTTGTTGATTAGGTTTGAGTCTATAATTTGATGTTGTTTAAAGAGTTTTGAGGAATCTACGAGAATTTTTGGGCCTTATTCTCAGTTTTGGATACTTTGAATCAAGAAATTGTGAATGAAAGTTGAAGTTTAGTTGTAAGAGAAAACCAAGATTGTTTGAGATCAGTCAAGTTGAGTTTTGAGATTGAGAATTTTCTTCCTTAGCTCTACATCAAACTGGGAGGAGTTTCAGACCACCCCAATAATTTGGAATAGGGGGGGACATTTTTGTTCTAGAGGCTTGGGAGAACAACTCCAGTTTCCCCATTATTATTTCCAAGTTTTGTTCTTCCAATTCAATAAAAATAGTCGTGTCATCAACAAATTGTATGTTGATTAACTCATTCTAGTTAGGAAGGATTTTCCTCTGACCTTGGGGGAGAGGGATTTATCCCTTAGTAGGTAATGTAGGGCATCTGATACAATTACAAAGAGGGTCAAGGAAAGGAGACACCCTTTCCTAATAGAGCTACCTAGGATGATTTCCCCCGTTAGCATGTTATTACCATCCACATGTGCCACAACATCTTTCAGTAATGTGTCAACTGCCTTCCAGTACTCCTCCGGGAATCCAAATTCCTCCAAGTTTATTCTTAAGAAAGTCCATTCAAATCTATTGTATGCTTTTTCAAAGTCAAGGAGAAGCATGACCAAATTTTGCTTGGATCTGCTTGACCACTCCATTGCCTCCCAACTAGTGATCAGGTTTTCTAGTATGTATCTTCCTTTGATAAAACCAGTCTGTGTGCTATTTATAAACTGGGGGAGGATGTCCACCAAACTTAAGGATAGTACCTTGGCTAGGATCTTATAGGAGACATTGAGTAATGTTATTGGTCTCCAATTCTTCATCTGTCTTTTCCCCCCCTTGGGTAGGAGCTTGATAATGCCTCTTTTTTATGCCTTTCCCCAAGGATCTATTATCCAGGGCCTCCTGGTAAACTTACAGAAAATCCTCACTAATCCATTTTTAGAAAGTTTTATAGAACTCGACTAAGAGCCCGTCATAACCTGGAGATTTTTTACTATGCATGGATTGAATGTCCCTCATGATTTCTCCCTTCGTTATTTTAGCAGATAGTTTTGAGGCACTACTTTGATCAATTTTCTTGAGGATGATTTCTCTTATGCTTTCCCTAGCCTTCAAATTCACTTCTCCAGAGCCCTCTAAAGTGAACAAATTCTTGTATAAGGCATATAATTGCCCCAATATTTCCTCCTTGTTGGTATATAGTTTTCCACCCTCCCATATTTTTCCAACCTATTCCTTGCCACACTTTTCTTTAATATAATTGAAAAATAATTTTAACCCTTTATCCCCCTAGCTTATCCAGTTTAGCTTGGATCTTACTTTGAGGCCCTTGGTTTTGATGGCCTGGAGCCTCCTGAGTTCATTCTTGGCCTTAGTGGTGGCCTCAATGATTTTAGAGTTGGTTGGCTCAGCATGTACCCTTGCTTCAACAACCACTAGCTTTTCCTGAAGCTCATTCTCCTCCCTTGTAGAGTCCATGGCCATTTTCTTCCCTATGGTCTAGAGCAACTTTTTCCATGCCTCCACATTCTACCCCCACCTTACAACAACACTCTTATCTTTAAGCAACCAGTTGTTGATTTCTCTGATGGATGTTATGACATCTTTGTAGTAACAATCCTACAACAAATGAGTATTGAGTATGAAATTGGTGTACTTGGGCACCCTCTCATGCCTTCTCCGCAAGGTAACATCATTTTATTTGATGGAATGATGGTCAGAAATGGTATAGGGATGCACACGGACTTGGAGGCCAAACTCGTCGAGGATGAAACCAAAGACATTCTTGTTGACATAGAGGTTGTCTATCCGACAACAAATTCTCCTCTTACCTTGTTGTGCATTGCACCAAGTAAACCATACTCCCTTGTAGTATTTTTTCTGGTTTTCCAATGGGTCAACCAAGTCTAATTTATATTTTAGCCTCTACCATAAGTGCCTTTTAGCCCCTTTCAAAGACACATCTATCCCTCCTCACTTGTCCTCAAGGTGTTCTACCATATTAAAATCTCCCCCTAGTATCCAGGGAACCAAAGGCAGATGTGCAACCATCCATTGCCATAATTTAATTCTTCCCTTATGGTCATTTGATGCATAGACTGAGCAAATCCCAATTTCATCTTTCTCACTTTTCAGAGTGACCCAAACCAATCTGTTGTAGGGGGAGACACCTTGCTTAGTTACATAGTTTTTCCATTTATTGGAAAGAAAAATGGCACCCCCCCCTTCCCTTCTCATGTCTAGTGGAGAAGTGACAAGAGTCATTCCAAACAAATCTCAGGTTGACCTCTAAAGTGAAGCTAGTTGCTTTAGTTTCTTGTAAGAGGACAATATATTTTTTTGGCTCCAGGTTTAAGAGCCTTCTAAGTATGTATTTTCTATCTGGGGATTCTAGTCCCCTTATATTCTAAGAGATAATATTAAGATTCATGGTCAAAAATCATGGGGGTTTCTTCTTGGTTACTTTTGAATTGTTCAAAACACTTGGGTAATTTCTCCTCTATCTCTACTCTTTTAGCGATAGGAGATTGAATTATAAGACTGATCTTTTTCCTTTTAGTCTTTAACAATTTTATGTTTTTGTTGCCATATTTCCTAGGCCTTCGTAGCCCATTATGCATCAAGTGGTTTTTCCCAAATTTACCCCTTGTGATATTCTCATCTACAACTTCATCATTTTCATCGGCTAATTTTGTGGTATTTTTATCCAGATAGCCATTTATCATGGTGTAAAATTCAAGGTTATCTTGGCCACCCCCATCAGGGGATTTCTGGCTATTATTTTCTAGATCAATTTCATCATTACTATTAGGGGTGTTCTCCATAGTAACATTTCCTTTGTTAGTACTATTATCTGGCTGGATTCCATGCCCATCGGTGCATAATTGACAGGGAGTTTCAGGTAGTTCCATACTCCTCGATCCTATAGAGGATGACACTATTTCTAGCTCTTCATTTAAGGCACACATAGGGTGCTTCACCAAAGTGGCTGAAGTTAGATTTTTGAGTAGGTCATCCACCCCATGACCCCCTATCACATTATCATCGCCATCATGAGAGTCAACCATAATTTTTTCTAGACTGAATTTCCCATCAGATCTTTTAGATTGAATTATACTATTTTTATTGGGATTACGTTGGTTATTCTTTAAAAACAATTATTCAATTATTTTCTTTATATCCTTCAAGACTAATTACTGAGGATTCAATTTTTCAAACTGATTGTTGCTCCACCTAAGTGGGGGGTTGCATGATAGGGCAGATACAGGTGGAGTGGGATGGCTAGTGTAAACCGCCACAAGGGTGACTTCAACATTGTTAAGGGTATTCTTAGACCCATTCAAAGCATCAAAGGCATTCTTGATGGGCACACTGCCGCTATGAGTAGTGGTGTTGACAGAAGAAAAAGAGACCACCCATTGCTCCATGAGGGGCTTAGTGGGGGATTTGGCCCTTTTAGACCACCTTACCTTAGATTTGGAGGTTAATGTAGGGTCCAGGGAGAGGGTGGAGTCGATTGCGCCATCGAGGATGTCGAGATTACCACAGGGAACCTCAATCGACCCATCATTATAGGAAGGGGTGACACCAAGGGTAGCAACAGCCTGGGTAGGGGCTTTGCTAGAATTTTCTTGATCAAAGGGCAGTTCTTTCAAATGTGCCCCTATTTTTTGCATAGGTTGCACACATTGACACTGCCCAAGACTTCCATCAGATAGTGGATAGTTTTATCTTCTTCCTCGATAGTGATACCCGACGAAAAAACTATCCCAAGGTTAAGGGAGACTAAAGCACAAGCATCTAGGTGAGGGAGAGAGGCTTTTGCCTCATCAACATGGACAACATTCCTAAAGGGAGCAAGCAAGATAGGAACAAGATTTCAAAAATCCGGTGGAAAGTTTTTTATTACCACCCACCGGGGGCACAAGAGGGCAAGGACCTCCTCCGCAATGGTTGTCGAGGACCAGGCCAACATGCGAAAGATACACCCTCCAAGATTCCAGTATGCCTTAGCAAGATATTTCTCTTGCATTTCATGGTTTTTCAAGAAGATGACAAACAACCCCCATTGGAGCAACCTACAGTAACTGATTTGAATACCAAACTTTGCAAGCCATACATTGGAAAACTAGGCATCAATGTACTTCCTAGCTAGAAATTCATCTTTGAGTTTAGACCTTTCATTTTTTATAACGATTTTCAATTCTAGGTTAGGAACAAGTTTAGCATAATTGAGGGTTTTAGGGTGCTTACCTTTTGTTTCCCTTTCACCATTAGAACCCACTTTTTCGACCGTGATACCAAAGATGGCGCCTTCTGGAATTATCGGTTTTCTACCAACAACGACATCTCTGAAGGTTTTAAGTGGAAAATGTGAACCACCACCTATTTCTGGGGTATCGGGGGGTTTCACACCCCCATCCATTGATGCCTCTGGAAGCCAAGGCCAAAACTTAACTACAAACAGACACTCGAGAGGACCTCTCAGAAATGCGAGAAAGGAGGAATAAATTTGAACAAGAACAAAATTAAAGCAAACAAAAGAAAAAGGATACAAAGGGTGCCACAAAGTAGACCTATGTGGGGGAGGGCACAACCTCCCCCATCTGCCATACATACGAAGAAACCACGTTAGCACCTCATCTTGCCCTTCTATCAGTCTCGTTTCTCTATTTTATTTATTATCCTATCTTTCCTTCATCATCCATTTTCTTTTACCCATACCTTAGCTTATTTTAAATAATGTTAGTCGACACAAATCTCATCATCTCAAACATCATCTCAAAGAGGGGCAAAATGTAGACACCCAAAATTGGTCCATTTCATTATTTAGGCATTTATTGCATTTTTCATCGCATACCTTCATTTTGTCTAACACACTTATATTTTATTTTCCTCTTCATATCTTTAATTAATTTAATTAATGCTCATTATTCTTCTATCTTCCATCAAATGATTAAATAATTTTAAATTATTTAATTATTGTATCTTTCTTCTAATAAATAAATAAAATCAATTATTTAATTTATTTATCATCATCCACCTAAATTAAATAAATTTTAGTTATTTAATTTAATTTTCTTCCATTTTTATCTTATTCTTCTAAAATGTGCAAGTGGGCCCCATTGTCTTTGAAAAATGGCAACAATCAAAATGTGGGACAATTTAATAAAATAGAAAAATCTATTATCTCCTCATCACTCCAACTCCAAAATAGAAAAAGCGTTCTATGTGGAGAAAGGAATCTTACCACTATCAAAGCCCACCCAAGTTTTCTAAATAGAGCGCCTTTTCATGGACACTTGGTGCATGCACATTCATTCTTGTCTCTCCTTCACTCTCATTCATTGATTCATCCTTTTTCTCCCCACCATTAATCATTCATCTTGCAAGTCTATAAATTAACCCACAACCAAGCCATTTGCATGGATGAGCTTTCAAGTACCCTTACTTTGTCCAATTATCTCTACAATCTGTCATCCATCATCTTTCATCTATCTATTTTCCTCTATCATCTTATTGTTATGCTATGAAATTGAGCAATCAACAATCAAACCTTCAAAATATTGCATTCTCATGCGAGATGGAGAAGAGCAATGGAGATAAATCAAGCATAATATGGAGATCAGTTTGCATTTGTGTTTATTATTTTGATTTTCATATTATCTTATGCTTCATTGTGCTTGTTAGGGTTTCATTATTGATGTTTATGATTTTTCCCTAAGATTTTTACCCTAACTACAGCCGGAATACTTAGCCTATATTCATATATGATCCACATGAACCAAAGGTTTAATTGGCATGCCAATAATGTTTAGGGTGTCCTCAAGATAGCCAACATGGGCATGAAGGTTAGCCATGCACACCTAATGATCAACTATATATGTAATGCAATCAAGGTTACTGACATGTGAAGTATTTGCAACCCTCATCCACTAAACCTACATGACTGCATGCATCTAGAACACAAGAAAATCTTACAATGTTAGTGTTCCAGAGTGCTTCATTAATTCAAATATTTCTAGAGCTTCCTTGTAAAATCCATTTTGTGTAGATTTTGCAATAATATTATTTCATTCCATGAGATGACATCTCTTTGAGGAATTTTTTCAAACAATTCATTTTGTACTATATTTTGATGTCAAATCTTTGGTAATTAGGGTTAGTTTCATTACATTCAAATTCCGAATTCTGGGAAATTATACATAGTAAATAGATTGATGGTTGTATGGATAGTGAAATTAGCTCTCTTATAAATTAACTGAAATATCTAGAAGGATTATTTTAATTAAAGAGAATTTTTTGGTTATTTTTGTAACAATGTTTTTATAATGAATCTAGCTTGCTATTTTCATTCAAGATACAAGTCATCAAAGTCAAGCACATACCAAGAATATGGTACTCTACTTAAAACCCTCAACCTCACTTAGTTTAGTCTACTTACATGGGGATATTAAGGAAGTTGCTAAAAAATTAATATATATCATTTTTTGTTTGTGAACGGGAATCCTGTGAGATTCAATATGGTAGTGGATCAATATCTAGTTTCTTAAGTAAAGATGATGTTATAGTTGGGAAACTTGTTGTGAAACATCAGGTTAGTAATATTTGGATGTTAAGGCTTATTAGTTGGATATCAACGATCTTTTCTCATCAACTTCATTTGGAATTTATGTATAAATGGATTCTTCCATGGTGCAGGTCTTTACTCAAACAACACATGAATCGGGGTTGACATTTTTGTTGTCTAATTAAGTCTGATGGAATTCTTGGGATTGGTTTCCAAGAAATTTTTGTTGATAATTTTGTTCCAGTCTCGTTAGTGTTGATAGCCTTCATTCTATAGTGTCAAATTAATTTTATAATCTAAGCATACCACCTTTCTTAAACTTTGAACAAGGTTTTAAAATCAAGGGTTCAATATGTATATTTTAGGCCTATGTTGAACACTCTATTTAAGGCATTTGTTGACAAGGCTATAGTTTTTTAATTGATTTATCTTTCTGTTGTGTTTGGAATTTTGTAAACTTGCAATATACAATGCACTTTTATTCTTTCTAGATTAAGACTAATAGTAATTTTGTTGGTTGTATTGAGGCACAACTTCATTCATGGAAGAAAATTCAACACCCTATTGCTCGTATCAGATGGCACATTGCATATAAAGGAGGAAAGATTCTAGTTGAGTTATTATTGACTACATTGAAGGGGAGAGCTTCATTTATGGGACACGATCAACACTCCCCTTCTTGGATTCTACACGTTACAACTTGCTCCAGGAAGATTTCCCACATTGTAGAAGATTTAAGAGATGAAAGGGGCATGTGCTCATATTGAAGGGCTTCAAGCATGTGTTTCCATGATTGCATAAGTTTTTTGAAGCAGTTTCTTTCTTGTAGTCATTTTTGTGCAATATTATAACTCAGATTTTTCAGTCTTATGACTAAAAATAATAATTGTAACACTCTATTTATAAGTTGTAATTAGAACACCTTTCTTTTATTAATAATGTTCATTGATTTTTCCTTTCAATGGTTGTCTTATTGTGTGCAATTGATGATTGATATGTATTTTTTTGTTTTATGCTTAAATCCTCAAATATCACTCAATTAAAATGACTAACTATACTGCTAATTGACATCAATTAATAATTAAATTCACTAATATACTATCAATTGACAAAAATTAGTGAACAGTGAATACAAAAAACTAAATAAGTGACCAGTTAACAACAATCAATGACTAAATATATCTGTGAATAAAAAATGACTAAATAGGTGACTAGGTTACAACAATCAATGACTAAATCAACAGCTAAATAAGTGACCAGTTAAATATATCAATGAATAAAAAATGACTAAATAAGTAACCATATTACAACAATCAATGACTAAATATATCAATGAAAAAATGACTAAATAAGTGACCAGATTACAACAATGAATGACTAAATATACTACCAAATCAATCAATCAAAACAACCAATAAATGACTAAAAATGGTTTAGTCATCAATCTAGTCACATTATATATGATTTTAAATAAACTACTAATGGTCACGTGACCAAGTTCAGTCATTTATAAGCAATTTTTAGTATTTTTTTCAATAGTTTATTGCTATTTTTGTACTAGTGTCAAGGCAGTGGCATTTTTTTTGTCATTAATGTCAAAGGTGTTGTATTTAAAGTTGATGCATGATGTTGGTATTCATGGTTGGTCTTCATAAGTATTCATATTCATGATAGTATATTATTGATGCTTATTCATTTTCAGAGGTCCTTGTTCATGTTGGGTACATGTATGTTGATGCCATAGGTTCATTTTCAAGGTTCAAAGGTTTAAAGTATTATCAAGCTTCAAAGGTTTACAATATTTAGAGTATCAAGGGGCGTCAAGGTATCAAATGTTGAAGGCTGCAATTGAAGGTGAAATAGTCTAAAATGCTAAGAAATTCTTGAAACCCTAAGTCTCTAAGTCTAGGGTTTATAATTTGTAAATGAGATCATGATTTAATGAACATTTGTTATAATTTGAAGGTGACTCATAGTCACCGGTCACCTATAACTAAAGTGACCTGCTCAAGGGTTCTAAATCATCCTTCAACTAGCCCTTTCCTTTGGAGTGACTAATCAAGAAGGTTATGTTTTTGGATTATAGCGCTTGAATGTAAATCAATGGATGTAGTTTAACATTGGTTGAAGCGGGGTTTTAAATCCAATGGCTTATATTTAAATTCTCTAACAATTATTTTAAGAAGTTGATTTTTGATAGGAGGTAGAACACCATAGTGCTTTTATAGTTTTGTTTCTATTTGAATGTGAAGAGTCATTGGTGGATGTTTTGGTTAGAGCCAATTTTGATGGATATTTTTTCCTTTTGCATGGAGAGTTTATTGGGAGTTCATTATGTTGAGAAAAGTATATTTTTGGTTTTAAAGAAAAAGATTCTATTTGGAGTCAAAATGTATTTGATGCAAGGTTTGATAATGAAATGTATTTAACTGCAATCTTTTGTAAAAACATTTTGATAGAGAATTGATGAAGTGTGAGATGATGATGATAAAAAATTATATTATGATGTTGGAGAAGATTTGGTGTGAATGATCTTTTATTCAGATTTTTGATGATGTTATGACATAAAATGGTGATTGAATCTTCATAAAAAGTAGTATCTGAAGAATGGTGAATATAGAATTGAATGTTCAAAATTGGTTGTAGCCCTCTTGAATCTAGTATTTGATGTGTCTTGGTGTTATAATGATATGAGAATGATATTCAGGGTGATGGATTCTTCACAATCAAAACATGGTGATTATAGAAAATATTGTGTAAACTCTTGATTGAAAAAGGCGCTAGAGCCGATATAAGTTTCTTACTTCTCTCAAATATAAGATAAAGTTGGATTTTGTCATATTTTGAAGACATGATGGTTGTATATGAGATGATAGTATGTAAGAATGATGTTAAAAGTCCTTGATAATCTTTGTTGAAACTTTGTTTGAGCATTTTTTTGGAGCGAAACAGGGTAACCCTCTATAACCTATTATTTTTATTTTCAAGAGTACCTATGAGACATGGAGTTTTTCCAATGACGTATAGGATTCATCCAGTGAGGCATATTGTAGCTAGTGAGGCTTGTGGTTAGCCAGTGAGGCACATATCTTGTAACCTAAAGGTTTTAGATAGTGAGGCTTGTTGTTTAGCAAGTGAGGCACACAACTTGTAACCTGTAAGGTTGTGGCCAGTGAAGCCTAATGAAGCTTATGTTCAGAGTGGTTTTTCACCCTTTTAGGGTTTTCCACTCATAAACCTAGTGTTATGCCTTCTCTTTATGGTTTCTTATATTGTGCTTGATTGGATATCTTTGTTCAAGTATTATATTCAGATTTGTATGTAATTTGTGACTCCTTCCATATTCAGTATCTATAATGATTAAGATGTTTCAATAGGTTGTTTTGAATAAAAAAAGTGAGTTTAGTATTGAATTTTGATTTGTAATTAGACCATTGATTCACCCCCCCTCTTAGTGGTCCTGTACTCCAATATCAATTGCTCCATCCAAACACTAGATCCTATAACCTGACCGAGCATCATGACTGGTTTTTCTTGAGTGCCATTACAATCTGAAAATGTGGAGGTTCCACTCATAGGGCACCAACCCAATGCTACATTGTACCCATCTCCAATCGATGGCCCCCCAAGTATCACCATCTCACAAACTATAGAATAGTCATGGGCATCATATCCAATTTACCTTAGATTTAGTACAACACCAACATGGCATCACTTCCAGGTTACAATATTTAGATGCCATCATTTTACAACCAGTATTGGCTATCTTTTACAACAACTCACATGGTTAAACCACACTACATTCCATTCACAACCTCACCCAAGAGTCTGGGTGGATGCAATATGAGCTTCCCAATTACTAGTGATAATTTGTGAAACCTCTTGTAGAGTAAATTTCCTACCATGATGAAGAAAATCAATATTATACGACCATTGAACTTGCATTTGCTGGCAATAAATTGTTCTATCTTTGTAATGCATGCTATGTGAAGTAAATCTAGAAATTGTTAATACATTATGGATTGTGAAGTTATTTAATATATCTGGTGCATGTTATATTTCTCTAATCTACTAATTGGTATATTAGCAATAGTTGGTCTATTTTAGTATAGTGTGGCTCTGTTAATTATTCTACATTTGCGACATCAATCTATGAGTAATATCTAATCAATTCTGAGTGCAAATTATCCCATTCCATCATTTAATTGATGTATGTACTTAGTATCAGGCTTCTTACACATTTATTTTTTTAATTAAATTTTTCACCTCCTCTTCCCTCTCTGTCCTTTTCTCTTTTCTTCCTTTCACCAATTTGATTTGCAATCAATGTCCTTTTCATTTTTTTCGTTATTTCAAATTCTTTTGAAGATTTCAAAATAATTAAATAAAACTTTTATTTTTCCTTCTACTGGGCATTTTTAAATACATCAAATTGAAATATATATATATATATATATATAAATCAAATTCCTTGAATAATTCCTTTTTGAATTTGCATAAATAGATTTGGAAAGAAGTTATGTTAAAATGTGTCAAGTACCAAAAAATTCCCTTTTCGCATATTTTTTACCAAATACTCAATTTCACATGAAAATGAAATATGATGTATGGAATGAAATTAAGAAGCTTCCCCCCCAAGCCAATTTGCTCCAGCCTTCAAAAATATTGAAATTTTAAATTTCTCGTAAAACTATAGACACAAAATTTTGGCATTAAAATCTCTGAAATGATGAAATATTTGACCAAGAAACATTTTTCACATTTTTCAAAATACATCTAAGAATATCTTTATAAAATTATTTTTTCCCAACTCTCATGGATTTTCGGAAAAAAATGTTTTCATAAAACTACCTTCGAGGCCTTCAAAACAGTGAACCAACAAAAAATTGAAAATTGAAAATTTGTACCAATTAAAATCTCCCCATTGGAGAGATATGCTTGAAAACACCAAAGAAAATCAAAACACACACCAAAACTGAAAATGAAACTAAAATATTTTTTTGGTTGATGTTGGTCGGGAGTGCACTAAGATGCTCCTATACCACTCTTGTATTATTGCTATTTACTTCCACTAAGATCATGGTGATTTTTTTCTTATGCATTTTCTTTTGTTTTCAAGTTTTCTTATGCCTTAGGATCCCTCTATATTTCTTTGTGTTCACAAAGATGACCTTTCATTTGTGTTCACTATATTTTTTATGTTTTCCTAAGGGGATTTTGTCATTAAAGAGCTCCAAGACCCTATTAAATCCCCCATGGTTGTGGTAGGGTCCGAAGTTGCAAGTCCATTTGACAAAAGGAGAGTGTGGTTTCAATATCTCAAACCCTCCTAGTATAATTTTTTTAACAATGGTCACTCAACTAAATTTGAGGCCCACCTATGGTTTTAGTGTTGTTGACTACACACTCCATTGTTTCCAAGGGTTGTGGGTATTTATTTTCTCTTTTTACTTGTATATCCCCTATGATGGACTCTAGACAAACTAGGGATAATTTTTACCTCAATCCCCCTTGTTTAACAATCATGGTCAATCTATTGTGATTTTCCTAGTTTACAAAAAGGAAACAAAAAAAACTTAAAGAAATGGTGAAAAATAGAAGGTAGTCGCAGCATGGGGCACACCTAATATTTTCAGATGAAACTGAGGGCCCAAGCACCAACTAGGTTGTTTCCTTGTCTTTCCTTTTTCGCTTTGTGTCTAGAGCCAATAGGACCCTCTATATCTGTGCTCCCTCCTTCTTACAGCTAGGTTTAAATTATAGATTTCACAATCTTTGATGGCATCCTCCCTACTCACATTGACATGAGACTTTTCAAATAGGTTGTGAGCATCCATAAAATAATAAAGAGGTATTTAAAGGACAAGGAGGTAATTTGGAGAGACAAAAACATTTATAATGTAGGTATGGACACCATGATAGTCAGAGGGGTCACCTGCAACATCATTAAAAAAATGATATGATTATCTACAAGAAGTATGGGGTGCTTGTGATAATCAATCAGGTCAAACATAAGTTAGTTGAGGCATCAGTGTAGATGTGAACACATAAAAAATAAAGGAAAGAAGAATCTCATCAAGAAAGGGGAGGGGATGGTTTTAGAAACTTCCAAGAAAAATGTAGTTAGAGGTGTAAAATTTAGACTCCACAACCTTGATCGGCATCCTCAATACTTGCGTCAAAATGAAAACTTCAAACAGGCCATGGCCATCCATCAAAACTTAAAGGATGGAGGACAATTTTAGAAAATGAAGAGGGAGAATTTAGGAACAAAAAGAGGATCACTTTATTTTCTTGTTTCTTTCAAAATTATTAATGGTGATTGGGTGGGATGACTAGCTCCTATGCAATTGGTAGTTCAAGACCCTAGAATAGCCAATGAAAGTAGCATGATTTAGACTTCTATGATTTTTTTGGTAGAGGTTGGCATGGATGTAAGATACAAAAAAGGAAGAAATGATAGATGAATTTTAGGGAGATGGTAGAGTGAAGGGAAAATTCACTCCTCTTCATTGACTCTAATACCTTTTTTTTAATCCGTGGTTTGGTGAGTGGTAGTCATAGCCTAACTATCTTGGTGTGATTATGTCATGCTTGAAATGGGATCATGAGGCCTCTGATTTTCTCTTCTCTCTTCAAGTTCCTATGATCCTATTTTATTTTTTGCTAGCACAACACCCAACAATATTTGGGAGTTCTTTTCAATATTTTTCAACATGCTTCTTGGATGGGATTGTAGTTCTATCTTGAGTTCAATTGTGGAGTAAATTAAAGCTTTAGTAGTGTAGAAGTGGGTTCCCTAGGAACATAACCACCATATAATACTTTTTGTTAAGAATATAGCAAGTTCAGCTTCATCAGTCATATTTTCTAATGTCTAGCTTCTCCAATTCTTTGAAAGTAACAATAAATTAGATAATGCATAGTTTTTTATTGCTAGGATGTTTGAAAAATTTGATAAGGACTTTCACTAGTCTTTATATGGTACAATAATATGCTATGGTAAGCTATGGTGTTTTGATTGGGAGTAATGAATTTTGATCATGAAGTTTTGATTTTGAAATGGGCTATTAGCATTATTATTGTGTATAAATATGTACCCTTGTTATTGGGTTGTATTGAGATATTTTGTTCAATGTATTATGGTAACTATGATGTTGAGGTAAAGTAGACACAAATAGTATTTACCTCCTTTCATTTTTGGTAAAATATATAGATCTTTGGCCATGTATGTAAAAATGGAATGGTAATATTATTAGAGTTGGAACAAAACTATTAGTATGAGCTCCATTAAGTGATACAAACTATATTTTTCTCCTCAACTCATGTAGATTCTATAGTAAGGTTTCACAATGTGCTAGGTAACTAATTGCAAGGTCAATTCAATGGAAATATGAGTATAAGTTTTGATCTGCATGATATATTTCTACTTTATGGGATCACTTATTACTAATCTTTATGATAATAGTTAACTAGTTATAAAAGCCAAGTGTAAATATTATGTAGTCATTAAATTGGGCTAATATACGAGTATTAGATTTCACCATAATGTAAGTGGAATCATAGGGTTAAGAGCATAATTATTGATATTATTGAGTATACATATTTATATGATGATCTAAAGGATATATTTTTCCCATTTTTCTCAAGCATGACTTGAATATTGATCAAGCTTAAAGAAATTTTGTAGTATGGATGTATGTCCCTCAAGGTTTAACATATTTTTATATGACCTTATTGATGCATTTTAGGTTCCATCCAAGAGGAAGTCTTATTCAATTATGAAACTTGATTTTATAGAACCTTATTATAATGGGACCTCACTTGGATCCATGTTGAGGCTTTTGTATAGGTGGTGCATGGTAATGATATTTTTACTATACTCTTTATCAATATTTTATTATTAAATTTAGTCTAGATTTCCTAAAAACTTTGTACTTAGGTATGTTTGGATCTTCATGTATTGAGATATATATATTGGATAATCGTATTATTGACAAAATTTAGCTAATCCTTATTCTCTAGTGTGAGAGAATCTTAATGTGTACAAAAACTTGGTGTGTTTGGATCACATAATTAATATTAGTTTGCTAGGTTTAATTAACTCCCCTTGGGTGGAAAATTGTATTACCCCTATTTATTAATTAGATGAGGGGATTTTTGTATCAAAATTTTAGGTCTATGTTCTTTGAGAGAGACCTTGTGAGGAGAACTGCATGTGACTTCAATCTTTTTTAGAAGAAGGTATGTTTGTAGTCCTTGGGCAAAGAATTCCCTTGTGACCAAAGTCCATAGGGGAATTTTTAGTGGATAAATCCTAGGGTTGGGGTCATTCCTAAACTTTTCCAGCCTTCCCTCTTCAATATGTTTCAACTTGAGGCTAAAATTTGTATTGGATGGCTATAAATGAGTAAACTTGATAGCTCGTATCCAATAATTACGTGAAATTAGGCTAATAAGATTTAATGGGGTGAACAATGGGTATTATTATTGGCTACAAATGGTCTACTTGTAACTGGGTACCTAATTTTGGGTTGATCTTAGGATGACATTCCTTAATATTTCCTATACTACCTATAGGAAAAGACCTATAAGTATTACTAAATAATGTTGGATATTTTTCTCTTATAGTTATCTAATAAAGAATGTGTTTTTTAATACGAATTTTAATGAAGTGTGTGTATTTGTTTACTTTATAATTTGGTATTTATTTATGTGTATGTGTTGAGTAAAGGCCAACTCATGTAGGTTCAATGTGATTATTATATGTTTGTAAAATTTGAACCTAGACTTATATGACTCTATGTGTAAGTTCATGGCTCACTTGATTGTGACATATATATCTAGGTGCATTTGACTAATACTTGTGAACTCTTGTGATTTGTATATTATGTGTACATGGATATAAGACCCCCACATGTTAGAACTAAGTCTTACAGGAGTGGTTAGTTTTCTATCACCATTATCATGTAGGTGATTGATTCTTGGAGCTATATTCTATATCTTGAGGGTTAGTTGGATTTTACTAGTATCACAAAGGTGACAATAAAAAGAGATATACATGTTATGATATAGGAGAAATTAGTTGGCTATCACCAATATTGTGTAGATGATTGATGTGTGGAGATATTTTTTGTATTTTAGGGTCTAATTAGTTGTCAATAGTAGCATAAAGGTGATCGATACTAAGGGATACCTATGTTGTGAAGGGTGTTGCACAAACAATTGCCATTGCACCAAAATATCAACCTATTAATGTCTGATACAATTTCCAGAGTTAATGAATTTAAAAGAGGTGGTTAATCCGTGTCACAAACCCAAGCACTGTGTTGGACAACACAAGGAGACCAAGGGTGCACACCTTGTAACAATCCCCCCAATGCAAGAAAGGGGTTAAAACCCATGACCTAGGATCTGATACCAAGTGTTGCATAGATAGTTGTTGTTGCACCAAAATATTAACCTATTAATGTCCAATACAACTACCAAAGTTAATGAATCCATGGGAGGTGGTTAATCTATATCAAAAACCCAATCACTACAGTACACAACACAAGGAGACCAAGTGTAATACCCCTCCGTTTTTCCTTTTGGTTGAACAGTGTTCTATTCTCTTTTGTTGTACTTCTTGTTTGTACCTTGACTATGGTACCTGATTGTTATTTGATCGCTATCTATAAAGCGACGTTAATGTATATTTTGATGTGATGGTATTTTAATATGATGTTATCTTTATGACATGTTTTGGATTAGCATTATGGATATTCGAATTAATGATGTATATGCTTTAGATTATATTAATATGTTAGATCTGTAAATTAGTTGCATTGTTTTGGTGAAGGGGACGGTATTGTATCACTCGCTTGCGAGCACCCTGCAATTCCGTGATCTCCTCTTCACGGTGTGTATTTTATGTTGTTCATATTATATGTTGTTGTTTACTTGATTTTCAGGTTGATAGGTATAGGACATCGGCTTCACCTGGTTTCATAGGGTTGAGTGTGTCCATTGCCCAATGGTATTCAATTGGGAGATAGTAGCTAGGATTCTATGCCAAGTCATCACCCTAGTCTTATGTGTCCTCTGGTGTTGTCGAGTTATGATTGTTTTAACTTTGTTCAATTTGGCCTTGAATTTATTTAAATTGCGAGTAATTGGGTGATTTAAATAACTTAACGTATTTAAATTGTGGATTAATGTGTTATGTGATTATGTTGAAATGTAATTTATTTTATGATTAATTTAATCTAATTAATAAATAATTTAATTGTTGATTAAATCTATTTACTAATTAATTAAATTTTATTGGTTGAAAGAAGTTAATTTATCTATGTTGAAGTTATTGTTGAATTTATTGAAAATTGAAAATAAAGAAAATGCATGAAAGCCAATTTGGAATTTGAAAATTCAAAAATTAAAAGAAAATGTTTTAGGAAGTCAAATTTGAAAATTTGAATTCAAAATTGAAAAATGAGATATTTTGGCAATTTCTGTTTTCTGAAATTTATGAGGGTGGTTGTAGGATTTTTAGGGTAAAAATCCTTATGTTTGAAATTTGGCTTCAATTTTTGGTTGTTCATGGAGTTTTGAAAAAGATTGAATTAGATAGAGGAAAAATTCTTCAATTTGGTGGGTTTTTGGAAAAAGCTTGGAGAACCTATGGATCTGAAGAGGGCATCAAGTCACCATCAGGATCTGCTATCATTTTCAAAAAAATAGGTTCATGTCTTTTAAATGTTTGGTTTTGAGATTTTTAAATTTAAAATTTTATGGTTGAAGATCTTATGGAAAGAGTTTTAAATTTTGTTGTTTGAATTCAATTAAAGCAAAGGTGGGAATTTTGTTCTTCAAATTTGCAAGAAGATCCTCTTTAAAATTAATTTACTTCAAAAGAAATGATGCTTTGAATGTAAATGATTGTTCTTGTATTCTTACCATTCTGGTTTTCTCAATTTATTTTGTCCTCTAGACCAAAAATGCATATATATATACATTGAAAAGTATATATATATGTATATGTATATATATATATATACATATATATATGCACATATATTCATGCTGATTAAAAAATGATACTATCAACAGAAATCCGAAATAAATTGGGCTTTGTTTCTTTTCTTTTTTTTAAATTGCAATTCAAAAAAAACGCAGGTCGCGCTTTTTAGTAGGGTTTAAAAATTTTAAATAAAAAAAATCTTTGGGGAGGCCGCTGGGGGCTCAACCCCCACTGCGCCCCCATGGGAGGTGGGCGAAGGGAGCCGCGCCCAGTGCGCCCCTCCCCACTCCCCACACCCCTGCTCTTACCACTGGTCGTTGCCGCCCACAAGGGGACGACTGTGTTTACACACAATCGCCACCCCCATTAATGGGGGTCAACTATGTGTAACCACAGTCGGCCAACCCGTGTGGTGCGCGGCTCCCCTGAGCAAAATGTGACCCTAAACTGAGGCAATCGTACATTGAAGATCAGCACGCGGACCAATGCGTGGGGTTGGCTCCTTTTTAATTTTGTTTTATTTTTAATTTTTAATTTTTTAATTTATTTATTTATATTTTATTTAATATTTTAGTATTGTGTGTTTATAATAATAAATATTAATATTTATTATTATAACATATGATATTATTCGCACCAGCGCCACCGATCATGTTAAAAAGTTTACTAGGCGCACTGCAGTTTATAGGGGGTCGTGCTACCCGATTCCTACAGTCTAATAAAAAAATAAAAAAATAAAAAAAACATATGATATTATAATATTAGTTTAATATAAATATATGAATATGTATTATTATATTATGTAATATTAAAATATTAATATATTATATATTAATATTTAATATTATATTTTATAATGTGAGGGTGTAAATGATTAAATAATTAAATAGGTGTATTTTGATATACACATTTTTGAAAGGTTCATTTTGGTAAATGGAATTTTTATTATCTTAAAATATTTTCCACTTTAGTATATTGTAAAAATGTTGATTTAAATCGATGATTGTATTTTAAATGTATATGTGAGAATTAAATTATGTAGTTTGTAATCAATTTATCAGTGAAACTTTAATTGCATTTTTGGAAAGGTTAAACTTAGAATTGACAAGAAATGTGTTTAGCATTGTGATTATTTAATTTAATTTACATTAAACTATCGTAACCTCTAAAATTTATATTATGAAACATAGAAGTTACATGATTACTTGATACCATTGAAACAATTAGTGTAATTAAACATTTGATTTGGATATTATTGTTCGTTTGAAAGAGACGTATTTCATTCAATTTTATTAACGCAATAAAGTACTGAATGTTAGCATGAGGACATGGATTTAGAATATCCAAAGCAGATTTAACTCTCGTTTTGATTTTTATCTATTCTTGTCATCGTTTGGGAAATTTGAGTCATTACATTGGACAAGGCTTCCAGTTGAGTTTTCTGTTTCGTGGTTGTCGGTTTGTTATGTCAACCTGTCTTGTATTCCTTGGGTAGTGCATGAGAAGTTATCAGTGTCTACCCGGTTTCTACAAACAGGAATGTTTTGTCTCCTGAGAAAGGAGTGGATTATGGGATCTGTGTCTCCTTGTAAGGAGTGACCTTGCTATATGTCTTGTTGCCTCCAGTGTTGGAGTGCATTTCAGTTTGTGTCATCTCTTGAGAAAGGAGAGGTCATGGTATCTTGTTTGTTGCACCTTGGCACCATTGATGTTTGGTTGGTGTGTGTGTGTTGTCAAGTAGAAGAGTGGCTTCCGTAGGGGCCAGAGCCCAGAAGAGGTAAGACTGGGTAACCTTCGAAAGTGGTATAATTAAGTGATAACTAAATCAATATACTTAGAGTTTGGGTAGTACTTCACACTAAAAAGATAATTATCCCTCACTCATAGATCCAAGTGCTCGATTAGAATTGGGATGGGTGGGAAGGCCAGTAATGGCAAGGTCATCTATCTTGTCTGTACGAAAGGTATTTGATTCTGCATTAGTAAGTATGAGGTCCAATGATCGATTAGGGCCACCATCTTGACAATCAGTGTGGGTAACTCATGACGAGCTGTGTGATGACACTCTATCTAGGACAATAGTTGACCTTTGATTTTGCTTTAGTAGGTATGAGGTCCAATGATCGGTTAGGGCCTCCATCTTGATGATTAGTGTGGGTAACTCATGATGTGCTGTGAGATGGCACTTTGTGTGACCATAGTTGGTACTTGTATATTGTGGGTATGGTTTCCGTAACATACCTAATGTGATCATGGTTGGTGTTTGATTATGTGGTATGGTTCTCATAACATACTTGTCCTGCTTTATTTCTGGAAGCATCGTGATCATGTAGAGTTGTACTTGTGTTATACTTGCATGTATTTGAGTTGTACCTTGGGATGTAATGTGAGGTTCATGTAATTGGTTGTTTTCAGTTTGGTTCAGTTATGTTCGCCTGTGTCTTGAGGTAGATTGTCTTGACTAGGATTTTTGGTTACTATCTCCTAGCACGGGGGGTGGACCTTTGGATTCCACTTGGTTGGGTGGTGTGCACCTAAATCCATTGGGTTCTTTCTTCATGTTCTTGTGGATGAGACTTCTAGTTGGAGAGCTCGTGGATTTCAATATTAGTCCTTATTATATATCATTTCAGTTGATCTTGTATTATTTTACCCCTCAGTTGTTATCGAGGTGGAAGTTGTAATTGTAATCTCATTATGTTATTAGACCTACCTCATTCAGGAAATGAGTGTTGTAATCTTATTGTAATGAATGGATTAATGCAATGGAAAGTTATCTTTATGCTTTGATGTAATTCATCTCATTGGATGTATGTGCTTTAATTATTGGTTAATTAATTGACATGGTTTAATTCATGTTTTTTGTTGAGGTTCTATATAACCTCTGTCTCGTAACCTTAGGGGTTGTTAGCATTAGTTGTGAACTTGCTTATTAATTGTACTTAAACAAAAAAAATTGGCCTGTTTAAGTCATTGTTTGCAAATTCCTCTAGGGTTGCGTGGTGGGGCATTACACCAAGGGTGCACACCTTGCAACAAAGGGGTTACTCAACACATCATTAATGTCATGTGATGTTGCATGTTTGGTACTACCCCCTTGTAGGTTGGACATATTTGTCACTAGTAGCCTAGGAGTGGGGTGAACCCACATAAGTGGTGAACACTTTTGTGGAGGAAGGGAAAATTCATTTTTTCCCTCTACACAAAGTGAAGGGGTTCGGCCGAACCATTATATTGGTTCGGTCGAATCACTGGGTTCGACCGAACCCTCTGTTCGCTCGAACCCCATTGACTTATGAGTGGAAATATTAAAATAAAGGGGTTTGAGTGAACTAGGGTTCGGTCGAACCCCCTTAATAGAGATTTAAAAAAAAAAACCTGTCATTTTCACCAACAGAGTTCGGCGAACAGTGACAGAGGTGGTCGGCGAACAGGGCGGTGTGTGCGGCAAACCGGTGAAGAAGCACTTGCACAAACACGACCCACAAACACGTTCACCTTCGAGCAACCTCCAACACATCCTCTCAGGTTGGTTGCATTGTTCCATAGCTCATTTTGGTGCAAAATTTGTGGCATGAATTGCATTTGTTTGAAAGTTTCTAAAGCATTTTCAACAAATCCATTCACATAGTTAAACAATTTGCTGTTGAATTTAAATGCTTTGATGGGTATCCATACCCTATTCGAAAACCCCCTTTTTTTCTTAAATGCTTTGATGGGTATCCATACCCTGTTCCAAAACCCCCATTTTTTCCATCATCATCTAATCTAACTTTCTTGTTATACTATATTTTTAATAATTTGAATAATTGATTCCATGTTTTTAATTTGTTTTTGATAATTGAAAATAATTTGTTTTGATTATTTTGAATAATTGTATTTGATTGGTATATAATTCAACATAACACCAAGAAAATAATCAAAGACTCAAATATCAAAAGAGTATGAAGTTGAGAATTCAAAGAAAAGATAATAAATGATACAACTTCATGAAACTAAGAAATTGAACTCCATAGATGAAGATATATCATCTTTTCCAATTTAATTAGATCATGAAACATTTATTCAAGGTATGGATTTAAGAATAATTTGGAGAAAAAAAGGGAAAATGTAAAACTTCATGTAGTTAAGAAATTGAATCACAATACTATAACTCCACTCAAATTGAAATATTTACGTACATATAACATTCATTAATCCAACCAAAAATACAAAGGAAGATAGAAAGACCTTGAAACTTGGTATTATTTTAAACTAGTGATGATCATGCACTTATTCTAGAGAGTTGTGCAAGGTTAATTTTAGATTACATATGGAAGTAGTAGGAGCATCATATCTGGTTAGCATATTACATTTAGTCAAATAATTGTGCATCAAAAGTTTAAAATTCACATATATTTTATTGGCTAATTAGGATGCATAAAAAGAGTGGTGTTCAATATATATGGAACTTATTAGGATGGATGAGAATTTAGATGAAATATACTTTAGATCTAGTGCAAAGTTGATAGATGAAACACCAATTATACAATAGTTTTTAACTCTATAATTGGTCTAGGTAATGAAGTAAAGTCTATTTCATAAATTTTTTGGTTGGTTGAAAAATATAACATATAAATATGAATATGTTTTCACATTGAAAAAAGTGATTTACATATATCACTTTGATTGATCCAAAAAAATATTTCACTTACTTCACATATCATTTTGATAGATCATGTGTGTTTTGGATCATGTGTTACACCTATGTATATTGGCCTCTTTGCATATTTTTCTAATCAAGAAGGGCCTCATAAAATCCAAAAATAACAATATTTTTTTGTAACTTTGAGCTAAGCCTATAATTGGTGATCTTCTAAAAGAGAAAAATTAATTAGAATTTAGGGTTTTCCTTCAATACCCACAACTTTAATGATATGTTGACACAATATTATCCCCTCAAATAATTCATCTAACTCAACCTCATTATGTGTGGATGGGTGGAGTATCTTAGATACAACTCAAAGGAGATTACCTTTGTCATTTTTTATTATAGAAGCAACCCAAATTGGAGTTCAATTACCTTTGCAAGCCCCATCCACATTTATTTATTATCTTCCAAAATGAGGTTCCAACCATCTGATTTCCATCATACCCACCTCACTCAAGCAATAGGAGAAACCCAATAGGAGACTGAAACCTAACTAGTTATTTGTCATCCTACTGTCCTAGCTAGTGAACTCAATTGCTCTATGTGAAACCATTCTAAATTTGGTTGAAATATTCTCATAAATGATGATTTCAATTTTATTTTGTAAAGAATTAAATGGGATGTCCCTATCATTAAATATTCATCAATTTATTTCTTTCTATAAATTCTAACTCATCTTAAATGGGCTAGCCTTCCATATTCTATCCCAAGTGGAATTAAATGATAAGCATAAATTCTTAATTGATAAATAGAGATAAGAGATATTGTGAGAGGGAATTAGACCATTCTAACTAACAACAATGCTAATTCTAGAACTTAGAATAATATGAATAGTTGAGTAATAGGTGATTGGAATATTATTTAGTAGACATGCATAGTAGAAACCTTAGAGATAGATATGTGAAGACAAATGTGTGACTTGTCTAGATATCCTATAAGTATTCTCATGTGAAATTTCATCTAAGGAAAATGCACTAGCTTTTGGGAGGCATGATTTCCCCAACACAATCTAGAAAGCCAACCTAAGGAATTTAATATTAAATTTTCCATTTGATAACTTGATTTGATTGAATAGTAATGCAATAGTGCCCATAACAAAACCACAAACAAAGTGGATGGGACACACCAATCAAATAACCATAAAATCACATGAACAAATTCCATATGCAATTCCAATGGACAAAGAAGGAAAATAGAGTTAAACAAGGAAGGTATACAATCCATTTTTGTATTCAAGCATAAGCAAGATCTTCTCACAACCTTATCAATCAAATATAGCTTGACCAAAATTTTAAACATCAAATATTGATAATACAAGAATACCATTTATTTATCAAGGCCTCAATAGCACAATTTTAATTCGCAAACATATTTCATAGATATTTTGGTAACATCATTACCAAATTTTAAAATTTCCAAGAAACACACTTTAAAAAAATTAAATATAAAAAATATAATATCTCCTCAAAATGTTGATTTAATAGATGTTTTTAAATTGTATCCAAATTATATTGAAAGTGTCCATGATGAAAGATAAATTATTTAACCTCTTGATCACAATCCTCATATACAATATATTTAAATTCTCCAAAACACCTACATTTAAATATTAAAAAATGTTAAGCAAAATAAAATTAACATCAACTACAACTTAACATTTATTACAAAAAATATATCGGAAGATTAAGAATCACTACTTAAAATTATATAAATTATATTAGATGCCACCTTAAGAACTATATCATATGTCTCCACAAAGAAATAAAATTAGCAATGCTTCTCTTGTGACTGAAGAAGTTGATAAAACTCAACCTCACAGTCCCCAAGAATCACCTGCAAGCAAACACCTATCACATGCAACAGATATTCAGAACAAAGGAAGAGATGTTCTGTAAACCCTCAGAGCAAAAGTATGTGCAAGCAAAAAACCGGCCTTTGATTATTGAATGAATTGTTTTACAAATACTGCAAAAGCCTTCAAAAGGCAATCATGCAAAAAGCAAGACATGCACAACCCTAATCTTATCTTGAGCAACAAGATAGCTCAATAAGATAAAGATTATTAATTAACCTAGGAAATAAAATATGCCTAAGTAAACTTATGCTAAAGTGTAATTAAATAAATAATTACACCAACAGTGACCAACTCACATCTAGAATCTTCACCTCCAATCTTCAAATTGTATTTTACTATCTCATATATCTTTTTCTCAAACATTTTATTTCCTAGATCATTTTTCTTCCATCATGGGTACATGATATAAACTTTGATAACCCACCGCATTGTAAACGCTTCTAAACACATTTTTACAAAAACTACAATCATTGTATCTAACACATTAAAATAAATCTAATAAGTCCTTGGATAAATTTGGTATTTTAATTGTACAACACTCTTGTAAAATTTGGTTAGTAAACAAAGTATAATTAATATTACATAATAGTTCATGATAGGTAAAAACTATATGTCGTATTTACAATATGTATTATAAATTTTAAGAGACATACAATAAAAAGGCTTACAAGATTCAAATTCCCTTTGTGATATTTTTAAATGAATATATTTTTCAAGAAATTTTACACAATTTTGTTTGGCTACATTCCAATTAATGTTTAATATGTGGTGTGTGGTCTTGATCACCAATTTTTTTAATTTTAAAACATCATTTACATTGAGTGATACTCTAGAGTTAAAGTGCCAAAATAATTCAATTTCATCATTTGTGTTATTAATTAGCTTTTTATGAACTCATGGAATCCTACCATTAAAATCTCAAGTACCATTTTCAATAGGACTATCTAGTCTTGATCTTATTGCTAGTGCTTTTCACAATATTTTACAATTTATGCTTAAGTGAAGATGAGTTTGCCTCATTAATCAAACCTTTCTTAATTTATTTCTTACTATTGAGGTTTTTATTACTCTACAAGTAGCTCTTTTATCTTTCTACTTACTAGTAATCCTAATTGAATTGAGAGAATTAAAAAAAAAATTAATAATAATTTTATTTTAATTAGAAATTTTGATTGCCTAAATATTTAATTTATTTTGTAAAGGTCTTATTTTTTACAACTTTAGTAATTTTACAAAAGTATTCATTTAAAAATTTTGAAGCTCAAAATTGAATGGTTCATGATGATCTCTTTAATTTAAGACTTTATCTTATGTTCTCATCAATTTTAAGTAACATTTTTGGGTTCCAAAATTATTAAATTTTATCAAGCTCGCTAGAAAATTTTGAATATGGGATATCATTCTTATTCGGAAAGGTCCTCTCTTTTCTTAAGTAACTTGGAGATGTACAATGACTTTCATTTTTTTTATGTGTGTTATCAATTTTATTAATATTATCAACAATTGGATCGTGGAGTATAATTTTAATATCATGGGGTTCATTTCTACATTATTCAAAAATATTTCTAAATTTGAATTCTTATTTTTCTATGATGTTACTCTTTTCAATATGTGTTTCATAACATTTTGCAACATTTTTATTTTTATTATGGCTAAATAGTTTATATAATATTAAATAATTGTCCTATGTGGTATATAATTTTTTTACTTGTGAAATTCATCCATGTTTTAAAATCCTTTTGATTTTATGTGGAATGAGAGCCAAATCAAAATTATTCCAAGTCCACTATAAGCCACTTGGATAATCCACATGGTTCAAATAATTAAGCATATAACCACCCTAGATATGTTCTATGATATATTTACATTCATATAATTCTAAATAGGTAATTAATCATTTATTTCCATTTTGATAAGACTTTAGTTCATGAGCCATCAAGACCTTTGGGAAGACATATAGTGTCCCATTTAATAAGAGGAATACACTTACTTTCACTCGAACCACCCCATAATAATTTCTTTATTGTTTTATCCAAATCTTGAGAGATCTTCAAGAGGATCAATAAACATGACATCATATAGATTAGAATGTATTAGATCATAGCTTTAAGCATTAATATTCTTCCATCCAATTTCAAACGATTATATTTTCATGAAGTAGATTTTTTTTGGGAAGCACTAATGTTGTCCTTCCATAGTTTAGAAATCATATTTACAAGCTTATCATTTGTCTCATTTTCTTCTCTTATTTGTGCCTTCAATAATGACTAAATTTATTTTACATGACCACCAATGTTAAGTAATGATGTTTTCCCTTTATTACTAGCTGTAGGAAATAAATATTAGATGCAACCTTTATCAATGTTTTTTAAACTGTCTTTAATGACACACTTTGTACTAGAGTGCACACGCACACTTGTAAATTTAAATTTTAGAATTGTTTTAGATTATGTTTTTGTGCAATCTAGTAATGTGAATGTTTTGATTATTAAAAACTATGATAGATGTTGAACATGTTTATTTTAATGGTATGGAAATATTATTAATGAGTAGATGAATTATTAGAACTGTTTTAGATTTCTATTCCTTATATCTAGATATATTATTTAAACTAAGGTCTCATTGCTCCTTTAGGTACACATACATACATACATAACATGGATAATGTAGATGCTCCACCTCCGGAATCTTTATTTGCAAATACCACTAATGAGATTAATAAATTGAAAGACTCATTAGCGCAAAGTGCAAACCCAGGGATATATTATGAACCATGCATGTCAATATTGCATAGTCTTGAAAAACTAAGAGATGAACTTGAGAGGACTAGTGCATTTTCTCCAAATAGAGTAGCTGCTATTCTTTCCTACATGAGGGAATAAGTACATGGTGAGGTTCCCCTTAAACAAATACAGGATAGTGTGACCAAAGAAATGATAAAAACAAATTGTTTTCCATTTTATCAAAGTGCACGTAAGGTTAGGGGATACTAGGTCACTAGATGTGTTGATCGTGCTATGGCCTCATTGATCTACCCACGATTTCTCGTAGCACATGGTCAATACCCAAACAATGACTAGATTCCATTATATTTTGTTCAGCAGTTGTATGCTGAGGTCCATTTGGGCCTCAAAGTCAACTACCTAGACATTCCACCATATGTTGGTCAAGGGCATGGCAGGATTGCTGACAAACCCACTTATCATCGAGCAGTTAGACTGAAACCAATGTTTAGGGTGTTGGTTGGTGAGAGGTCTCCTGCTCTCACCGCAGCTCTAGCCCTCATAGCAGATGAGGTTGTCATTGCTTCCCAAAAGGAAGTAATTGATACTATAGGTGACATTGTAGCTGCCACCACTAGGATATCTGTTGATCATGTAGGTCAATATTTGATGTCTAGATGTCCCTAGTCCATTCCATATTCAGCACAGTGGACCACCATGGATCCTTTCACAGTAGTAGGCATCCCTACTCCCACAGAGCTTGAGGCACTTATAGGAGATATGGCACGCAAGACTCTGCATTGTTCGGCTGAGGAACTCTTAGAGGCATATGCCTTCATTGCATCAAACTATGGGATCGGTATAGAGCATGTTAGAGATCATTTGACACATGGAGGTTGTTCACTTCTAGGATCCCATCACTCTCAACCCAGCACTAGTGCACGTCAGGATCCACCATCTGATCATTCGATAGCTGCACAAACTAGTGGTTTTATTGAGATGTTGGTTGGTGCCGGTTCGTTATCGTCGATGCCATCTCACCTACATAGTCCTCTCCACTCATCATTGTTGGCACGACATGAGATAGATAAGAGGGATTTAAATATTGATTTGTTGCTTGATCGTATAGTTGATATGGTGGAGGCACCCATTTCAAAGGACTCAGGTCATTCGATATCAAATGATGTGCATGTATGTGTGCATGTGCATGTTTCAATTCCTTTATAATTATTTTTAAATTTTAGTTTTAATAACTAGATATTCATGTACTAATATATATGAATTTATATATTTGTAGGTGGACATACCTAATGTCACTCCTAGCCTTGTTCCAGATCATACACATCGACACAACTCTGTGGATGAATCTAATGCTAGTGGACATGTGAGTTTTAAATTTTTATATATACATGTGTATATGTACATGAATATGTATGAATAGATCTAGATACATATTTAATATAAATTATATGTATTTAACACATTTTGTACACCATTTTATTTGTAGGGCTCAGCACATCCATCAGAGCAGGACCGTTCTCATTCAGATGGTCGTTCGACTAGGAGTCAACATTCGTATTAGGCCCTGCATTAGATTTATGATCGTTACTACATGTATTTTCTTATATGATGATCTTTCTAGTATTTGACATTTCATTATCTCTAACTTACATTTGCTATATATGATGATTTTTAGTATTCGACATTTCCTTCTATGATGATCTTATATGACGATCTTTAGTATTCCACATTTGATGATCTCTAACTTACATTTTCTTTTATGATATACATACATGTGGAACTTTGTTTATAACATGTTACATGTTTATAAATTGATCAATATTGAAATGTTTATATGATATATGTATACATTTGCTTATATTCAATATACATACATTTGCTTATTTGATGATCTCTTACAACTTACATTTCCTTATATGATATATACATTTGATCTCTCTAGAGTAGAATTTTAGGAAATGAATGCCACTTTATAATTAAGTTCATTCACATGTTGATCACAATAAATATTTTGCACACGCATGCCTTGGATATATATGATCTTGAATATTTTCCTTCTATATATATTTTTTCATAAGATGGACCTCTATAAGCACTTGCAACTATTTATAGATCTAACTAGGAAAACCTTAGTGATAGAATATTCCCTCTCAAAAATTGGTTGCATTCATAGGATATGAGAAATTGCTAGAAAAGAGAGACAATAGTACATGGGGATTAAATATAGTCTCAACATGTAAGCATATAATATTTTGAAAATATAATCATTTAATCATATAAAAATAGAACCATATACTCATATAAGCATTAAATTATAACCTTTGGCATTAAAGAAAAAATCTAAAATCCTAACTAACTCAAGAAAACCTTTTTTTGAGCATTGTATGTTTGTGCTCAAGATAACAATGATATGCATGTTATCATTATACTAGCATAATATTACCATTCTTTGGATGATAAAATTAATAACATGATTTTATATTAATGATCAATGTTGAAGATAATATGTTGAGGATGCATTTATAGGTTTTTGAAAGGATGAATGGATGATCTAGACTTGATATTGAATCTTGAGTAACTCCATTAATTTTGGAGTTAATGAAGAGAAGTGGAAATCATGGAGAAGTTAAGACTTATTTAAAATTTTAATTAATGATTATTGAGTTAAGTGAATTGGTGAGTGAGTGAACAAGATTGATCGTGAGTTAGGAAGAGTCAAATATTTTCATAAAATAGTTAACTAAGTGTATGAAAGAGTTAGTTGATTCCATGGATCAGTTGATTGATTGCATGAGGAAGTGAATTGAATAAATCAGTGAGTGGACTAATTCAAGATTAATGAGCTAATTAATCTTGATTTATTAGTTAACTAAATGAGATAGAACTAGAAATTTTAATTCTTTATTTAAATGGATAATGTGTGCATTTAAGGTGGAGTTTGATAAAATAATTAATTATTTTATGGAAAAGAGATGGACAATATGAATTTAATATATTTATTAAATGCGGGAAATTAATTAAATTTAAATAAATAATACGAATTAATTCACTAAATTGTAATAAAGTATTAATGGATGATAATGAATAATAATGGATCTTAATTATGGTACATATGATAAAATAATAATAGGGGTTCAACAAAATGATTTTAGTGTCTTACAAGATGATGTTCAAAATAACATTGTTTAAAAAAAAGAACTTAAGAAGAATGAATTATAAGAGATGAAAATAATAATGATATGCCTTAGGTGGAGGAATAAGAAAATATTAGGTAGTTGATGATGATAGGACTCAAGAGATTATTTGTGTAAAAAATACACAAGTTAGCTCTCAAAAGAAGAATTATGAGGAAAATTTCATATGAAATATAGAAGATGATGGAAGAAAAGAAGAGGAGGAATGTAGAAAAGGATTTAAGAAAAGTAAAATTAGGTGAAAAATGTGATTGATTATTTTTGAATACTTAGTTATGTTGACATGTGAAGATCAACTTTATCTTAATATAGTAGTAGATTTTATGCACCAAATTATGTAGGATTAAGGTTAAAATGTATCCAAAGCATGTCATAAATTATAATAAAATAATAAACAAGAGGAATCCCTAGTATTCAATAAGGCATTTGATTTTCTTAGTGGGTCTAATATGGGACAACCAATAGACACAAAGAGAAGTTCCCATCACATCTCAAGGTCTTTGACCTAGGTGGATACTATGAGAGAATGAATTTGAGATCAATCTTCCCTAATTTATTATATATAATTCTTTCACACACACTATGGATTTTGACTTAACATGAAGCACACCATACTAGACACTTTTGGGATTTTTTGTTTGGTACAACATTCTACAGGACACCAATTTTAATATGTTAAGTTTATTTTTCTACAACAAAAAAGAAGATTGAGACAACATTCACTTTATATATATAGAAGACATGGACTAATGAATCAATGATTTTTCTTGGATGTATAGGAGAAGAAACATCTTGAGATGTGGTCATAACATCTCCTTGTGTGCCAATTGTCTTTTTTGTTGAGATGCTAGATTTGGGGGATCATTGAAACTAACACTAAATTTTCTTCTACTCCCACCATCACTCTTCCAATGAATTTTTTAATGACAAGGTTTGCACATTATGTACATAAAAAGTACTTGAATTCCATGGAACAAATATATAATTGGAAATATTTACTCAATTTAAGGTTCTCAATGTATTTCAACCCCTAATTTGTGTCCAACCAAATTTAAAACACTTGTCATCAACATATATTATAAGTAACTAAAACAATCCAAAGTTCAAACAAGTTACTATAAGTTCTTGTCTTGAACATGTATGTACATGTACAAGTGAACTTGAAAATCATGGATATAATCTAACTCAAACATTCTGGTTCAACCCGCTCTTGAATAACATGTAAAATTTTTTGATGGTCATCACTATCTAGTCTCCATTTTTTTCATCCACGTGCATGTGGAACTGTATGAAGATGTAGGGTGGTAGCAATTATAAGGTGACTTTAATGATATACCTTGTTATCAACTTGATAGTCCACAAAATTAATCCCATGTTGAACAAATTTAACTTGTTTTAGATATATCCCTTGCACAACAACAGAACCTGCACGATAAACATGAACCTGAGGTAATACATGTGCATGTGTACAACATTTGCGTGCTCAAGGTTTGTGCAATATATATTTAATGTTTTTAAGGTAATGTACACATGTACATAATGTATATATAATTTTAAATTCAAACTCACTTGTGGGAAATAACATTCTATTGTTTGTTTCAGGTCGTGTAAGCTTATTCCTCTCTTCTGTACAACATAGTAAATAAGCTAACACCTTCTATGTTTCTAGGCTCTGCTATAACTGCAAAAAACATCTCATGTACACCAAATTTACACAATAAAATTCTAAAAAAAAAAAGAATTGTCTCTAGACAAGTTAAAGATCATTAAATTTATATAATATTTAAATTATTGAAAACTTACACATGTACCTTTTCTAACCAATCCTGAAATATGGTCATAATCAATTGAAATCAAAGGAATGTCTTGAAATATTTCATCCTCATTTTCATCTTATGTGTCTGAAACAAATAGTGGCACCATATTCCATTTACTAACATATTCAAGTTATTCATTGTTGCATGCATGAGAGTTTCCCACAATGCACTCAGTGCAGAAACAAGAGTAATCCCTCGTGTATAATGTCCATCCAGGGTGACTATCTGAACTCATAACACAATGCAAAGATCTTGTTTTTTCTACCCTCTTGCATCCATGCATCGATCTTCTATCCACACCTAGATAAATGTAATTGCAAAAAACTTATGTGAACTTGAACATGTGTGTATATATATATGTGTAAATTTTAAATTTAATTTTTTTTTTTTTTAAATGTAATTTATACATACTTGATATCTCCCAAAACACTCTATGTGGAATATTTTGGTTTGTTCTTGAAGATGTGCCAACCTCATTTGATGCAAATTTTTTCTTGCACCATTCAACAACATCATGTGCATCGTCTATATGATCTTCTGAATAACTCATTTGATGCTTTCTTAAAGCACGTTTGATGCAAGCTCCTGCGCCATCATGCTCACCCTTTCCATGCCCACTCTCAAAGAAACTCCAAACATGTGGTATGTTGTAAATTTTATGATATCTAGAAATTGCATAAAATGGCCATGATGATTTGAATTGTGTCGCACATCCATCTGACCATACAAAATGTTTTTCAAATTTTACACCCCTACTTCTAAAATTCTCAAAAAAACATTTTGTAAAATAATGTTTTACAAAAAGTGTGTCATGCTCTTTATCATCACTAATATAAAATTGATATTCTTTCTTGATGGCTCGTTGTTCATCTGTATTCTCAACACCATCCAATTCTAATTGTGCATGTCGATAACACACATGAACCATAATAGTGACCTGCTTTGAAAAGTAATATTCTAATTGAATCTCTTTTTGATGTACAAAAGAGTAATTTTCTGCAAAGTCAACTATTGATAGAACTGTTCCAAGTGGGAAAGTATCTCTTAATGTTTGAAATTGATGTGCTTGCCACTTAGCATAAAATGAATGTTGTATGTATGGTTGTATCAAGTTTTGAAAATATTCCATAAATTTCCCAATAGGTATCTCTTCTTCTACATAGTTTAACCTTGTGGATTCTTTCCCAAAATTTGTTTGAAACTTTACATACTTGTAAATTTTGCAATTTACTGTCTTTGTTAGGTCAGCATTTTCATTTGTTGAAGGAAAGTTAGCCAAATTTCCACATGTTTCACAGAGTCCTTTTATGCATTTTATTTGAAGTCCATTTTCATGATCACATAATAGATCCTTTATGAACAAACTTGTTCAGGAGGTGCCTTTTGAAAACCATATCTTTCTTCTCTCATCTTTCGAAACACCTGATAGTAGAGATCAAATTCAATGTGATAATGACAATAACAAGTTTCAAAAAACTTGTTTATCTTCACATAGTATGGCTTTAACCTTTCAAACATTGTTTGCCCAATCTTTATATGAGGATAAATATTACAAAAGTTCATATACATCTCAAGTTGTGTTATGTCTAGCCAATGTTTAATATGTTCTTCATAAATACTAGGTCCAATCTTACGCCTCATAACATCTCTAGTATTTGATGATGGATGGGTCTGATCATTCCAAAAACTTGAGATCAAGTTCCTAACAACATCTTCAATCCTGTCATAATGGGGAGCTCTACACATAATTGCCCAATTGCCTTCAGAACTATCATCTAAAACCTTTATCTTTTTCTCATATTTTATTAGTGTGGTTCTACTATAACCAAATTCAGTGGAGAGTGCTATCATTTTTCTTTTTCTGGATATTTCTTTATTTAAAATAGATGTCAAAATCACCTTTCTTGCAATGGTTCTATCCACTGATCAAGATCCTTTCCCAATGGAATCTAAACCTTTTTTCACATTTTCAACAATATCTTTTTGCAGTCTCATGTGTTTCCTCTTATTTGATGCAGAATGTACACCCAACAATTGTAATGACTCTTTCAGCTCATCACAAAGAAGTAAACGTGATAACAATTGGGTTTTTTCAAGTGTTTCACGATGATTGAAATGGTCATGGATTATTTAATTTACAGATTTAGTCATTGACCTCTTAATTGTATTTTAGGTTGGTCAGCATAACATTTCAATTTCTCCATATCCATTTCAAGTAAATGATCTAAATTTCTATAAGAAATTTGTTTCCCCACTATTTCAGCTACTTTTATATGCTCATTCATTGGTGAGAAGGAAGTGATCCCAACCCCTCTCCAACATGCATTGTTTGAACTCGGGCCTCCTTCCTATCTTCAAGGTCCATGTGTTCTTCAACTGATTCATTTGGTCCAATATCTAGATTGGGCTCGACTTCTATTTGAGAACTTCCTGCTTGTTGAGCCATTTGTACATGTCACAAAATATTGTGCAAAGAAAGTGAGAGATGATGATATATATAAGTGGAGTTGAACATATGAAATCAAATGAAATCAAAGATTCTTGAACTTAAGAATTCCATGGAAAAAATGCATTTGAAAAGGATATGATTCAAAGATGGGATATATGAAAATGGTATGATATATGATGTGATAAGCTAAGAATGCAAGAGGTCAAATGCAACTCTAGGTCCAAATTTGGTTACGATGCAAGGCTTGACTTGTGTTATGATAGATAAACACAAGGGACCAATGATCAAGAGAGGGTATGTAGGAGATGATGGAATCTGAAAGGATTTCCCTAGACAAGCAAGGATAATGGTATTTTCCCTAAATTGAAAGTCCATGATAAACCTTAAGTGATGTGGGTGATAGATAAAAATGGATTGGTTTTGAGACCTATGAAGAGTAGTGGAACTCATGCAAGAGCTAAGGGTTCTATTTGATCAATGATGAATATGCAAAGGACTAAATTCATGGAATGTATGCAACTTGGAACTTAGGCATGATATGATCTTGATATATACAAGGGGTTGTACATGCAAGAACTAGGTGAAATGATATATATGTATACAAGGACTATGTGATATGATCTATGTATGCAAGAGTAGGAATATTTAAGGACTAGGATGAAATGAAAAGGATATGATTCTAAAATGGGATATATGAAAATGGTATGATATGACGTGTTAAGCTAAGAATGCAAGAGGTCAAATGAAACTCTAGGTCCAAATTTGGTTACGATGCAAGGCTTGACTTGTGTTATGATGGATAAACACAAGGGACCAATGATCAAGAGAGGGTATGTAGGGGATTATGGACTCCAAAAGGATTTCCTTAGACAAGAAAGGATAATGATATTTTCCCTAACTTGAAAGTCCATGATAAACCTTAAGTGATGTGGGCAATAGATAAAAAATGGATTGGTTTTGAGACCTATGAAGAGTAGTGGAACTCGTGCAAGAGCTAAGGGTTCTATTTGATCAATGATGAATATGGAAAGGACTAAATTCATGGAATGTATGCAACTTGGAACTTAGGCACGATATGATCTTGATATATGCAAGGGGTTTTACATGCAAGAACTAGGTGAAATGATATATATGTATACAAGGACTATGTGATATGATCTATGTATGCAAGAGTAGTAATATTTAAGGACTAGGATGCAATGAAAAGGATATGATTCTAAGATGGGATATATGAAAATGGTATGATATATGATGTGATAAGCTAAGAATGCAAGAGGTCAAATGCAACTCTAGGTCCAAATTTGGTTACGATGCAAGGCTTGACTTGTGTTATGATGGATAAACACAAGGGACCAATGATCAAGAGAGGGTATGCAGGAGATGATGGACTCCAAAAGGATTTCCCTAAACAAGCAAGGATAATGGTATTTTCCCTAACTTGAAATTCCATGATAAACCTTAAGTGATGTGGGCGATAGATAAAAAACTGGATTGGTTTTGAGACCTATGAAGAGTAGTGGAACTCGTGCAAGAGATAAGGGTTCTATTTGATCAATGATGAATATGTAAAGGATTAAATTCATGGAATGTATCCAACTTTGAACTTAGGCATGATATGATATTGATATATGCAAGGGGTTGTACATGCAAGAACTAGGTGAAATGATATATATGTATACAAGGACTATGTGATATGATCTATGTATGCAAGAGTAGGAATATGTAAGGACTAGGATGCAATGAAAAGGATATGATTCTAAGATGGGATATATGAAAATGGTATGATATGATGTGATAAGTTAAGAATGCAAGAGGTCAAATTCAACTCTAGGTCCAAATTTGGCTACGATGCAAGGATATGACATGGATGGAGGAATAGGATATGACATGGATGGAGGATTAGGATATGACATGATTGGAGGACTAGGATATGACATGAATGAAGGAATAGGATATGATGTGGATGGTTGGTTTCCCTTGTCAAGGTTAGGGTGGGTATGACTAATGAAAGGTTTTTGTGACTTGGTGTCATGGGTGGTGTTAGGGGACTCTTGATAGTAGATGGATAGAGGACCAAGACTCCTAGATTGTTGGTAAGATGGATAGATGGATGGAGGGCTAGGGGTTATAAATTTGGACTTGGATTGGATGTATAGTGTTTTGAAGTCCCTAGCCAGTTGTGCTTGACCATTACTAATAAATTGGAATTCAATTTGACTAGAAATTATGTCATAGTGACTTGAAGACATGGTGGTGGATGAAATGAGACTAATATTATGCAAAGTGGTAATGAGGATAAAAGGAACATCAAATGTGAAGTGGTAAAATGAAAAATGAGAGCCTTATGTCAAATGATTCCTAGGAAAGGCTTACTAACCAATCAAATTTTGGCCAATGTCTCAATTTGGATTGTCAAAAGACTAGTTTGAAGGACAAGATGACAGAATGACAAGGTGAGATTTCCACACTAGACTTATGAGTTGGAAATAGCTCACAAGAGGATAATGATTAGGGACTTGTTTGATTTGGTCCAATGACAATTTAATTTTTGAGACAATGGTCTGACAAAGCAAGGAAAGTTTTCCTATCCCAAAGTGTGCAAAATTGAGGACTTGATTTGACAAATGAGGTTCATGATGGAAAATGCGTTGTAGGAAGTGATTTGACAAAATTTCAAGCAGATTGCAAGGAATTTATTTCAGTTTGACTATGTTGATTCAGATTTGGAGGATGATGTTCATTTTTTCATGTTGTCTGAAAATAGTTGGCAAACACGTCGTGTTGTAAAGAATTAAAATCAACCACATAGAAGACATTTACAAAAAAAAAATCCTAAGGCTGCAAGGACAGTATTCTTATGGATCTCACGAACCGCATATCCTTAGCGAATGAATTTCAGAAGCTTAGCCCCACAGGCTCCCCCTTACATTGCACTCACTTCTCAGGGCAACCAAGCTTCCAATATCCATGAAACTCCCATGGAAGATTGATCATTTCTACTAAGAATTGCGTAGGTGCAGGTGCCTTGGCAACGACCGTTGCTGCACCAAAGAATAGAAGGTTTGTGGTTTTCTAAAACAAAAGATTTATTTTTGGCACCCGTTCAAAAGGCCACGCGAGTGGAATTATCATCCCAGTCTGTAGAGGTTAGGCTATGTAGGTTTCAACGCACCACAAGGGTACTGGGGAGTCAATTGCATGTCCGTAAGAAGTTCTATAATGCTAAGCTTTCCTTAAATTCAAATTTATATACCGGTTAGGCGTCGCTTGGCTTTAGCGTGTTCCCAGTTTGAGTCACTTTGGGGTGAGTACTTTTTCCCACCAAAGCAAGCCCAATATCTAAGGCTTAACAAAAGTGAACCAAAATATTCATAGTTCAATTGATCTTTGTTTAAAAACAAAGAGAGAGCACATGAATATTTCATATCACACTTGCATGGTGTTCTTTTTAAACCAAAATCAAAATGTGAAAAAACAGAGAATGCACAAGATTTATTTTATCCATTTGTAGTGTTTGTCAAGCAAAGGGGTTAATTTTAACCGTTTGTAGTGTTTTCTATCTAAGAGTTAATTTTAAACCCAATGAAAAACAAAGTGTGTTGTTCTTTTTAACCCATATGCATTTGCATGTCTGTTCTTTTTTAACCAATGCGTGTAAAATGTAAGTTGTAAAGAAAAAAAACAATTAAAATAACATTTAGCTAATTCCATCTGGACACATGCTAAAACAAACAGATTAGTAGCACAAACAAAAAAAAAACTCTAATCTAGAAATAAAGAAAACAGGAAAAAAAAACTGAAAAAAAAGATAGAAAACCGGGACAAAAATCTTAGATAGTGTGGTAAGTCTATGAGCCTCTTTGTACCTAAGTAGATAGTCAAGATCTAGTAAATTTAAATATTTTATTTTTCTTCTAGATAAGGTATCCCATTATGAGAGATCGTTAGGATTTGTGTCTCAACCTTCAATCCCTATCTATTAATACTGAACAAAATCTAATTTTCAAGTTATAAAACAGCAAATATATATAAATTTCAACACTCATAATTTAATTTTTGGCTTGGAACATGTTAGAATAGACATTAATTCTAAGAACATGATAATTACAACAAAATGCATCTCTTTCACATCTTAATATTTTTAAATGGGCACAATCATATAGAACTCATTTTTATGGATGAAAAATATATTAATAAACTTGGGAGTAGATGTTAAAATTATTCTTAAAATAAATTGGGAGGAGCTTGGGAAACCAAATTTACATGATACTCCCTATGATATAGTACTAGATGAGGGAGAAGATCCAAAATTTTCATTAGCACATGGTATCTAATATAAAGTTCAACCTATTGGGTTTAAAGGAAAAATAAATTTTGCGGTGTTTGAGATTCAAAATGACTCTTTGGTGCTTTTAAAATTTTGTTTAATCTCAAATTGGTTCATGTGGAATGTAATGAAATCTTTGACTCCCAAAAAGAAGAATTAACATTTTATATGTGGAGGGCTAGATAGTGCGTATGTCTTTGAATATGAATATAGATTAAGATTATGATAAGAAGATAGCAAAAGAAAGAGATGTAGAAGAAGATGACATATTTAGATGGCTATATTCATTGAGGAAGCTACCTAAGAAAATATCATAATCACAAATTTTCATATTTCTTCTTGTAGATTCATATCTCTCTTGTAAATTCTTGTTGATCCATCTTCTCAAATTTTCCTTTTTCATATATCTAAGGGATACACTTATTGCTATAGATTTTTTTTTTTTTTTATGTTGTACTCATCTTATTTCTAGATGCACATAGGATAAGAGCGCAACCATATTAATCTAATGCATTTTTATTTGATTATTTGTGGAGGTAAAAATATCAAATTAGGGATTTGACAATATTGGTAAGATAACCAAAATTCACCTCTTTCCCTTTGTGGCACTAGCTACATGTATTCTTGGAAATCTCTTCATATGAAGGTTTTGTGTCTTTTCCTATCTATCATAATTATATTATCTTAGAGCTCAATTTAAATAACATTATGACCATTTTATATCATTTAATTTATTTTAAAAAATTTATGTGTTATTCTACTATTTAGTTTCTTGTTATTGGTTGTGTATTTTATTCTTATTTTATAGACTTTCAATTTTGTGTATAAACTGGTATTTTTTATGTACTTGACAAAAATCTATATAGTCATATAGACCTTAATGTAGTCATGCTACCATCTAGGAAACATGATTTAATTTTTATTATCTTCTATTGATTCATATTCTAGATTCCTATCACATGATTAAAGATATCTATTTCTCAACTCTCATTCTAGGTTTTTCTTTGTTTATAATTAAATCCCATTTTTAATATTTTGTTTAATAAAATCATAGTAAATTTTTTTTAATAGGAAAAATAAGCTTGCATAGTTTATATAGGTGAAACCAATTTAGATAAGACCATTTACACTTGTTGATTTATCTATTTTGGATAGTATTTTTGTGTTATTAATCATCTAAGAATAAAGTTAGTTAAAACTTTCAACTTTTTATTTAGCTAATCAAATTCAATACATTTTTATTTTTACTATCAATATTTTTATTTCTTTATGAATTATTTCATTGTTATGAAGAATATTCTAATTCTATGTTAGATTATGTGCTAGAAAATTTAGAAAATATTATTTTAGATACATACTTCTACATTATATGTTCCTCGCATATAAACTTATTTAGTTAATGTATGTTTTATGTGTATATTCATCGTACTTGTTGTTAAATCTATCCTAATCCAAAAATAGTTATTGTTAACTAATATGATTCTATTTATTATAATACTTATAATTTTTACCAATTTTTGTGTGTTTCTGGGGTGTTTGAGCTATCCCCACCTTCTCAACTAATTATCACTATTTAAGTTTTTTAGATGAGTTTAGAAATTCTCTTTTGTTGAATTATCTTGTGTCATATTTTTTTATCCAATTTGGTTATACATAATGATTTCCCTACTATTGATTTTCATGTATTGATACAAAGGGAGATACCAAGATAGAGGAGGAAATACTAGTGAAAGATGGTGTTTCTACCATATCTATATAATTGATGATGCACAATTGGATGAAATAAATATAATAATTTAAAGGACATAAACATAGATAGATGCGAAATTGGGTGCCACAAAAAAATACAAATAAAGAGAATATATTATAGATCAAAATTAGTAAAATATTTAGTATAAGGATTCATAAAATCTAGTGATAACTTGCAGATTTTAGTTTTATAGAACTCATTGATGATGTGCATTTGAGTTTTCATTTCCAAAAAATTGAAATGAGGAACCTTCAATTTTCTTATATATCAATTATTTGATGCATTTTTCCTTGTTGCTAAATAAAACATATGATAAACCCACTAAATTGCAAATAAATAAATTTACCCATATTTGACGAGAAAGAGAAGAAATAAACACGTACCTTGTTTCCTTCTATGATAATTTGTCAAGTTTTGTTTGCGTCAATTTTCTTCTTTATCTTTTGAAATTTTTTGTTGAGCTTTGTTTTTTCTTTTTTCTTTTTGTCCCATTTTCTTCTTCAAAATACAAATGATTGATTTAAACTAATAACACATTTTCCTCCAAAATGCAAAAAAATTGTAACAAAAACTTGAAAAAACTTACAACAGTAAAAAAAAATGCAACAATAACAAACATCATCAAAATATTCATCATTTTTTTACCTGTGAAATGTCTTTTTCAGCTGACAGGCTTGGAAGCACGAGGGTCGCTGTCGTTTACACAACAGCTCGAAAAAATGCAAACAAACCCTGGAAAAGTTGTTTGACTTTCGGATGTATACTGAGGGGGTTCGGTCGAACCAATTTTGTGTGGTTCAAATGAACCCCTTTAAAATAATTTCATTTATTATTTTAAAGAGGTTCGGCCAAACATAGGTTTGGCCGAACCTCTTTAAAATGTTCAGCCGAACACCATTTTTCCCCTATCTCCCCAAAAAATCATTTTTTTTTGTAAAAAATTGTCTTTCGAAGCTCAATTTGAAAATGAAAATGTGAAAACTTCAGAAAACCAACTAGATAATAATAGTCCTCAGAATGAGCTATCCGTTGAATATAATTTTAATATGGTTTGCTTTTATTATGTATTTTATTTTTTAGTTTTATTAAACATAGGTTTTTCACTGAAAATTAAAATCTCTGGTCTGCACATGTGGAAAAATAGCAGATTATCAAAATATATTTTTTTAAAATATGTTGAGGCTGGGTATTGATTTCCTTGATCCATTAAAAAAAAAAATTGAATTTCAATTCATACAAAAAAAGTTATGTTGTATACAGTCCGCCTATGTCTGAATTGCAATTGGTTTGACTTTGAAACTTGATTAAGGAAAAAATATTCAATGAAAAACAATGAGACCAAATGAAAGTGCTAGATATCATAGTTACAAATCTAAATTCGAAAAAATTTGAATTTTATCTTTCATAAAAAAAAAGTTATGTTGTATACGGTGAGCATCACTTTTTAAAAATGTTGTTTTCTAAAAAAAAACCAATTTTCATGGGAGATGGAAAAAAAAGTGCAATCTGATTCCAAAATTTTTGAAAAAAATATTTTTAGAATCTACAGACAAAATATGATGAGACTCTAGTTTGCATCATCTTCAAATTCCTCACGGTTTAGTCGCTATAGGTGCCCAAATATGAAGATTTAGTTAAAAATAATAATTGCAGTGTCCAGTTTGACCAAAAATTGTAAACCACTATTGTGGGATCACCCACTGTTATTAAATTCTAATTCCAATGACTTTATGGTTCTAAAAGCTATGGGAATCTTATAAAGGGCCTTATGTGATGTTTTTGTTACACTTACTCCTTATATGGTGATTATTGCAAGTAGTATGGGATGCTTGCCCATTATCATATCTAGTGTAAAGGATTGGGGAAAAGAATGCGACCCACAATGTAATATGGGTTTCATT
Source organism: Sequoiadendron giganteum (assembly GCA_007115665.2). Classification (NCBI taxonomy): domain Eukaryota; kingdom Viridiplantae; phylum Streptophyta; class Pinopsida; order Cupressales; family Cupressaceae; genus Sequoiadendron; species Sequoiadendron giganteum. Next base: position 425,510,346 of record CM021102.1, on the reverse strand, counting down.
GACATTCCTTTTCTAGTTGGGATGCACTAAAAGAGTACGTGTTAGTGAGCCAAGTAATGAGAATATGAATACAATTGTGTTACATGTACTTCCTATTATTAATTGGTCTTTATGTATTTGTTAGTCATTCATTGTGTACTTGTGCAAATGACCTCAAGTATTGTACAAATTGTTATACATATGCCCTTGCCAATGATGGCATTAAGTAGTATGAGATGCTTGAGTGTCATCATAGATGGTAGAATATTGAGAAAAGGATGCAATCCATGGTGTAGTGTGTGATGTACCATTATTCCTTTTTTAGTGGTGATCTAATTATGGGCTTATTTTTTAGTGAACCAAGTAGTGGAATGATGAAAACAATAAATTGCATCCACTTTTTAATGGTGCCAATTATTCTTTATGTAAACATGCAATGAATGCGTGGATTTTTCACACTATATAAATGTGATTTATTCTTAAGCTAGTCACTATTGTACTTGTGATATGTGTATGAGCTAGTCACTATGGTACTTTTGATTTGTGTATTAGCTACCCATTGCAATATTTGTGATGTGTGTATGAGCAAGTCACCTTGTGTATATGTGTTGTATGCTTGAGCCAATAACTTTGTGAACTTAGTATTATGGAATGATATGACCTATATGTGATTTATTTTTGTGTTTGTAAATTAATTATTGGTATGGAACTGAAATTTGATTGGGATATGTTATCATTCTAGTGTAATTGGACTAATTTAAGAGAACAATACTAATTAATAGTTATGATTTTAAAGAAAGATAATGATATCATATAAGTAGAGAGGATGGACTCTCTATCATTGGTGTATGAATTATGAAGCCTCTAATTACCAAAAGGGGTATGTAGGTAGGTTCATCATGAATGAACCCTAGAGGTTTAGGTCTAGGTCTAGTAATGACCTTGATATTGAGAGTTTACCTTTTTCTATTTTAGGCTTATGAGTGGTGGTGTGGATTCATTGTCACGACAATGGTTGGAGAGGTTATGAAGTCAACCCTTCTATATTATATGGAAAATTCTTGATCAATTAATTTGGTAGTTGTTGTGAATTGAATAAAAAAAATAGTAATGAAAGGGAAATTATTATGTTTGAGGGGTGGTTATTACATTATGTTGCCTTAATTCAATTTCTCTTTCTTTTTCCCTATGTTACCTTGAATTTTTTAGTTTCTTACTAATTCTACCGCTTTTTACATCTAGAAAGGGAAAAACTATTGGGAAAGGTGTGTTGTACACCTTGATAATAAAAATAAGAATGATAATAGTATACAAATATATTTATGGTGCATCTTAGAGATTTCAATACCACATTGGTAATAAATTCTTGGGGACACCTATATGTTGTATGAGATATTTGAATGAATATTTAATGTGGGTGTCACTTTGGGAAAATATTTTTTATTGAAAAAATTAAGTACCAAATATTTAATTTGGAGTCATGACTTAGTGAGCTCATAGTTTTAAGGTGCATAGTTTATGTAATATTACTTAATTGTTTTGTGAAAAATTTGTTCTATAAAATAAAACACATGAGTAGTTGTTGAGGTTGCATAGTGGAAATTTTGACTTGTTCACTAAGCTTGGATTGAGCATCTCTTATAGGTTGCATATGTGAGTAAATGAAGCATGGATTGAGATGTGTGGCTACATGGTGTGTATGGAGATATGCAAATAGGGTGCTCAATGCTTCAAAAACTTGCATGGAGACTTTGTAATTGTATTGTAATATTGATATTGAGATAGTAAATTGAGTATGTGGTTGCTTTTTGATGGTGGGTTCTTCCCTTGAGAAGGTTTATCCAAATTAACTTTGGTGTTATCTTATTGTATGTTTATTTTTATTTTGCATTATGGATTTTGAGTACTTGTTTTGTATATGTTTTCTCATGAAAGCTATGTGGAAATAGTATATTATTCTACAAATTTTTTATTTGGTGGGTAAAAGCACAAAGTTGTGTCACACTTTTATAAAGGAATCGACCAACACTGATTTAAGTTTTTAGCTTGAATCACTAAAAAGTGACATATATGTTTTGAGTTTTGAAATGATGTTAACTAATAAAATATTTATTTTTAGTGTATTTTATGTTTTTATTTAAAACATAAATAAAAAATTATTTGAATATAATTTTTTATAAAATTTACACTATAATTTACTATTTTTATATGTATTCAAAACCTACACTTATAGATCTACAATAGTGTTTTTATATTTAAAAAAATATTATTTACATGAGTAGGAGTTGTTGAAACATCAAATCTTTCAAATAATTTTTTTTCTTTGATAAACTGGTCTCAAAGTGGTGCTACATATGCATTTAATGAACAATCTTATTTAGAAAATTTGTGGCCATATCTAACTTAACTATAATGAATCTAGCTAGATCATGTGTTTGATCAAAATTTATTTTTAGTTAGAAATACTTAAATTCACTTGTCTTGATAAGTTGGTCGAAATTGTGACACAACTTTGTACTTTTAGCCTGGTATCAAAGCTTCATTGTTAGGTTTTGGGAGGAGACATCTTCTTAGTTGTTAACCCTTGGCATGAGTAGATTTTTTGAGTAGTTGAATCCATGGTCTTGCAAGAAAAGAATGGAGATATTTTCAAAGTTTCAAGTGTGTTTGTACATTTAGGTTTACAAATCTAGGGTTTTGAATTGATTTAACAAATGGGTTTTTGTAGGTCCTATTTTTTGTGAGATTTTGGAGGTGAAGTTTTATAGATGACCTCTTGGACTAAAATAGACTTAATCATAGAGTCCAAAAGGCTCAAACACCTATGAATTTAGATTAATTCACTATATTTTGGAAATATTTTTTTTACTATTTTGAGGGCTAGGAAGAATCTTACATAGCCATGTCACCATAGTTATATGGATCCATATATTTCAAACGATGTACAATTGTCTATATATTTTGTAATATAGCTAAAAGGGGAATATTCTTTGTGCATGTGCCACAATTGATACAATTATAATTTTTTTGGTAAAATTATTTTTTTATTCACTATGGCTATAAGGGATGATGCTAGTGTACAAATTATTGCTCAATATTGTTGGTAGTGTCCACCAACCCATGGTCATGTGGGTGGCCACTATTGGGTCTACAGTTGCAGCCCTTGGGTCACAACCAACCCATGGGGGATAAGCCTAGCTTGGTTGAGACATTTCCAAGGAGTTGGGCCTCTACTACCTCCACTAGCTAATGACACTCGTATGCTACACCTCCATCCCCACCACTTGGATGGAACTACCTAGTTCAACCACCTAGGAGTTTTTGCCACCACCTCTTAGTTGGTGTTGTTGTTAGAGTATCACCCAAATAGTACTTGGGGTATCTTTTGGGTCAAAAATGGCATGGATTTTTGACAAGCCATAACTTCCTCATATAATGTCAAATTTTCAAATTTGCATAGCTGATAGAAAACTCTTTTTGAGTACTACGTAGTACTATTAGTGGTTTTCTAAATTTTACTATTTGTGAAAATAATGCTAGTTAAAATCATATTTTTATTTCTTTAATTTGAAGAGTCATTTTGTGCTCATGATATTTAATTTTGGACTTCTTATAGGTGATGGAAAGCATTTTCTAATCACCTTGTAGTGGATCAGGTTTAGAGATGTTAATATGTGATTTATTCATTTAAATTTTTGTAGAGTTCTTTTTGTATTAATAATAATTTGAAAAATGTATACAATTTCAGATTGTAGGCCTTAATTGAGCATTACAAACAAGTTTGGCTGCATTGTGTATAGGATTGAGAGTCAATAATTAGTAAATACAAATAGCAGCATTACTTCATCAAGAGTTGTGCCTCCTTTCAAAAGTCTGTAATAGAGAGACTGTCATACTGGGCCTGCCATTGAGACATTGATTTCTCTCCTAAGCTCCTCAAGTGCCTTTAGAAAAGTTTCCTATTATGTTTCCATCACGTGGCCACCTTTGATCTCCCTTTTGTTGATGTTGATCGATCTTCCCCTTACCAACTCCACCAGCTTGGGCATTGAAATTTTGACATGAATCATAAACTACAAAACAATAGAGAAAAAAGTGAGTCCTTTTGATAGCTCAGTAAGGATCCTTCTGCTTCCCTTAAATTTATCCTCATTTCTTGACTTCCATATTTGCCACATTATTTCAATAGTGAGAAAAAACCAGAATTTCTGAAGATTGTTTTTCATTTTCTTATTAAATAATAGCATATTTTTCCACATAACATTATTCATTCTATCCCATACATTGAAGCCATTACAAAACATCTTCCAAATTTCTTTCACATATAGGAAATCAAATAAAATATGCTTTATGGATTCAAGAATTTTGCACAAAGAACATATATCTATATCATCAGATTTAGATTTATAAGGCAGCCTCTGCAAAATAATAAGCCATTTAAAACAAGCTTTTTTTGGCTCCAAATTGTTAGACCAAATGCTAGACAGGTGCTTATGCCAATATTTACTACTGAGCATCAGGCCCCAACACTCATTAAGATGGTTGATGAGCAAACTGTCAAACATCAGATCCTTATAAATTGTTTTAGCCTTGAGGCCAGGGAGGGCGATGCCATCATGCCACACTAAGTCAAAAGCAAGGTCGAGAGGAGGATCAGGATTTTTGAGAAGGCTAGGCCCATCACAAGCCTTAAGGATGGAGGAGTAGGTTCTGAGATTCAGGGGGGAAGGCTGAAACTAGTGGCAAGCTCCTGTAGAGTTCTTTGATGTATTTATTAATTGTATTCACTTTGTGGGTTTGCACCTAATCAAATTTAGAGTTGATTTGTTGTTTGAGTCATGAAAAATATACAGGTTAATCTTTGGTTGTCTTTGTTTGACATGGTTACTAATGTAATGTTGAATTTTTATATTGCTTGTGAGATGTATGAGTTGTACAATTTTGTAAACTATATATACTTACAAGTTACATAGATAACTCAATTGTGGGTTGTCTTTGCCCATAAATATTTTAGTTTTGATTCATATTCTATTGATTGAACTTGTTTGGTCACTTGATATATTGGTATGTGTCACTATGAGGTAAAGTGATGGTATTAATTAAGACAAATGTATTTTAGGACCCATTGTTGTTGTCCATGATGTGTGATAGATTATGAATCTTGATTTAGTGGGAGTTTGATGCAAGTACATTAAGGGAAGTTATGTAGTGTCATGAAGGTTCTTATACGCATATAAATTTGACATGACATAGTTTTTTATGTGGATATATGGTTGGGTGATGGATTTATTCTTAGATTGTAGGTGGTGTTTTATTTTCTTGGTTTGGAGATTATGGTTCTTCTTTATCCTTTACAAATATTGGTGTTGTATTTGAATGTTTTGATTGTGGGAAATCCATGGTTATCTTTAGTTAGGTGATGGTTAATATAATACCATGTGTAACTCAACATCAAGGTTCTATGGGAGCTTTGGAAATGATGTGGATTCATCGCTTGGTGGTGGATGATCTTCAATAGAAGTTTTTGGTGCCATGAGGATCTCTCAGATTGTGCCTCTTGTATTAAGTGAGAGCTCATTAACATCTTTATCTCTATTGATAAGAGTTTCTTATCTTCATGTGGTTTGGAGATGTTAATAGCTTGTTGTCATGGAGGAATCTTGGAGTCTTCAGTTGAGGTGTTTGTTGTGATTTGAAAGTTTTGATAGATGATGTTTGGTTTAGAGGATGGATGTAATTGTGCCATGGACTTAGGATTAGTTAGAGATTTGGAATGATATATGTTTGCTTGAGATAGAATATTTTACACATGATATTTTTATGGATATATAGATCATGTGATCACAATGAGTTATTGATTATGTATTTGGATCTTTGATGGTGATTGGTGGTAAATGCTAGATGAGTGTTGTGATTATTTTTCATTGTCATTTTTTTGTTATGATAGTGTTGTAATTGGAGTTTAGTTGGCATGAAATGATCGGTTGTACACCTATATTAGCTTTGGGTGAGTCTAGAGATGTCTAGTTTATTGAAGATAATATGTTTCAATATGGTTACTCTTTGGTGTGGTTTCGATAGGAAGATTGAGTAACCTACACCTAGAGTTGGATGTGAGTTCGCCATGGACTTGATGAGGAGACTGTTCATGGAGAGAGTCATTGTGGCTAGATGTATCTTAAGAGGAGCAATCTCATTCCCCACTATTAGTCCTATTGTTGGTGAATGATATGATAGGTATCACCCACTTATTTTTTAGATACATTATTTATTTGTCTTGTTTTCTCATGTGTGCTTAAGTCTTGAATTATGGATATTAGTTTTAGTGACTTGTTTGAAGAGTAGATGCATGGTTATGATTTTTTCTCTTTATGTTTGGATATTGAGATTGTAGTTCTAGTTTTGAAGTCACTATGTTTTGAAGATAAATAGATATGGTTAGTATCTTTGGGCATATTCCCTTCTGAGAATGGGTGTTTTTATTAGTATATTCCTTTAGTTTGTGAGACCTACATCTTGGTTAGTTTATTAATATATATGGTATGCTTGACCTTTGGAGTTGAATGATTAGATATTGAAGAGTATTTTATATTTGAGGTGTTTGGGAAGATCTTACTTGTCATGAATTTAGTACATTAGTTTTTATTTGTAGGTTCTCTCACTTGATTGTCTATTATTTCTTCCTAGAGGTTCATGTTCACATGACATTAAAGTTGAGGTTTTCTTGGAGCTATTGTGATCACTATGTTTGTGGTAATCTATTGTTATTGTACTTTATTTTTTTAGTAACAATATGAATCTCTTTAATCTCTTTCTTCTATGATGTGAAATTGAGAGATCTATGTATATTAGTGGTGAGAGAGTTATTTTGCAATATTTTACTTTGCATTTATGTAGATCAATATATGGTTTGATGAGTCTAGATTTGGGCCTAGTTACGGGTGTAGAATCTCTTGTTATTTTATAAAGTTATCGCAGACTTTGATATTATATGCTGACACTTTTATATAGTTTCTCTTAGTCATAAGACATTTGGGAATAATTTTATTTATGTTGGTTTTAATTATATTTACCTATTACGTGGACCATCTATATTTATCTTGCATGTGACTGATGAATGTTCTTTAAGGTGGTTATGATTATGCAATTATTATGTGTACTAACATTACTCTGTAGACATGATTGAAATGTTAAGTTGAGAAATGTAGTTGCCAGCTGGTCAAGTTGAGGAGTCACGTGAAGGTCAACTGGGGACGACGGTGAAAGATTCTCGTGTCAGTCGCATGTAACCGCCTTGTACCAATCTTTAATGGCATTGAGCATTGTGTGCGTTATTGCAGTGGTTGAGTCCACATTTGGGCATGCATGTCTGAATGGATTCCCTTGCATGCATAACCACTCTTTCCACTTTCTTCTCATTTTCCCTAAATGGCATCCTCTTAGTTAGTGGGAGTTGATAGCCCTATTTAGTTGATAAATAAGGCTTGAATTCTCCTTCCTCAAGCTAGCGAGTTAGTGAGTCGATCGCCAAGTTATTGTACAAGTTGATAATCAGCCATAATTTTGTAATTGCATTTTTTGATGAATGAAATAAGATTTTGAGTTGAGTATATGAGTTTGCATTAGTTTAGAGGATACTCATCCAAGGGGGGCCACTTGGTGAGTAATCCATTTCTTTAGTTTAGTTAGATTAGTGTTAGTTTTTTATCAGTACTTAGTTAAGATTTTGGTATTGATTGTTCATGTAGCCACTAGAATTCCATTCTATGATTGTTCATGCAGCCAAAGTGGATAGAGTAGTTTCATGTTGGATGCTCAGTTTTTACTTCTTGTTATGCATAATCAATTTAGATTTGATTGAGTGATGTTCTATATTTTATTTTTTTCCTTTCATGCAATTTACTTTCAACATTAAGTCTTTCTTAGTTAGAGAACGAAGATGACTACTTTGAAATTCCTCTTGCACATACTGTGTTAACCCATTTCAAGTTCACATCCCTGGGTTGACAATTTAAATGTACCTCCATGATGGTTAAGATGGCTATTCAGGTTAGATGTCCAATCTCTGAATAATGGATGTAAGAGCTTAGTTATTAAAATCATTGTAGGAGGTCGATAGTTTTGGCATTGTTACCGAGGATGGTGCCAAACTAGGGAGTCCTTTGGAGTCATTGATAGCTTTTCTAATGTAGTATTGCTGGAATTTTCTCTTAGTGTTAGAAGTTATGATCGACTATTTTTCCCCGCCCATTCTTTGTGCGAGTTGGTTGATACTAAGTTGATACCACATGCATAGAAGAAGAAGAGATTCTTATGGGAGATTCCTTCCTAATAATCTTGAGCCATTCCAACTAGTAGAGCTTCCAAATCTACCCAGAGAAAAAGAAGAAGAAGAGCCACAACCCTTTGCTGATATATTCCTTGACTTGACTAGTTTTGAAGTTTCCCTTTAAGATCAAAACCTTGTTGAAGAACCCCTTATTTTGAAATTTCATCAAGCAGGCATGGCTGATGAAAATGGAGATGGGCCTAATAGGCAGAACCAACCAACTTTCCCTTTTCCCATTGTTGAACAGAATGAAGTAGATAACCTCAAAAATATCCCTACTTTAGTCCTTCCTAAATTCTATGGGCTTGTCATAGAAGATCCTAATACCTTCTTGTTTGAGTTTGATAAACTCTGCAGAAGCTATGACTATACCATTGATGCCCACAGACTTAAGCTATTTCCTACTACTCTGAAAGAAGTTGCATTGAGATGGTTTATGAGCCTTGGAAGAAACACTATGCGAACTTGGGAAGATATGAAGACAAATTTTATTGAGAAATACAAGGAATATTGCAAGGATAGTGACATCAGAGGAGGTGGAATTTTTAAGAATGCAACAAAAGGAAGATGAGAGATTGGAAGATTTCCTTTCAAGTTTTATGTTTTGTCTGTAGAAATCTCCAAATCATACACTTAATGAAGACTCACAAAATTTGATTTTCCTGAGAGGAATTAATGAAAGCTGCATTGATTCCTTGGACCTGATGGTAGGAGGAGATATCACTCAAGTCCCTTGGGATGATATCAAGAAGATATGTCAGAACTATTCTAGGGTAGCTTCAAAGAAAGGAAGAGCCTACCAATCCTCTATGGGTAAGTAATCTAGCAGTGGAGTCTCAAGGATGGAGATTACTAATTTGTTGTTAGATTTCAAGCAAGATATAATCAACAATCTAGCTACTCATTTGGATACACTTCAAGCTAAGAAGAAACATGAGGAGGTAGAGACAATACTGACAAAATATTTCCCTCATTGTAGACAAAAGAAGAGGGATTGCAGATGCAAGGTGATAGCTAACATTGACAGTAAACAAATTCCACCTGAGTTCAAACCAATACAGACCGAGGAAGACCAAGTCTACTTTTTTGCACAAAAAATTCCATGGGCTTCAAGACAAGGTATGCCACTAGATACATTATCTTTTTTTGGACCATATTTTAATTCCTATCCATCTAGTAACCAGTGGTAGCCACCTTGTCCATCCAATTATGGAGGATACCCACCCCAGTCTTGGAATAACCCACCCAATGCTTGGTCCAATTATCAAAATTCCTCATGCCAGTGGCAACAACCTCAAGGGACTTGGAAACAGTTTCAGGGACCATGGCAACAACCTCCAGGGAATTGGCAACAAACATCTCAATGGAGAGGTGGCCAGCAATGGCCAAACCAAATCACCAGTTATATGTAGCCACCTTCACAAACCCACTAACCTGCTATAATGCCTCCTCCTGCTAATCCAAGTGAAAATGTACCTAAACCTACCTAGTTACCAATCCAACCCACACCCAACCCAAATAATAAACCATAGCAGCAACCTATATATTTGTTTGATCCAAATCAATTTCCTGCATATGTTGTGAGTTTAAGTGACATACATCTATGTTCAGGAACAACTTTGTCAACTCCTTCCACCTCCATTATCACTAAGATCCCTGTGGAAGAGAAAGAAGAATATGTGACTAATCCCATTCAGCCTTGTGTAACTAAAACTCCTGAACCATCTTCAGCAAAGCAGAAAAAACAAGAACCACCATTCCCTCAGATATTATAAGTTGACAAGAAAAAAGAAGACAAGGAGGAAACTAGTTTTGATATCCTAGATCAGCTAAAGCATATATGTGTCCAGATACCCCTGTTCTAGGCCATACAAGACGTCCCTACCTATGGAAAATCAATCAAGGAAGCATGCCTCAAGAAACTAGGCAAGAAAAAGAATGACCCCACTACATTCCATGTAGTAGGGTAGCTTGTTGACATCATTCTTGGAAAATTAACTATTCCCAAGTACAGTGATCCAGGTAGGCCTATAGTTGAAGTTTTCATAAATGGGATGAACATAAAGAATGCTTTGATTGACTTGGGTACAAAAATCAATGTGATGACTAAAGACATCCTACAAAAACTGGATATTGTAAACATGAGGTCCACTCCTACAGTTCTGTAGCTTGCTAATAGTTCCACTATTAAGCCTGATGGCATAGTAGAAGACCTTGTGGTGATCCTAGACTCCTGGGAATATCTAACTAACTTCATGGTTCTTTCCCCTAAAGATACACTGGGAGGGTATCCACTTATCCCTGGTTGGCCATGGTTAGCAACTGCAAACACTTATATTGCATGTTGGTCAGGTGACATGACCATTTCAGATGGCATGAACACTAAAAATATTGTTTTGTATCCAGATGCTTAGCCATCCCATAATGAATAAAATTTTGTATGGCCACATATTGGTGAGGAAGCCAAAGAAGTCAACTCTATGGTGCAACTCATGATGCTCAGAAGAAGTCCTTTCCTGCAGCTTCAAGATGAAGATGAAGTGTTATCTAGTATCATTCAGAACCATTGTGAGATAGAGGAATCATCACCCACTCATGTGTCTGGTTCCACATACATCAAACAAGAACTTATGTTAGTTTTGTATGATCTTCCTGCAACAACTCTTCCTGTAGACATACTTCCTATAGCCCATCTTCTTACAGCCACTATCTCTATAGACAAACTTCCTCCACCCACTCTTCATGCAACCACTCTTTCAGAAGACAAAATTCCTACAGCAACAGGTATGTTTCACACAATGTTGCCACCTGAAATTAAGATACCTTGTATTAATGAAGCAGCTATGATAGAACTAGTCACACAAGTATAGGTGTCTGAAGGATGATATCTAAACATCAATAGTAAATTGAATGAGGGACAAAAATTGGCATTGGCAAAATTGTTGAAAGCTCATCAAAAATAATTTTCCTGGGATTATCATGACATGAAGGGATTAGATCCAAAGCTTTGCACTCATAGAATATATCAAAGATGAGCGTATGCCTGTCAGGCAGCCACAATGGAGAATCAACCCTGCCTTGAGAGAAATTGTCAAAATAGAACTACAAAAGTTGTTGGACGTAGGATTTATCTACCTTATTTCAGATAGCCAATGGGTGTCTCCATTTGTGATTATGCCCAAAAAGGGAGTGAAATGGTGAGTTTTTGTTGATTAACAGGAACTCAATGTTGCCACTAAGAAAGATCATTTTCCCCTACCTTTTGTAGACCAAGTCCTAGACTCTCTCACAGGAAAATAATACTTCTCTTTTCTTGATGGATTTAGTGGATATAACCAAATTCAAATTACACCAGAAGACCAAGACAAGACTACATTTACATGTCCTTGGGGGACATATGCCTATTTTGTAGTTCCCTTTGGGTTATGCAACGCACCTACCACTTTTCAGAGAGCAGTCATCAAAATATTCTCAAATATCTCCCTTGACTGCATGGAGATCTATATAGATGATTTTACTACCTATGGTGCCACCTTTGATGAAGCATTAGATAATTTGAAGAAAGTTCTACAGAGTTGTGAAGACAAAAATTTGTCATTAAATAGTGAAAAATGCTTCAGGATGATGTAGGAAGGTGTAGTTTTTGGCCACTATATTTCCCATCTTGGAATTCAAGTTGATCCTACAAAAATTAAGGTAATAAAAAATCTACCTATACCTACAAAACAAAATTATGTTAGGAGTTTCTTAGGACATGCAGGCTACTATAGACATTTCATCAAGGATTTTAGCAAAATAGCAGTCCCACTGTATAGTCTTCTGACTAAAGATGTTGAGTTCCAATGGACAGAAAGTTGTGAGAAAGCATTTTCTGATTTAAAGACAACTATAACTCATGCTCCTATACTTAAGGGACCAAATTGGGAAATCCCTTTCCACATCCATACTAATGCCTCAGATTATGCAATAGGAGAAGTCCTAGGACAAAAAGTAGAAGCTTTTGTGAAAGGAAAAGTAGAGGTGCAGAATATGCTTTCCCAACGCTAAAAACTCAGAGGAGAAGTGCAAAGACCAACATTTAAACTTTCCTAACTTCTAAGATGAACAAACATAGCATAACAAGAAAACAAAAAAACACATGCATAGGGATAACACTGGATTTACGTGGGAAAACCCTTTCGAGAAAAAACCCACCACACCAAGAGAAGACACTTTGTATTACAGTAAAAAAAATTACATACAAAGCTCACAATCCTCACTCTCTAATAGGTAGCTCACAACAATAGACTTGATTTTTCATGCACTCACTATTACAATTTTTTTTCTACATACAATGAATACAAACTCACAACCCTCATACCTTATTTTTTCTCTTATTCAACAACCAATTAGGGTGCATTTAATTTACATCCTTTACCGACATGCAAAATCGATCTCAGATTAGATCACCCTACAATCGTGCATCGGGCCATCCCCAGCATTAAAAACTATTGTAGAGAAAAAAAAATACCTAAATCAGGCTTTGACATCCACCAAAATGATCTTACAATAAATGCAAATATATCGCTTTTCACCAATCAAGCTTCCGGCCAATAAATGTTTTTTTGCAACAATGGTGCAAAAAAAACCAATGAGAAATCACCACGTGTCGAACTGCCATTCATTTTGTCACTTGATCAAGGAGTGATCAGTCAACTATATTCAGGCTCTAAAATCCCTCACTACCACTAACCATTCCTCCACATTCTGAGGAAGCATTAATCCACTAACAACGAACACCGTTTTCCAGCATAGTTGGGTCCCACCAGCCACGTGTCCATCGCTCATGGAAGTACCGGGGCATGCAGGAGGGAATCTCCATTATTCCCTTGAGCTCGCCCGGAACCTGCTTTTGATGCTGCCACACGTCGAACGTACAAGAAATCTTTCTCGACTAAAAGGTTCTCAGCGGTACTTGCCCGAGGATGGCATGGAATGCAACCAACACTGTCGGGTGAAAATGATCACAGTCGTTGATGCAAGTCATCGACACATCGGTGAGGCACAAAATTGCCTCCCGCCAATGAGCGACCGATGAAAACACAACCAGCACCGTTGGATGAAAACAATCACAGTCGTTGATGCAAGTCATCGACACATCAATGAGGCACAACATTTGCTCCCATTGATGAGTGAGCAATCCATTGATGAAGCCAAGGCCAACCAAAATTCCACCAACCCCATGCTCGTCGGCCCATCATTGTAACACCCTTCGGAGTCTCGCTGACCAAGGCTCAAGATGAGAAAATGAGGACTCTGCAGTAAAGAGATAAGGGCATAAATTCATCAATCCTCTCTTAGAGGTCCAAGCCAGTAAATTAAGGCACATTTTTCCAAAATTTTGAAAATGCCATTTATTTTGTCGATAAAAACTTGTAGGGAGCTGAATTCAATTACACAGTTACAGAGAAAGAAATGTTGGTAGTAATTTATGCCTTGAATAAATTTTGGCACTATATAACAAGTTATCAATTTTTTGTACACATTGATCATGCAACCATTAGATACCTCATGAACAAACCCCTAATCTCAGGAAGATTAGCCAAATGGTTGTTATTAATGCAAGAATTTTACATAACTATTGTAGACAAACCAAGGAAGGAAAATGTGGTTGCAGATTTCCTTTCAAGGCTAACCACATCAGAAGATATTCAAGCCATAGATGACTCCTTTCCTAATGAGAATCTATTCTTCATTAGTGTCGAGACACCTTGGTATTCTTACATAGCCAATTACCTTGTGATAGGGAGAGTTCCTCGTCACTTCTCCCCAAAAGAGAGAAGAGTGTTGATTGAAAATTCATTCCCTTTTTCATGGATAGTTGGATGCCTATTTTATACTGGACCAGATCATGTTATGAGAAGGTGTGTGAGGGAAGATGAAACCTATGACATTCTGCATACATTCCATGAAGAACCCTATGGAGGCCACTTTATAGCTAAAAAGATAGCAATGAGAATCCTGAACACAAGATACTATTGGCCTACATTACACAAAGATGCAGGAAGGTATACAATGAGATGTGATAGATGCCAAAGAATGGGTAGACCAACAAAGTTAGATGAGATGCCACTTTGTCCACAAGTGGTAGTCACTCCATTTGACAAGTGGGGTTTGGATTTTGTGGGACCCATTGATCCTCCATCCAATGGTGAGTCCTATATTCTAGTGTGCATTGATTATGTAACAAAGTGGGTAGAAGTTAAAACCATGAAGCATGCACGAGACAAAAAAGTTGCAAAATTTATTTGTGAAGAAATTTTCACAAGATATGGGGTACCAAGAGAAATATTAACTGATCAAGGCACTTAGTTTACATCAGCCCTTGTTACAACATTAGTTAATGAATATAATATCAGGCACAAGAAATCCACTCCTTACCACCCTCAAGCAAATGGACAAGTTGAGGTGACAAACATAGAGATTGAGGCCATCCCCACTAAAATAGTGCATATTCACATAAAAGACTGGGAAAATAGATTATCAGAAGCAGTTTGGGCTTACAGGACGACTTGGAAGACAACTACAAGCTTTACCCCATTTGAGATACTATATCGAATTTGAGCACAAGACTCTCAAAACTGCAATAGAGTTGGGGATGGACATTTCCCAGGCACAAAAAGAATGGATTATGAAGATGAATGAATTGGACGAGATGAGAAAATTTGCATTGCACCATACTGAAATTGTGCAAAGTCAAAGAGTCAAATGGATGACAAATTTATCAAAGAAAAGAAATTTCAGCCAGGTGACTGGTTATTACTTTATGATTCACGGTACAAAGATAATGCAGGTAAATTGTAGACAAGGTGGCTAGGGCCATATGAAGTTGCAGAGGTATTTCCCAATGGAGTTGTGCAGCTTAGGACCATTGACCCTATGAAATTCAAATTACTGGTGAATGGGCACCGTCTCAGATTATATCACAGGCTAGCTTCAAAAGAAGAGTTATTGCAGCAGTTTATCCACCATACACCACCCAAGCATAGTTCTTGCATCCAAGGAGTTCCTGTAGCCAAAGGAAGTGGACCTAGTGTCCCTCCTTCCAACTAAATGAGGTACGTACTTGTCATAATAAATATTTCTACTTTTGTAGAAATCCAATTTTTCACCTATTCGCCCATCTGTACCACCTTTCTCTCTCTTCCATCATTTCATTTCACCTTGCACCATTCCACCTCATCGTCATTAAATTCTCAACTATTTCTCAATAATGCAAGCGGTAATTTCTCCCTGATCATTACAATGAATTCTCTACAATCATGTTTGTACACACTCAGGTACGTGCGCATTAATTGCATTCTTAATTATCCTTTAGAGTGTTTCATTTAATCACTGTAGGATAATATGGATGTTCACATAATTTCCTTTAATCCCCCGTCAAATCACTATTTCCATCTCGCATGTGTGGATAAATGTCCAAATTTAGGTTGGGGTGAGGAGTAAGAAAGATGAAGAAATATTGCCACATGTTGATACATGTCTATGTCAGAAAATCTTGTTGAGCTGATTCAAAATTTAAAATGAAAGATGACTTGCATGTGTGATGTGACACTAAACTGTCATCACCATTTCCTCTCATTATGATTCCCTTTTGTTACCATTTTTTTCTATTATTAACTTTATCATAATTTTGAAATGCAAGTGGTAATTGCTAAAAACAGAGTGAAGGAAATTCAGTCAATAATTCACCCAACAAGCAAGCATGAAAGAATTTGAGAATTACAGAGGTAATTTTGTAGAGTGACAAGTTGAGTAGAGACAATGGGAGGCAGACTCATTCAAAATAAGCCCTCAACTCATGATGCTTTGTTACAGGACACAACGTGCTTAGCCAAATTTTAGAATTGTGGTTGGTTAGATTATTTTCTGAAATTGGATGGTTTTGACGAGGGTATTGCATTGGAGTTTTCTCAGACATTTTCAAATGAAAAGGCCATAGTGAAAGGACTAGATTTCATAGCAACTAAAGAATGAATTGTAGAAGTTTCAATTTTTCTAGCTGATGGTGAACCTTACCTTGTTTCTAAGGATTCCAGGATAGCCAGGGCTATATTCACAATACATGGTGACCCTCCACTCACAATTGACAAACACGGTGCTAAAAGACTCTCCCTACCCGAGCCATGGAAGCAGGCAACCGTACACATCATCATATTTATCACCTGTGAAGGTCGACTGTCGAACCTGCATTCGATACATTTCAAATTTTTGAGTCATCTAAGGAATGGGAGGAAGATGAATGTGCCCAATGTCCTATACAACGCGAAAACTCAAGAAAGGTAGGGAAAACTTTGTATCCCACCATTGTCTAATTAAATTGTTGGCTATAAGGTCTCTGCATGATACAACCCCTAGGATGGCCTGGGATGATTTTGTGAACACTAAGCAGTATAGACTAAGCCATCTCAGCCTAGGGTTTCACCTCAAATGCGTGGGTCTAGCAAAAAATTGAGCATGACTGAAGGCACCCCTGGTGCTTCGACCTCTGGTGCTAGTGTGGATTCCCCCATTGAAGAAAAGACTATAAATGTTAGTTCCTCTGATAATGAGAATGAAAAAGAAAATTCTTCATTAGATTTTGATGATGTTCAACTGAAAACTGTAATAAAAACAAGAGCACAAAAGAGGGAGGCAAAAGTAAGGAAAATAAAAACACAACCTGCGTAAAAAGAGGTGCCAAGCCCTAAGGAAAGGAAGGCTAGCACTGTTCATCCTACAGCCAAAGAGAAATGAAAAATCCCTCTCAAGAAATTGAAGCCAACCAATCCTAAGCTTGGTGGGGCATCATGTGAAAGCACAGAAAATCCAATGGAGTAGGAGAATGTACAAGAATAATTTATATTCAAAGAGGCAACAAAAATGACCCTAGCGGATCTTGTTGCCATTGCAGAAGAAGTTGAGACTGAAGAACATGAAGAAAGTTAGGTGTTCCTATAGCAAGACCAAGAGTGGGAGTTCTTGTAACAAAGTCAAGAAATAAATTAGGAGTCCCTACAACCACCACCAAAATAAAAATAAGAGGCCCTACAACAAAACAAGGAAAGAGGAATCATACCTCCACAACCTGAGTCTGTGGAATATCTTGAATCTATGCATATAGTTCTCTATGGGAAGCAACCATCTATGAAAATCTTGGTAGGAATCCATAACCCTCCTGATTTTTTAGTACATACAACTATTTTGAATTTATGGAAAGAAATACAAAGAAGAGAGGAGGAATGGAAGGAGGAGAAGAAATGGTTGAAAAAGGAAATCCAAGTGAGGGATGAGATGATCGAAGAAAATAATGAGGAAATTGTCTTCCTAAAGAAAGGGTAAGTGACATAGCAACACTGGTGCCACAAATCTTGGAAAGCAGAACCCCTCCAAGGGTTTATGCTTTACACTTGAAGGAGAAATACCTTTCCTTTAGAATTTCAACAATCATCTCAGGTTTGAACCCCTCCATTGAAACTCCTACTGAATTTTTCAATGCCTATAGGATTGCTTCCCCTGAAATGAAAATTTTGTTATGTGAATTTTATTTACACAACTTTTTTGTCCCAAAAGACCAAGACTGGAATCCACTGCCTTATGTTGGAGACATACAATTAAGAGCATTTATGTCTTGGGTAAAAAATGAGATCAGCTGGGCTAAATAATACAATGTTTTCAAGAAGGAGGAATACAATATTCCCCTAGCCATCAAGGCTGAATCAAAGAACCCCAAAGACATTTATACATATTGGAATAGATTACTCTTTAGGCTGAGCTATGGTAACAAAATCATGCCTTGGATTGAAGCTGTTTATAGTGAGTATGAGGTAAAAACTATAGAAAAAGAGGATATTATGAGGGGATATCTATCCCAGAGATGGAACTTGATGAGCTAAAACAGGCTAAGCCACATTTTTTCCACAACTATGTTGCTACACTGAAGAGAATTGAAAGATACATCCAGCTTGGGAGAACCAAAGGGCGAGAATGGCTTCCCCCGACTTTTAAACCGCCTACCCTCCTATGGCTTGTACCTAATTTCATATTCTATAGGTATGACATTGTAGAGGAATAAAAGAGATGGAGGAGACTTGATAAGTTGGGAGGATTTTACTGGAATCCTAATTCACCCACAATAGACACCGACATTGGACAACTATCAGTCACATACTTTAGGGCCTTAACCAAGCAGAAGCATAACTCTTCCCCTGCTAGAGGACCAAATAAAATTTAGGTTGGGGGGAGTGATGACTCTAGATTTTGGCCTAGTTAGGGGGTATAATCTCTTTTTATTTTCTGAAGTTACCACAAAATTTGATATTATATGTTGACACTTTTATATAGTTTCTCTCAGTCATAAGACATTTGGGAATAATTTCATTTCTATTGGTTTTAATGATAATTACCTATTATGTGGAACATCTATATTTGTCTTGCATGTTATTGATGAATTCTCTTTAAGGTGGTTATGATTATGCAATTATTATGTGTACTGACATTACTCTGCTGACATGATTGAAATGCTAAGTTGAGAAATGCAGTCGCCAACCGGTTAGGTTGAGGAGTCACGCGAAGGTCAACTGGGGATGATGGTAGAAGATTCCTATGTTAGCCACATGTAACCACCTTGTACCAATCTTTAATGGAATTGAGCATTGTAGGTGTTATTGTAGTGGTCAAGTCCACATTTGGGCATGTATGTCTGAACGGATTCCCCTGCATGTGTAATCGCTCTTTCCACTTTCTTCTTGTTTTCCCTAAATGGAATCCTCTTAATTAGTGAGAGTTGATGGCCCTATTTAGTTGCTAAGTAAGGCTCAAATCCTCCTTCCTCAAGCTAGTGAGTTAGTGAGTCGATCGCCAAGTTCTTGTACAAGCTGATAATCAGCCATACTTTTGTAATTGCATTTTCTAATGAATGAAATAAGATTTTGAGTTGAGTATCTAAGTTTGCATTAGTTTAGAGGATACTCATCCAAGGGGGCCCACTTGGTGATTAATTTGTTCCTTTAGTTTATTTATATTAGTGTTAGTTTTTTTCAGTACTTAGTTAAGATTCTGGCATTGATTGTTCCTGCAACCACTAGAATTCCATTCTGTGACTATTCCTACAACCAAAGTGGGTAGAGTAGTTTCCTGTTGGATGCTCATTTTTTCCTTCCTGTTATGCATAATCAATTTAGATTTGATTGAGTGATGTTCAAAATTTTATTTTTTTCCTTTCATGCAGTTTACTTTCAGCATTAAGTCTTTCTTAGTTAGAGAACGAAGATGAGTACTTTGAAATTCCTAGTGCACATACTATGCTGACCCATTTCAAGTTCACGTCCCTGGGTTGACAATTTAAATGTACCTCCATGATGGTTATGATGTTTATTCAGGTCAGATGTCCAATCTTTGAATCATGGTTGTAAGAGCTTAGTTATTAAAATCATTGTAGGAGGCTGACATGGTTCTTTAACACTGTGTGATATATGATTTAGCCACATACTCTATGTGAGTGTTTTTGGTGGATTTTTAAATGTTTTGATTGATCTCAAATTTGGAATTGACCATGCAGTGAGCGTTCTAGGATTTATATGTGTCATTTTTTGGATGATCTCATTATACTATGGTGTTGAGGGTTTTTAAGAATTCTTTGTGCAAGATAGTGTATATATAGGGACATGTGATTATGGATTGGGATGAATTTGTTGATAGCATAATGTGTATTCATGATGATGAGTATACCTTGGTTTTGAGGTATATTTAGTTGGATGTGTTAGCAACTAGTTGTGGTTTATGTTCTAGTTGTTGGCGAGTTCTTGTAGATAGCTACTCAAACATGTTTGTTACCATTCAATTTTGTGTTTGTGTTAAGATATTGAGTTGAGGGGTTTCATGATTTTATGTGATAGTTAGTATTTCATCACATTTGGATTAGATATTACATTGACATGATGGAGGATGAGGGTAATTTTTTGACATGGTCACCTTGGTTGTTGTTGTAGGCATCTGGATGAAGCACATATAACCAATATATGTTTCGATGGTATATGTTGGCTATAGGGATTGTTCTCTTGATGATTGAGTTTAATTTTGACCCCTTATGCAATGCATGAAAGTGGAAGAATGTTAGAAAAGGTATGTTGTACACCTTGATAATAAAAATAATAATGCCAATAATGTAAAAATAAAATTTTAATTGTGGCATATCTTAGAAATTTGGATACCACGTGGGTTAAGCATTATTGTAGAAACTTGTATGTTGTATGTGACATTGGAATAAATATTTAATGTTGATGTTGTTGGTAATTTAATTTGTGGATCCAAAATCCCTAAGGTTGGGTAGTATTATAGGTACCAAAGGTTTCAAATGTTAGAAGAATATCCAAAAAACCTATATTCAAGTTGAACAAATTATGACCAATTATTGAGGTGGGTGAGGCCTTCACTTGTGGCTTTTAAAGGAAAAGGGAGATTTCCTTAAGGTACTATAATATATATTATCATAAGAGAACAAAACTCGCCTAGACACAAACCATACCCATCACATAATACACCCCTATTTCTATTGTCACTTCATGTTTATATGTTGGTTTGGGAGACTCAAGGTTAAGCGCCTTATTAAAATAAATGATCTACCACATAATCATCAATGAATGTGTTTATTGTAACCCTTTTGATATTATGAAAATTCAAACATGGAATTTGGAACAAACTAAAACTAATAAAACTAAAATGGTGTTTAAATTTATGTATTTTGAATTTGTAGAGGATGATGGGGAGAAAAAAATGCAATAGACCAGTTCCTTTATCTACTTGGGAAGCAAATTCTCAAAATTCATTCAAACATGCAATAACTAGAACTAAGGTGCTACCTTAATCAAGATATCACAAAAGACTATACCTTTCAAAATGCACACGCAAGCTAGGCTCTACACATACATTAAAAAAATTTGATACTTGTAGACTGTTAAATGAGTCTGCTTAGTAATCCATGAGCATACCCATACATTTCCTTTATTTTTCTAAGAAGACACCCTATAAAATATTTACAAGTATTTTATAGTTATTTGTTTGGCCAACTAATAAGAAACACATCTAGAAATGTACACCTCGCATAGGAAAACACTTAATCAAGGTTGAATATGTGTTTAATAATTCAATCTACACTAGTTACATGTATTATTACATACTTAGGATAAAATCATATCATTACAATAAAAAAATATAATACACATTTCTAGAACTATAAACCCTCTAGTTTTGTTGTGTGACTCTTCTTTATTTTATGCTTATCTCCTCTCCTAAAATTTCATCCTCCTTTGAAAAATGAAACTCAATAGGCATATATCCTTATGCAGGTTGCCCAGAATGGGAAACTTTTAGAATTGCATGAGGTCCTTGAAAATGCAATTTCATACAACTACAAGCAGAGGTCATGTTTTCTTGTAAAATTTTTATCATATTTTAACCCTAATCTACCATGAAATGTGTGTCTTTCATTTCCAAGGAAAATGGGAAGCCATACCATTTATGTAGGTGTTTCCTTTGGCATTAATTCTTTTCAAAAGAGGAGGGGCGTGTTGTTGGATGAGTACATGCAAGAAGGTGGGCAAGTTAATACATTCAATGCCACCATGTTTGGCGTTAAAACCCTCTAAAAATGGCCTTGGAAAAATGTGTGTGTGGAAATATCCTTATCATGAGTTCTTACTCCCATGTCTCTGTCATTTCAACCCACTCCAAGAAAATAGTTGACCCTACCAAAAATTGACTTCCAAGCAAACCATGTTTCAAGATAGGGCTAAGGGGTGCAACAAAACTTCCATACCTTTATAGTGGTCCCTCCCCTCAATGTGACCTAGGTGAACCCATCATTATAAATTAGATGGAGGAGTGAATGGTGAACACAAGGGACCAACTAAGATGAGTTATGATTCACACTTTTATCATTTCTTCTTTTGGGTGTGATTGTAGTGTAATTATTAACACTATTTTTTGAGATAATAACAATAAAAATGTATTTATTTCTTTTTCCATTTCCACTCTTTCCACTCACTTAGTCATATGGTTATGAAATAAATTTCAGAATCACAAATTATTGGTGAATGGGAGGCTTTCCTAACATAGTTATTACAATTTTGAGGGCATTGGTGTATGGGGAATAAACATGAACATATATTTCCAATTTGTCACCAACTTAGCCACTTCTTTGTCTAGTCAAAGAATGGAATGTAGGGGAACAAACACCTTAACTATGTTCTATATCTAATAGTGATAAAGATGTCACCTCATATAATAACCTCCATCTAGGGGTAAATTTGAATAGGATAACTGATCCCCTCTATATATCTATAGTTGGTTGGATTCAAGAGATGCCCTACTAATTTGGCTCCATAATAAGCATTGACTCAAAGCACTATAGATAAGAAAGGGTTGGGTACTATACTATAGTAGTGGTAGACCCAAATATTCAACTATAGTTGAGAAACTATGGACTCCATATATATATAGGGAATGACCACAACTATGGGAGATCCCCCATAACTATATTTGAGATAGGGCTCCAACCAACTAGCTCCATGGGGGTGATCTCACCTCTAAAAAATGAGACAATAGATATAAAACCAAAACATATTTATAATGCTTAGATCTTATTTATAATAGCTAAAATGAGACTATTAATAAACATTACTCCATTCATTTATGCCACCAAACAAATCTTCTTCATTAATGGCTAACATTTAATTACCACAATTACCAAAAAATCTAATTCTCATAAGCTAAAATTAGAATATTAATAAACTTTACTCCATTCATTTATGGCACCAAAAAAATTTAAATATTCTTCATTAATGGCTCATTTAATTACCACAATTACCAACCAATCTAATTTTCATACTATGAAAAATGTCAAATATTATAATGATTTTCAAAATGATGTACAATTGGAAGTGCACTCTATCCTACTCGTAAAGATAGGATACATGTTACCAAGATTACTCAAGGATAGAAATAGATGGGTAAGTGCAAGAAATTGAGTCCACTTTTGGTCAAAAAGTGAAGCTATTTTTTCTAAAAATTAAAGTTGTCATAGTTGGAGTAATATGAAATGTAGAATTTTGAGTCTAGTTTGTAAATATGTAATTTATTTTAATATCTAGATAATACAAGTCAATATTGTATAGGATGTACACATATCATTTATTTAAATTCACTTTTTTAGGGCCATTAAATGCATGTGAATGTAAAGCATAATTTGACCTAAATAAAAGTATTTTTCTAATTCCTTTTGGAGAAAATGTGTATTATAGTGAATTTTGATGAAGATTTTTTTGTAATTTTTTTACAGATTTTTTTTTTAAAAATTATTATTGGTCCTAATTATTACTTTTGAAAACACATCATGTATAGAAAACATAATTTGAGCTAAACTAATCATAAAAATTATTATTTTAATTGTGTAAGAATGATGTCTATATTGAATATGCACTCACTTTTTTGGTGACTTTTGGGAATGAAGGCATTTCTCGGGAGGATGTGGGCAGAGGTGTTGTAGTCTTGTGTGACCTGGCAATGCCACAAACTCCGTCTTTGGCCTATGCAATGTGGTGTGGAGGTGTGCGGTATATTTCCCCTTGCAGGTTACCCCCTTTTTTGACATTTTCTACCTCCTTTTATTGCTACATTTTGTCCTTTTTCATTGGTTTTGGTGGGTGTTTGACTGTGCAGGCTGCATGGCCCATGTAGGGGTCCGGGGGACACCCATTTGATCTATTTTAAATATTTTGTAGTTGGTGAGGTTTCTTCTTCCTATGTCCATGAGGATTCAATTAATCTCCTCTTGCATGTGATTAAGGAGTTGAAGATTAATCAATCTCAGAGCTTGTGTTTAAAACCCAATGGGTGCTTGGAAAGATCTAAAGATCGTCTAGTGGTGCTGATCAACCTAGATCCTATTGTTGAAGATGTGTTGTATCTGTCTAAGCATGCAATCATTTTCAAATTCATGGGGGTTCACATTTCCATACCCTTTTTGGAAAAATGGGTTCACAACAATTGAAATCTTGAAGGAGATTTGGAAGTCATTTTGGGAGCTAATGGGTATTTATGTGTGGTCTTTTCTTGGATTGTAGATCATAATGTAGCTTTTGAAGGGGGCCCATATTTTCACAATCAAGTAGGACTCTTCATCAAACCATGACATTTGGATTTTGATCCTTCTAAAGAGATGTCATCAAGAATTCCGATATGGATTCATCTGCCCCATATTCCAATGGAGTATTGGTGCAAGGACATATTACATTCTATTGTATTTGTTTTAGGGAAGCCCTTGGTACCTTCCCATCAGACTCTTGATTGAAGGGTAACCACTTTTTCTTGCATATGTGTGGAAAGTAATTTAAATAATCCTTTACCAGAGTCTATTGAAATCAGACTGGGAGGTATATGTTGGGTTCAGTAGGTTGATTATGAGGCCCTTCCCTTTCATTTTCATACTTGCCATGAATATGGGAATCTACAAAGAAATTTCCCAAATCTACAAGCTAAAAACCAATAGCCTCCAATAGGTGAGCATGCAAATACTTCTAAAGAAAAAGTAAAATCACCAATTCAAATTGAGAAGCCTAATCAAAATGGGTTTATTCCTGTGAAATATCAGCCGAAAGAAAAAGTGCCAAACCATCAGAACAAAACTTTTCTTAGAGAGTTATCTAGCAACAAATTTGATGTTCTTGAGAACTTTGAAGAGTTGGATTCAGTGGAACAATATCACATCTTTGGTACTCAAGTTTTTTAAGGATCCAATCTTGGTGGTCAATACCCTATGCTCTCCTCTCCAAGAACTAACATGCATGAGATTTCAAAGGAATGGCTTGCTCCCTCTTCATCCCCAGCTATGTTGGAGACTCATGAGTAGGATTTTGTGGCTTCTCCTATGGATTCTTTGGTTTCTAATCCTTTGGAGGAAACTTTGTATGAGAACACTGGCACTAATGGGCTAAATGAGTTGGAAACTAACTTTGGGGCTAAGAATAATGGTAAAAAGAAGAATGGGCCTCCCCCAGGCATTCACTAAAAAATATTAAAGAAAGTGACTGGTGGTAAGATGGCTAAAGTTGGGAGGAATAAGGACTTGGAGAATATGAAGATTATGGGAGACTCTTTGGTGGAATCTGGTGTTGTGAAAACATTGGAATCCCACTTTTCCTCCTCTGATAAATACTTGGGTTATCTTAGAATGCTAGGGTTTTGGGTAGTGTTCTTAGACAAAAGGATACTCATGATTTAGATTGTGATCATAAACCCGATATTGTTTTTATTCAAGAGACTAAGCTTCCTATTGAGGAAATGCTAAAAATTGCTTCCAAAATTTGGAGGAGAGGACATTTCCAATGTGTTGGCTCTCACAATCTTCTTGGAGGTGTGGAATGTATTTGATACCCTTGAAATATCTCGCTTTTATGGTGGATGGTTGGAAGGAACTCCCTTTCTCTACTGGAATCCTATTTTGATTTTGGCACAATGGTTTGGTTCATCAATGTGTATGCACCTACTAACTTTCTTGGTAATAATTTTCTATGGACTCATATTAGATTTATTCATTCTTTGGATCCTTTTTACCCTTGAATTTTGGCAAGATACTTTAATACTATATGCACCTTGGAGGAAAAATTGGGAGTCTATAGGCTAGATTCTTCTTCTTCCTTGCTTCAGGACAATATCAAGTTTCTCAATTTGGTGGATGTTTAACCCATTAATGGAACCTTTACTTGGAAAAATCAAAGGTGTTAGGAGGGCTCTATTTATAAGAAGTTGGATATGTTTTTGGTGAATATTGAATGGATTGGTAATGATTGGACTTCTTCTTTTGAGATCCTGGGTTGGAAGGGGTTTGATCATTGGTCGATTAAGTTCTCCTCTTCTTGGTTCTTTGTGGTCAATAATACCCCTTTTAAATTCCAATTGATGTGGCTTAGATATCTTCATTGGCACAAAATTATGGATCAATTATGGGTTGAAGGAAGGCCTAATTTTGGCATGGAAATGTTTTCTTTTTTCAAGAGGCTCCAGTATGTCAAATTCAAGCTCAAGAAACAAAATAAAGATGTTTTTGGTAGTCTCTTTCATAGATGGAAACAAATTTGGGATCAGCTTGATTGCATCACTTTCAAAATCAAGGAAGAGGGGATGAATCTGGATTTTTTTTAGGAAGAAACTAAGTGCTCTAGGGAAGTTGCTAAATGAGAGCTTCGAGAGAGATTTTTCAGAAAAAAAATTCTTGCCTTGATTGGCTCAAAGAAAGTGACAAGAATGATGCTTTCTTTCATAATTTGATCAAGGCACATAGAGAAAGAAATATTATTTCCTCTCTTTTGTCAGTTTAGGGAAAATAACTAAACTCACATCAAGCTATTATTGAGGAGGTGGTTCATTTCTTTTCTTCTCTCTTCTCTGAGGATAGGCCTCTTGCCTTGGAGGAGGATAATCTGGTTGTGGACTATATCCCCCCTTTGGTCTCAATGGAGATGAATAATTCTCTTCTAACACTCATTTATTTGGTGGAACTTGAGGATATTGTCTTCCAGATGAATAAAGGTAAGGCCCCTAGCCCTTATGGTTTTCCCATTGAGTTCTTTCAAGAATTTTGGAAACCATCAAAATGGATTTTTTGAATGTGGTTGGAGGGTCTTATACTAACAAGCAGATGCTTAAGGCTATAAATTTCACTTTCCTTGCATTGATTCCAAAGAAAGAGGGTGTCATTTCTTTAGAATCTTTTAGGCCTATTGAGTTGTGAAATGTGAGCTACAAGATTATTACCAAGTTGATTGTTGAAAGAGTGAAGAGGTGTTTGGATCCCTTGATTTCTTTGGAGTAGAGTGGCTTTGTTAAGGGCAGGAAAATTGTTGATGGTATTATTGTGGTGATAGAAACTATTCACTCCATATCTTCCTCCAAAGAAAAATCTATGTTCATCAAACTAGATATGTTCAAAGCTTATGATAGAGTCAAGTGGTATTTTCTTTAGCGTCTTCTCTTGGCTTCCACTCTGAGTGGGTCTCATGGGTTATGAGATGTGTGACCACTTATTCCTTCTCTATTCTTGTTAATGGCTCCCCCTCACCTATATTTTTTGTAGGTCGGGGACTCGAGCAAGGGGATCCTCTTTCCCATTATATTTCTATCTTGATGGTTGAAGGATTTGGGAGGCTATTGAAACAATATAGAGACATAGGCTTGATTTGTGGTTGGTGTTGGGCTCAGGGTTTGGAAGCTCAAACTCATAAAAAGTTTGTGGATGATACTACTCTTATGGGATTTGCTAGGATTGAGGAGGCAGTTAATTTTAGGAAAGTCATGGATGTCTATTTGGTTGTGTCTAGACAATATATCAATGAGGGTAAATCTTAGATTCTTTTCTTTAATACTCCCAATTTGATCTGGCATAGAATTGACAACATTCTTCATTTTCATATTGGTAAACTTCGTTTGGAGTATTTTGGGATTCCCCTTTGTGTTGGAAACTTGAAGAGAAATGAGTGGAAAAATATCTTGGATAAATTTCAAGATAAGGTCAATCATTGGACTTTTAGATGACTTTATTTAGTTGGTAGGGTGACTCTTGTGTCTTTTGTCCTTCAGGCTCTCCCTTTGTATAGGTTCTTGGTGTTATCCACTCCCAAGAACATGCTCAAGGATCTTGAATCCCTTACCAGGAAATTTTTATGGGTAGGGAATCTTGATATAAGGAAATGGAGTTTGGTGAGTTGGGATCAGGTTTGCAGATCAAAGGAAAATGGTGTCCTTGAGCTTAGGTAGTCAGAGCATAATAGTATTTCTTTGGCTGCTAAAATATATTGGAGGTGGTGTAAATTTCTTGAGTAGCCATGGGCTTGTATCCTAAATTGTAAATATTTGGGTGGGGTTTCTAGTGCGGATATTTTACGAATGGATTTGGCTAGTAAAGGTTCTCTGATTTGGAGCACCATTAAGAGGGGTTCAACTCTCATTAAGGAGGGTCTTTTTTTATCATTCAAGAAGGGGTTCACACCCTTTTTTGGACTGATTCTTGGGATGTTCATCCCCTAATTCTTTATTCATTTCATCTTCTCCATCCTCTAAGTAAATTTTTTGTAGCTATTGGGTGGTATTCATCACATTTGGGTGGGACTAGAGTCTATCAGTGGCATAATCTTGATAGTTTTCCAGATGGAGGGTCTCAGAGGAGAAAAGTATGTTGGCATCTATTTTGGTTGATAGGCCCTACTATTTTTCAAAAGACAATAATTTGTTGGCATGGGGTCATGGTTCAAAGGGTATCTACTCTATTGTCCAAGGGTATGCTTCTTTGGTGTCTTACAAAACTGAGGTGAGGGATCATCCTTGGTGGAATCGTATTTGGTTCAAGGATGGGTGGCTCAAGTGTAATATGTTTATTAGGTTGTTGAGTCATAACAAGTACCTCACTTGGGAGAACATCAAGAAACATGGTTTTGGTGGGCCTTCTATTTTATTTTAATGTGGTTGTGATGAAGAAAGAACATCTCATTAATTTTTGCAGAGTCCTTTCGCTCTTGAAATTTGAAGACTTTGATGGAAAATTTGGAGAAGGCCATTCATAATTTCTTTATCTTTCTAGGATTTTTGGGAGAGTTTGGGTAATTCTCCTACATTTGTGTCTTGTCTTGTGGTTGCTTGGGATTTGGGACCTTCTATTATTATTTGGTAGATTTGGTTGGAGGTAAATTGACACATTTTTTGTGAGTGTCTTCTGAGAGTTTTGTAGGTTTGGTACAATGTACAAAGTATTATGAAAGAAAATATATCTTCTAAATTTGATATGGGAGAGTATATGTCTTATTCAGAGTACATGCAAATTGCTTCTAGTCTTGAGCTTTCTTCTTCTCCTAGGCCCTAAGGGTCTTGGGGAAGGAGGCCAAAACCTTATAGGAAAGTGAATAGAGAAGGGAGATGGTGTCCTCCTCCTACTAGGACTATCAAAATTAAAACTAATGGTTCTTCTTGGGGCAACCTTGATGTTGTTGGGATCGAAGGGGTGGGTCGTGAAAGTACTAGGAGCATGTTGTTTTTCTTCTCCATTCACATGGTTGTGCAATCTAACAATCAAATGGAGGCTTGTGTGATTCTTAAGTCTCTAGAGAGAGAATATGAGGTAAGTTGGAGGGATGTGATATGTTAGACTGATTCTACAATTTTGGTCTCTCTTCTCAATAAGCGTGATTTTTAGGACTCTTCTTGGAGATTAGTTCTAATTGTGAAGCAAATCCTTCATCTTGCTTTGAATTTTGATACCATCTCATTTGTTCACATTCCCAAATAATGGAATAGGGTGGTTGATTGCTTGGCTAATGGGCCTCTAAAGGTGGGGAGACTTGGAATGTGGGTGATTAGAGATAGTTGGACCTAAATAAAAGCAACATGTTATCCATATTTCTTTATGAGAATCAAAAGATGTAGCCTTATGTTATTGTTGGAAAATAATTTTGGGTGTTGGTTGGTCTTTGGCATGTTCTTGTATGGTTCTATTTTGATTGGTATTTTGATCATTTTGATCATTTTGACCTCTATATGTACTTGAATTCTCTTTATTGAATAAAAAATTTCACCCCTTTTTTTTAAATGATGTCTAGATTGATGAAATTTAATTTTTTTATAAAAAATAAAAATAAAAATTAAGTTATTAGAAAATACTCATACTTGACATTTCAAATTTATGGACTAGTTTACTCATAAATTACTTAATAAATATAAAAGCATGTCCAATCATTAAAAAATACATATTTGAAAAGTAGACATCATCATCTATAATGGGTTTAATTTTTTCAAAGAAATCTAGAAAAAAGGTTGCCAACCATATTACTAAGTCAATTTTTCTTTTTATTTTCATGGCATTGTACATGTAGGTCCAAGGCTAAGGGTTGGGTTTCCAAGCCTAAAATCAAAGCAAAATCATGGGTTTCAAATTTCAAATTTTATGAAATGTGTACCTACTCCAAAACATGTACATATTTTAAAAAGGAGTCAGAATATAATGTAAATAGAAACAAGTACCCATTTCATTTTAAAATATGTACCCATTTCATATGGGTGTAAATTTAGGTTCGAGATTTCAATTGTAAATAAGTACCCGTTGTTGTCGATATTTTTTCAAGCCCAACACTTCCACTAAAAGTGAACCCATTAGCTTGCACTTACCCAACTATTGCTTGTGAACCAACTCCTTTTAGTTTTGTGATCTTATTTGAAAGTTTTTGTTCTAATATAATTAGTCTTTAATAACCTAAATCCCCTTCTTATAGGGCGTGGCTAATAAACATGTCCAACCAATAATATATGAATCAAACCCTTCAAAAAATAATAGATCTAACTTATATATCAACATATCCCTCAAATCCCTTCATGAACAATAACAACCATAACTAAAATAAACAAGTCTAACCCTTATTAATGTAGCATAACTATAGTGTTATTATAGCAACACTATAGCAATTGAAAATGACTTTAATTCCTCAATTAATATTCAAAAACTCAACATATTTTTCAACCTAGGATTGAATCACCTCTAATAGATATGATAATTTTCATCTCCAAATCCAATTATAAAAAACCAAGAGGATTTTCATCCTTGAATGCTTCAAAAATCCAAATTGAAATAACATGAAAAAAAAAGTAGATGATGTTTGAAAAGAGCCTTGAGCCATACTTTAACAACGCTCCCCTTAAGTACAACTTACGAAGTGCTATTATGTAAATGACACAAATATGGGTCCCTGCTATGAGGCCATGTTAGGTACCTATGTACATATGCAATGCAATCTCTCACAAACAAAGAAAAGGAGAAAACCCCGTGGGACAAAACTCCTCCCCAAAATATTAAAAAAAAGATGATCTCAAGGATACATGAGAAGGAAAAAACCCCATATGAGGAAAATTACCCCCTCATAAGAGAGAAGAAGAGGGACCATGTAGCCCCCCCTCAGTGTAGTGTCCCCTACAAATATGGTAGATATTTGAAAATGAATATTAAAGATGATCCATGACTTTTGAACAACATTCCTAACCTTAGGAACAAACAAGACCAAGATCATATGAAATATGTATTCCCATTCCTAAGAGGAAGATGTGGGATGTCTCTGAAGAATGCTCAAGTGATTGTAAAACACAATCCAAAGACAAAGAAGCCTCAAATTTTGTCCAAAAGAATCCACACATGTCAAACTAGAAAGGATGATCATGTAGAGAATGAACAAGAGGATCAGAGTGTTCCCTTACAAAAACTAAAGAAGGATAAGCTCCATCAAAAAGAAGATGAATGCAATCAATGGTTTCTTCCAAATCTTAAATTTGGGACTCAAAAAATAAACCACCAATGTCTATCAAGTACTCATCCAGAGTATCCATCTATGGAAGACAATGCATGTCCTACTACACTGAATCACAAGGAACCAAAATAATGGAATCATAAGAATCCTCAGATACAACAGTAGATGAAGGAGATGTTATCTTAGTGCATGTCATTCAACTACACTTATCATCCCCAATTATGTCCTCAACATATGATGAAGTAAGAACACTAGATGATTCAGTTGATGCTAGTTCAAAGAAATTAGGAAAATTGATGTCATTGGCAATGCAAAGCTACTACAACTGATGAAGTTCATAGAGAAGTTTCAAATCATCAAGTTCTTTCAACAAACATTCATCTATTGCATGCTTTATCTTCCCATAATAATCACATTTTACTTTTCATGCATTAGAAGAAATGATTACAACCAACAAAAAAACACAAGATTACCCCCCCCCCCACAAAAACAATTACTCAACCAAGAAACCCCCAAGAAATATATGAGGTCAACACTTTATACTTAGTGCAATTACAGGTGTCACTTGCCAAAAAATAATGAAGTGAACTTGATATTAGTGCATACAGATGCCAACTTTGTCCACAAGCTCAAAGTAAAATGTTTACATAGAATGGGATCAATCTGATCACACCATTGGAAAGTACATGGAAAATTATGCACTTTCAAAAAAATC
This sequence comes from Sequoiadendron giganteum, assembly GCA_007115665.2. Taxonomy (NCBI): domain Eukaryota; kingdom Viridiplantae; phylum Streptophyta; class Pinopsida; order Cupressales; family Cupressaceae; genus Sequoiadendron; species Sequoiadendron giganteum. The sequence continues at coordinate 425,477,972 of CM021102.1, read as the reverse complement.
ACCCAAAAATGTTATCGTAGGAGCATGAATGGAGCCCTAGAAGTTCCCAAAATGAGAATGGCTCAACAACACCTATGAAATCAACAATTTATAGAAAAATGAGACACCAAAATCAAAAACCAATTACACCACTATAAACAGCACAAAATTCCACCTCAATTAAAAAAAATTCTCGAGAAAAGAACTTTGTATGACTAAGTTATGGGCCTCCAAAGTTAGATTGTAAAATCAAAACTATCAACAAAGAGGGGGGTCAAAAAATCCAAATGGTTGTTGACGTTAACAATATACAAGGTTAAATTTGACGTTTTAGAGGCCATCACAAAAAATATTCTCTAGCTCAGCAACAAACATGATCTAGGGATATTTCGTTTGAGTGGACGATGAAATCTTTTGAAATTTCCCAAAATATTATTTTTTTGTCTACTGGTTTTATTTCTTGGTCAGCTAGGAAGGTGATGAGATGGTCAATGGTGGGGGTCGTACCCATGATGCAACACCCATAGGGTAAAAGGTATCATTTCATAGGACAAAGTACCTTACAATGACAGAGTATGTCTATGGATAAATCAGCAGAATTTGATTTATTTATTTATTTATTTTGAAAAAATATATTAATTTTTTTAAATGAAAATTTTATCTAGTTTGCAAAAAAATTGAATGTGACTATACGATTTGACATGTAATAATGACAGTTTTATGGCCATAAAGATAGTGAAGGAGGGTTATTTTCCTCAAGCCTTGGGTCAAGTGCTTGGATTTTGGCAATTTGATAGTCGATCCTTAGGTTTTCAAGCCTTTTGGATGCAATAGAAAGGGTGATTTTGGCCCAAAGTGCTCCAAAAATTCAGCTACCTCCTAGATTTGGTAACCTTTTCCCAAATTGAAACCCTTATAGATAAAACAAAATATGATGAAATTTGACAAAACAAAAGGAAAACCTAAATTTCTCTAACACCATGGATTCAATGGTGAGGTCCTTGAAACCTCCAATCACACCTAGCAAATTTTTCACACCGAGATTGGTCTCTCATATTTGAGAAGAATTTTGCAGCACTGAAACACTGATACCATGTAGGATTTTATGGTGAACTCCTCAACACCCTAGGATCACCTGCAAGACAAGATTAACTTCCACAAGAGAGAAATGACATAAATATTATGCTAAGATTATGGATGTAAGATTGCTAGGTTTAAATTAGATTGTACATATGATTCCTTTCTTATAAAGGCAATCTGAGATAGGATTAGACAAGATCATGACATGTGTCTTAATCCTATACAATGAGATAAATACCCCAACAAATATTAAATGACCTAAGAAACAAGCTTTAAATGCCAAAAGATAAGATAAGATCTAGTGACAACTAACACTAACTAAAAGGATTCCTTCCTAGGACCTAAGTGGACTTGACATGTAAATAGGACCTAGATAGGTAAAACACCTATTTACACAAACACCATTTATTACCATTACACAATGTGGCATCCTATGGTATGGATAAGTATGGGCGCAAAACTTTTGTAAATATCTTTTAAATCTAGATGAATCATACATGACATTTTTGACTTTACTCTTCATATCTTGTCTCATCTTAAGATTTATCATTACTTAGTGTTTTCCTATTTGTGGACCTCGAATGGAAGCATTGTTTCTTGTCTTTGAAAGTAAAAATTCATGAAAATAATTATTTGGGAGTTATACACATAAGTAGCTTAATAGAAGTTAGTTGAGCCAACTATAGGTACAAACCACAATATTTTCATGTTTGACAAGTTGGTTGATTGTTAAAGGGAGAATAAATCCATCGCCAATCTTTTATCACCCCATTTTTATTTTCCTTCTTTCCCATAGGTAAATGCACGAAGTTGAGTCCACTTCTTGTGGAAGCTTTGGACTTAGGAAAAAATGCCTAATTAAGAAAAGTGAAACGAGATCCCACTTTTTATGAAACATGATCGTATTTCACTTCAAGACCTCAAGCCAAAAGAGGGATCTTGTTTTCTAAAAACAAAATCTTTTTCTAGAAATGGGACACCATTTACTAAAGGGTTAAATTAAAAAAAAAAAACTTAAACGGGATCCTGTTTCTCAAAATTTAAATTTTTGGCCTAGTTTCTGCTATGGGTTTCGAGTCAGAAAAAGGGCTTGGTGAGCAGACCCTTAGCTTTGGACCTTCTTTGACCTAAAACTTGAAGTTCATGCTAGTGTCACTAGAAAAGAGTGACTTTGGACATATGTTTGAAGACGTTTTTTGCAAAAAAATTTAACGAAATTAAAACCCATTATAAATGAGATTGTGTAGATTTCAAATATGTAATTTTTTTACAATTAGATTATTTTTTCTTATTTTCAAATATTTTTTCATGAAACTATTCCATAAACTTGAAATAATAGGTTTTCTTGTTTTCTAATAACTTTTTTTTACATTTTTTGAAAAATAAATAATATGTGAACAATCTTCAGACAATTCTTTTCAATTTAAAAAAAATCAAAAAATGATAAGTTTAGGTCTTCTTATGCTTTACATACATGAGGGGTTTTCAAAACAACAATTGTGACCAATAAAAAATTAAAAAATATATATTAAAAAAAAAATCCTGAACAATCTTCAAAGTCCTACAAATCTTTTTGAAAAAGAATTTAGAAAAATACTTTTATTTAGGTCAAAATATAGTTGGTGTACACATGCATGGTATTGTCCTGAAAAAGTGAATTTTAAATAGTAATATTTAGACATGCCTATTAAGAATCAATTTGTATCATCTGGGTATTAAAAGAAATTATATATTTGGAAACTAGACTCTGAGTACTACATTTCATAGTACTGACATTTTTTAAGATTCAACCCTTAAGTGCTTCAAACTTTTAAGTCAAATGTGACAAATTCTGAAAATTAAGATAATCACTTCTAATTTTTGGCCAAAACATGGACTCAACTTCTTGAAAACACCCCACCCTTGACTCTTCATTTCCCTTTACCTCATAATCCTTTTCCCTCTCATGATTAGTTAGAGTGGATTAAAAGAGGAAGTAAAAATTCTCTAAAAATTCTCATGTAGTTTATGAAAACTACAAGTGTGGGTTTCTAGATTGTTGGGATTTATTAAAGCCAACAAATCCACATGTACAAATCTTACACTTGGATCAGATATGTGGTTTTACGGATTTTATTCATATGCGTTGAAAAATCATTAGCTCCCACTTGTTTGTGAGTAGGGCCTATCAATATATTTCCTTCTCATGATAAATTCTCGCACTTGCTAATTTATAGCATGTCCATACTTCCCAAAAGAGGTGCATCAATCTAAGGAACAACAATGCCTTAACTTTATTATAGCTTTTACGATCATTGTTTGGGTATGTTGCATGAGGGTTTGTGCCACTTACCCTTTCCTCACATGATTTTATCTCTTTCCCTTCTTGTGCACTAACTAGCATGTCTCTTCCATGGATTATTAGTAAGTAGAGTTTCATTTCATGAGGACACTTGATGTGTGCATGTTCCATTTACATTGGTGTGGTGCATTCGGTTTAAAAAAATAATTTTATCTTTTCTTATTTTTGTCATAATAAATTATGTGCATTACACTCAGTATCAAAGTATAGTTATAACACTTAAGAACTTTGGGATCTTTAGCATTAAACCTTGTGTAGGAGTTAAATCATGTACATTTTTTGTGTAATATTTTGCTTAAACTAAGGAACATTCCTCGTCATAACCATTTACAAAGGAGGACTTCTTGAGTGCCTAAGAAAGAGAAATCTCTCAAAATTCACACTATGTCTCCATCTTCTAGCATCACTTTGCGAGCTACACCTCAAGATATTAGGCCTCATATTTTGTAATCTCTTCAGTGTATTATAGAGGTAGTGCAAAAGAGACTACAACAAGCACCTAAGAATTCTTGTGCCAAGGGTCTCCAACCTTCCTAAGGTGTACCAATTCAATTAGAGCCTAAAGAGCACTCCAAGATCCCTCTAACATGTAGAGTGGAAAGTGTAGTAGTGATAGATTATGCAAATAGAAAGCCAAAATGTTAGGTTTAATAGAATCATGATGCTAGGAACACTACTAAAGGTCATTAGCATACAATAGACCACATTTTTGAATTTCTACAATTGTAGCTACTAAATTTTTTAGGTCCATTAATGGGGCTAAGGTAGAGTATTTTCTTATCAATCTCCAAAGGTAAAATAGGTTGTGCTCTTACAAGAGAAAATTGAAAGCATATTGTGTTGTAAATTTTCTCAAAGAGACTACTAATTGGTGACATAGAAGGAGTAAAAGCATCATCTAAAATTGGAGACTCAAACTTTAGATTTTTTCTTAGAAAATTTCAAGGCTCACTACATTTCAAGTTACTTTTGTTAACATATGATGGATGAATTCCATGATCAATTGCAAATAGGGAGCTTGGTGGCTTAGTATGAGAACCATTTTATAGACATATAAAAATATTTGGACTACTTAGATGATAATAATCATATGATCAATAGGTTCATCAAAGACCTAAACATAGAGCTTGTTGGCATCATGTTGGGTGAAAATTATGTAATCCCTTTAACAGATTAAGTATTCACAATGATGTACACTATGATTAAGAGATAGGGGTGTGTCACATTCATAATTCTCTCTTTTTTCAAAGAATATTTTTTACAATGCTTCATGGTTTTGAGTTCCTAATTCAATATAACTTCAAACTAAAAACAAAGCAGTAATTCTGATATTCTTATCTTGTCAAAGCAAAGACCAAGAATACCGACATAATAATGATAAGTGATAAAATGAGAAAAATCACAAAGGGACAAAGTCATTTCATAGCTTTCACCAATGAATCCTTGAGATACGTAACCAATGATGTATTGGAAGCACAAAGTCTTCTAGATACTCCATGATTGATCCACAAACAACATGAAAAAATACAAGCACAAAGTCTTGTAGAGAGTTCACCAACAACATTCAATCAAATAACATAAATTCAAATAAAAGAGTGTAACACAAATTTAACACAGATTTACTCAAAGCCCTTTAGATCTCAATCACTAATTTTTTCCAATCTCAATCAAATCCAAAAGATAATCGATTCCAACACAAATTCTAGTATGCAACTTTATTCTTTATTGATCAAAATGCATACACAAAGATGAACACAAAGTTTAATGTATTTGCTTCTCAAAATGTGAAGAAATTCATTACAAAACATAAGATATTACAATGGGATCCTCTCTTATTTATAGATGGGAGAGGAGAGAAAAATTAATAAAATCAAAAAAGTGAATTTAGGAGCAAATCTAGGAAAATCTGACCTAACTAACTAGTTGACTTATTCAAAAATGGCATCCATCTTTTTAGGAAAACATCTCTATTTTTACATGTAATTACATTTCTTAAAAGGAAATATAAGATGTTGAGAACTATTTACTAAATATTTAAATGAAAGAAAAAACTAACTAATGCTAGAGATGAAAAGAAGACTTCATGGTTCTTTGCATTCAACACAAAAGTCTTCATATCTCTTCTTTGTCTCTAGGATGAATGCCTCATCTGGACCAATAGTATAATCCACTATGGTGTGAACTCTGGTGATTGATCTTCTAGTAGATGAGTGAATCTTCTTGCATCTGCCAAGATGTATCTCGAGATTATCAAGAGAAATTTGTATGTAACAAATTTCATGCATGGAGGCCTTTGAAAATTTTGCATCCTCTACTTGCTTCATGACGACTTCCTTATAGATCTATGAAAGTTCACTGGTCGGGAGGAAAATATGATCTTCCTCAAGGAGCTTACCTGATAACTCCTTGGTTTCATTTTCTAGGATAAAATGATGTCCTTTGACATCTTCTTGTACTTGGTGGATATCTTCAATTAGAGACTTGATCACTTGAATGCGGTTCTTGAGGGATTCTCTTACCTCCACATATTTCTCCTTGTTGAGAATTTCCCCAACTTCCACCAACTTACTTAGCTTTTCCTCTTTCATTTGTGACCAAAATGAGAGGCATTTGTCCATTTCTTTTTTCTCTTGGGAAAGTATGCTTTCTTCTTTATCAAGCTCTAATTTTAGCTTGGTTATCTAAGTGGCCTTCTCATCCATAGCAGTTATAACTTGTGAACCATGTTCTATCATTTCATCAATGAAATCATACAACACCTTACCCTTGGAGGAAAAATTCTCTACCTTTTTCACTACTAGTTCCTCAAGGCTTATCATAGTCAAATGTTGTACATTTCCTAAAGAGCATGCTATTTTCCTCAAAACAGTTGCATAATGCTCAACCTTCTCTTTGTACACATCTCGGGATTGTTCCATCTTGTCAAGCCTTCTTGCTAATGCATCTAGGACCACCTATGCATCTACCTTTGCACTTTCATTTGTGACTTTGTCAAGCTGGACTCTCGTGATTGTGTTGTCCTCTATGTTAACATCACCTTCTTCTTGCGGGGGTAGACCAATCTCTCCAAACTTATGTCTAGTTTTTTCAACATGAATCCTTGAATGAAATTTTGCCTTTTTATTCCCCTTGGATTTTGGAGGAGCTATATCTTCAAGATCAAGCTCTTCTGGAGAGATCATTTGTTTCTTTCACTTCGATACTTGAGAGACTAACTAAGGAGGAAGGGAGGAAGTATATGCTTCTTGAATTATTATCAACTCTTGTGTCGCAACTGCTTCTATAGAAAATGATTGGTATGGTAACAATCCAAGCAGTATCTGTCATGATTTCTCTAGTAGATTGCATACCAAGTTGAATCTATAAAGACTCATTCATAAATCTGTTGAATTCAACTTCAAAAAAATATCAAAATATGGAGATGAAAAACTTAGGATGGATGGGGAGAGCTTGAAAATACATCAACAATTTGTGTGCTTGAAACAGTAGGGGGAGTGGCAAGGATGGTTGATACTGTAGGGGGAGAGAAACGTCCACTACATGTGTGCTAAATGTAGGAGGAAATAAAGTAGGGAGAGGAGGTGGAGGAGTGTTAGGATTAGGAGGTGTATGAGGAACATTTGAGGTAATAGGCGATGACATTCAAGGAAGATCTTTGACAACATTTTCATGTGGAGACAGAGATTGTTCATTATCATGCCCAATTTCTTCCTCATTACCTTCCTTTTCTCCTTAATCTTTTTTCAAACTCCTCTTCTTTTGTAGACTCTTCTTCTTCTGCAAACACTTCTTCTTTGGATTCTTTTCTTTCATTTCCTCCTTCTTCAGAAGTTTGTTCCTCAGAAGCAAGTTATTTTCCTTCTACATGTGTAGGTTCATATTCTATTTCCTCATGTTCTTCATCAGTCTGTGTAACTTTCTACCAATGGTGAACTTCATTCTATGACCTTTTTGGGAAGAAGGAGTAGTTGTGTGTTTTTTCTTTGCATGGAGTTTTGGTTGTTGACCGGTTTCTTCTCTTGGTGCTTCTCCTTTTGATTTGGTCTTGAAAGCTTTCATTTGGAAATAGTGTTTATGAAACCATTATGTTGTGTTGTGCAAGATGGGAGCAAGCCTTTCCCTGATAGAGATACTTTCCTTTTTAGACCATTAGATCGGAGGTAAGGGCCTTTTAGCAATCTTGTCTTCTTCATAAGCAGATTTTAGGATGTCGCTAGGATCTTGTAAATCCTTTGGTAGATCAGCTACACCCAGCTCTCTGATTTTCTCTACTGTTAGCCTACAAAAATCCATTTTGCGAATGTCTTCTTCATCCCTGCAATTTGCCCATATGTCTTCAAAGTGGTAGACATGTCGGTGATCTTTATTCAACTTCCTCTTCACATCCTGGTAGTCAAAGTCAAATCTATATTTGTATGTTCTAATAGTTATGACTTGCATTTCTGCATAGACTGACTTTTGCTTTTGTACACTGTGAATAGTATACCTCCCAATTGTTAGTGGAAACTTGGACCCCAATTTGTGAATTCTCATATGTTCCTTATGGACTGAGATCAGTTGTTTGCATAGCTCCATGAGTATCCACTTATCTAAGGGATATCTAGGAAACATGTACGGACACCCAGTATATCAACCCACTCTCATATAGGTGAAAGTTGGAAATTGTAAAAAGATACACCCAAATTTACCAACCACTTTGTATGCCTCATCTGATACTCTCTTTTTTTCGAGAGTTGGATCAAAACTAAACAATAGGGGTGCAAAGAGGGCATTTGTGACCCTCCTAAAATGATGAAGACTCTCTTAATTTTAACTGATAAAAATACTCATACACAAGTACAGAATGTTTGTTTCCCTTTGTAGACAGCAACAAAAATTGCCTCATTACTATGGTAGCATACACCAAATAAGAATTCATGTAGAACTTCAGAGTGGTTGGCACATTTATCAACTACTCATGAATTTCATCACTGATTTGAGTTCCCCAATCAATATGAGCTTTCTTTCTCCTAATGATCTGGATATATTCATACATCCATTCCTGAAAATGGGATGACTCTGGAAATCCTTAAACCTTGCTCAAGAGAGTAATCATATCCCTAACATCTTCTTTGAAATCACTCCTAGGAAGCCCCTTTGGCCATCTTGAGATAGTAGGCCTAGGTGTTTTCAACCATTGATTATTAATCAAATTTTTAGCCTTAGTTGGATCTTGGTCATAAACCTCTTGTGCCTATTGCATTGAGATATTTGTATATTGTTCCATGTGAGGAACCCAAAAAACAATATCAAAGAATTCAAGATCTAGTCTCATCATGACTTGCCCTGAGGAATCTATTATACTTCTGCTATCTCTGATGTAGTGAGATGCAACTTGGAGAAAAAACTCTGTATTATGAGTAGAAGTCAGGAATGTGGATACCAGGTGCAAATTTCTATGAACAATAGCTCTCAAGATGTCTTCTAAGGGCTTTTGCTCAATTCTTTTCAAAAATTCTTCAAGGTCTTGATGACCAATTTCAATATCTTTAATTTCATCCACCTTTGAGATCACCACTATACGCAAAAAGACACCCTAATATTTGTATTTCATTTTTCCTTCTTCCTTAGAAGACGATGAAGGATTATTTGTTGTCATCTAGAAACAACGAGATTGAGGGATATCACCTTCTTGGATCACCTGACGAGATCTTGAGAGGAACTACAAGAATAGTGAATGAATAGATGTTAGGATAAAATGCAGCATTGGTAAGCATGAGGCAAATAGGTAATTTGGAGCAAGTGTGAATGAGCTATTTTGCACAAAAACTAGAGCATGAGTGAAGAAACGAGGTTCAGAGCGTTAGAAGAAAAAGATACTTTTTATGTAGGAGCATTGAAAATCAATGCTCGTACACTTGGGATAGTGATTTGCATGTAGGGGTGTTGAAAATCGGTGCTAGTGCGTAATGGGGAAGGGTCGGTTCATGCTCAGACACTGATTTTTAGCTCTCAAGAATTTTTCTTGTGTTTCAAGGTTGAATGCTCAAGTGGAATTTTTCACCGCTTTAGCATTCTAAGATAGTGATACTCTATGTAGGAGCAATGATTTCCATTGCTCCTACATTCGAGAGTTTGGTGAAAGTCTTTAAAGAAAATGTGAGGGTGCTAATTTTCAGCACTTTAGCATCTTATATAAATCAAGTTTACTCTGTGTAGGAGCGGTGAAAATCATCGCTCCTACACGTGGAGTGAAATTCAAAATATGTGCCAGTGGTGATTAATCCCGATATTACACAAGTTGCTTAGAAAGGTTTCGACGACTCATAAATCTTTCACCAATTAAGCATCAGAAGACAAACCTAAAGTAAAGGAAACACCCAAAAAGGTAAGACATAAGATGGAAATTAAGGGGATGGCATCGAAAAAATATGTGCATACCATAGCAAGAAAGACCCAGGGCAAACAAAAATCCAAACAAAACAAGGAGACAAAAATTGAATGGAAGAATACAAGGAGAGATGAAAACTAAGAAACAAGGGAACAAAAATATGAAAGAAAGCAAGGAGAATGCGGGAGAAGGAAGGAAAAGTATAAACACAAAAATGTACCTAATAAAATGCAAAACCCTAACTAAAATGTTTGGAAAAATCATCTGCAACTCCATCTGAAACTTGGAGGATGAACAACGCTTGGAGAGAATGAGAAAAGTGAACTAAAATGAAAAATATTAACTCAAAAATACCTTAACAAGATATTAAAAGGGGGTCATTAATGCAACTCAAGTTGCATTAATTATGGCATGCATAATAGCGAAATATATGCACTAGCGGTGATTTTCAGCGCTTGTGCGTGTAAAAGACTAAGTGAAACTAAAAGTGTACTAGCACGAAAAAATAGTGCTTGTGCATCAAATTACTTAGGCGTTAAGTTTAAAGTGTATGAGTGCTGAAAATCAGCACTCCAACACTTGGATTTTATTTTTTTCTAACTTAAGGCTCATGCAGGAGCGGTGAAAATCAATGCTCCGACATGAGCAAAAAATTGACTAACTCCCAAGGATTGAGAGTTAATGAAGATACTCGTTTCAAATCTTTTTGAAAGACGAACATGGGGGAACACTCAAATGGATTGTTTGGGGTTTTGGACCATGCATCGAGGTGAATTGAAAAATTCCTCATTTTCTGCACTTGAAGTACACAGAACTATGAAATGGACAAGTTTCATAGGGGGTCATCCTGTGAATCTGGCATAGTTGGATTCAAGGATAACACATTTTATGTGTGTTATCTCCAAAAAACTTGGAGGTTACCTTGGAGAATTCCTACACATAGCTAATAGGAGTAAGTCTCAAGAGGCTTGACAAAGAGAGTGTGTAGTAGGGAACCAAGTTTTGAGGATCACAACCTCCATGGAGAGGAGGATTTAGATTAGTATTTTTGTTTCCTAGATCTCCCCAATATTAGAAACAACCATAAGAAAAATACAAATTCAAACCTCAACCAAGTTCCCATGGTGGATAATTTAGGGCTTAGAAAACATAATTTCCTTAGAGAAACTACAAGACACATGGATAATATGGGGAAATCCCACACCCACCACTCATCTAGAGAAGGGAAATCCAACTCTATTAGAGCTAGTTTTTAGTATTATAATAGGAATTAGTTATCATGAGATCGACATAGAGGCCCTTGTGTATTCACTAACACAAACCATCTTGCTAGAGAGAGCCCTTAATGATACATAGCTATAGATAGTCAAATATCATTAGTTTCTTAGTAGACAATGGAGGATATTATTAGATTCCATACGGTTTATTATGGTTGAGAACTATGAAGCTAAGCATTAGACCATTTTCATTAAGGCCTTAGGTGTAACTGGTAGGATTCTAGTTACTATTTTTTTTCTTTTGGGGCCTTAAACTCTTTTATAGGATAGTTATATCTAGGTAGGAGGATAAGTGGGTAGTAAAGATGGCCATGGGGCTAATTTTATAATGAAATCCCTTACCATTAATCATGTGTTAAGTCTTGGAGCATTCACTATTATAATTGACCTTTCAATGTTACACTTGGGGTCCTATTATGTGGTTTTAGGGATAGGTTGACTCAATACTTATAAAGGTAATATTATTCATCACTACAAGTTGATAAAGTGTTGTGACATACTTAGAGTTAGTACAATGATCATAGGTGTTCACAAACTCATATCTCCTCATATGATCTCTACCATGTAGCCAAAGAAAAGAATATAAAATTGAGTCAAACTTTTTCTATCAAAATTAGCAACAAGTCAAAGGATGAGGACCCAAGAGTTCCCTAGATGACCATGAAATCCTATAGGAGTATGGAAAACTTGTTTCCTAAAATTTTTTCAAGGATGTTTTCATGACTAGGGTTGGACTTTCACACTAACCTTGTTCTAAGAGTCAAGCTTGTCTTGAGAGAACCTTACAAGATAAAGATTCTTGAGCTTAGCGAGCTCAAAGTTCAACTAGAGGAAATTTTAAACAAGGGTCATTTTCATCATGTCATCTCTCCATGGGGTGCACTCGTGAACTTCATGAAGAAGGGCATATCCCTTCACTTGTGTATTAACAAATAAAACTGAATAAGGTGATGATAAAGAATCATTATCCTCTTTTAAGGATTTGTAGTGTTGAAAAATGTACTCCTTTACATTTTCACACTATTTTTGGGTCCCTTAATAATTTGGACTTAATTAAGCCTCTAATTGGCCCAATTATGCATTTAAAAGCCTAATTAATCTTGTTTTCTGAAAGGGAAACTTGTATTAAACAATTGCAAGAATTAATTAAATTGCTTTGAAATTGGTGTGTCATAGGTTTGGGGCCTAGGACCCATTCACCCAAGGGCGAATGTGTCCCCCTTAAGTTTAGGAACCCAATTTTTAATATGTTTTTGGCAACATTTTTATTATTCAAATTCAATTTGCAATTATCAGCCTTTGATGTTTTTTTTTGGGAAATTAGAAAATTACCTATAAATACAAGGTATTTGTATCAATTCAAATTTGAGAGAAAGAAAGAGATTATTCCTAAATCTAAGATTATTGTCAAAGGTGTTCAAGAGAATATTTCTCAGTCATTTTATTGCAGCATTCAAGATCTCAAGTATCATGTCAAAGTTATCATCATTCATGCGTGTTTTTGGAGCTAACATTGTGATGTAGGTTTCAAGCATTCAAGTCAAGATTCAAGAATTCAAGTCAAGATTCAAGCATCAAGATCAACATCCAATAAATCCATTTCATGCAATATCAAGACCTTGGAGAGATGTATTAGATTTCAGTCTTTCAAGGATCTCCATTCAAGGGTATGGTGAGTTGCAACATATCAAATGTTCATTCATCATTCCTTCCATTCATGTTTCATTTCATTTAAAGGTTTAATTACCAAAATGAGGTTTGACCAAGGCAAACCCCCATTCACCAAAAATAAAAAATTTCTCCCTTTTGTGTGTGTTGCAAATCTTAGGTTGAAGAAGGATTGAAGATTGATCAAAAGTGAAATTTTGTAAAGTTGTCAATATTTTCGTCAAGATATGGAAACTCAATTACAAAATTTAATTTGGACTTTCTGATTGTGAAAGCTGGAGGAATCAGGAGTGCAAACCTAGAAGTAGAGGACTATAAAAGTGGGTTTTGGATCCTTGTAGCAAGACCCATTTTCCCTAGGGTGAATACATCCCAAGAGGACACTCAACATGATCTTTTTGTGACAGGTGCATAAATTCATAACCTTCTTAGATTTGCTGGAACTTTCATGATTATATTATATTAAGGCTTTAAATTGATGATTCATGTTTTATATTGCATAATTGCATTCATTTGGTATTTTTCATTCATCTCCCAAAAGTGCATTTCAGGTTGATTTAACCCATCCTCAATCATAAGGAAAACATCAAGATCTCCATCAAGATTGACTCACCTAAGGGTTGGAAGTCAATCTTTTCCTAGGGGATCTCTTTTTCCTAATTAAAATAGGGAAATAGGTGCATACCACCATTCAAAACCTACCACACCTCATTTTCCTTCATTTCAAGATCAATGGCCTATTTGAATAGTTTTAGGGAGCTAGGTTATTCTCCAAGATTGACTTGAAGTCAATGTACCATTAGTTATGGATTATCGAGATAGCCATGCATATAATTTTTTTTATACGTGTTATGGATGCTACAAGTTTAAAGTGGTTTTTTTTCTTTAATGAATGTCACTTCGATGTTCATGAGTCTCAAGGGAATCACACAAATTTGGATCATTTTATTTTAATGTTTTCAAATGATATTTTCATATTCTTGATATTACACAAGGAGCATGTCTCAATTCTCATAGTACTTCTAATATAACCAATTGTGCAGTAACCTAGCAAAGTATTATTTATTTCAAACATAATTTTTAGTAAGTCACATTACCTATGGGTATGATAACTTAGTAGATACCTCAAATATTAGAGCTATGATAGAGTGGCTATCACCCAATATTGTTTTAGAGGTTAGTGGCTTCATAATTTTTATAAGTTACTATCATTGTTTTGTGCAAGACTTCACTAGGGTTCATTATTTCTATTATATGGAAAGGGAATAACTTTATCTAGTAAGGGAAATGTGAGAGTGTTGTTCAAAACCTCAAGGAGCACCTCACTAACACACTCATTGTTGTAGAGCTAGATCTAGTTTGTTGTATGCATAGATATTTTATTGGAGGATTTGAGGGTAGTTCCTATATAAAAGTATCAACTAATCATGTATGAGTCTCAAAAAATCAGTGACCATGAGTTGAATTACCCCACACATGGTTTGAAATGTGTAGCTACCATTCATTCTCTCTTTTAATGGAAACATTTTACTTTTAGGTAGATAAAGTTGTAGTGTAACCTCCCTTAGTTTTATTAAACATCATTTTATTTTTACTTGCGTAAAATTATTATGTAGACATTCTTTATATCTTTATTTATGGAAAATAAGAGGTATAATAACATTATATTAATTTTCCTTCCTCTCTATTTGTGGTTTATATTGAAATAAATATCCTTGTTTCTTTATGTTGTAACTTTGAAATAAATCATCATTCTTTTCATTTACATGTATAAAAATACTATTTAGGAATTGCCTTAAGTATCACTCTTCCACTCTTTACCTCTTCTATAACTATGGATTATGAATAAGAATTATCATTAGTTATTACAAATATGTATTGAAAGGAATGGTTAATTAAATATTTAAAATTCTAACTTGTATTACCATGAAAATAGGCATTGTCTTGTAAGTAAAATATTCAACCTATGATTGTTCCAAAATTTATGTGTATAAAGTTAGAAGTGAACTTTGTAAATGTCATTTTTTTGGTTTTATGTATGTTCTAAAAATGTTTTTAGTAGCTAAAATATATAAGAAAATAAAAAATAGTTTAAAGATAATAAGTTATAACATATAGCTTTTGGTGTGTATATAAATATGTATGTTGTGGTGTGGCTAACAATGATTGATCATAGATTTGTCATGGCCTTAGGGTACAATTCTCTTCAAGGTGTGGGTACTCAATTAGAGTTAGTTCTTTATTTATATAGAAAATATTAAGAAAATATGAAAAGCTTAATATAAACATTAAATAGAATATATATAAATAAAGGGTATACACCAATTTTTTATATGATTTTCTAACATTTTCCCTCAATAAAACTTGCAACACAAATAAAGCTTAAAACCCTTACCTTTATATTTCATGTTTACTTACAATATGATAGTTTAGTAGAATAAGTAAATGTTGACCATTGAAATGGAAGACAATGCCTAAATAAAAACTTAAACGTAAATCAAGATGAGCACTAAATTTTTAGATCTTATTGACCACTATTAGAAGGGGAAGGAGAGAAAGATACATAAATTTTCTTCCCTTTACTTCCCCTTTTATGTCCTCTCCTTGCAATGTGAGATTTCACCTCTAAGAGAGAATCTTTTGTTGAGTATCATGAAGATTAACGAAATCTTTGGAGCTAGCCTAGATTTAATTTGGTGGCAAAGATATTTTGTCAAACTTAACTTTTTAATTTAAAATATTTTTTACACTTACATTTGAATTTCACATTTAACTAAATTCAACCTTGGATGACGATGTGATTGGAGTGCATGACTTGATTGTGACTAAATCACTCTATAAAGTAAAATTATAAAGTGACCCTATTAAGTTAGTTTGTAGTTTGAATTTATAAAGTGGTCTCTTGAGTTCCTTTAATTCTTCTACTTTCCCAAACTAACCACCTTGGACCCCATGCGAATAATGTCACTCAAGTGTATTTTTATTAGTACAATATTCCCTAGGGTAGGTGTGTTGTCACTTTCCATGTTAATATCTTAACCCCTTCTACTCCCTTATCATTTTTTTGTTGGAGTCTCACCTCCCTCTTCAATTGGGTCTTGTAGATACTTGTTTTCATTACATTCATTCATCACTATTGTATAGTTGAGTCTCATATCACTCAATCAGATGTAATGAGGGTTTACAAATATTTTGCTTATTTTTAAGCTAAATACATAATATGGTTTGTTTTGTCGGAAAGGGAACAAATATTTATTCTATTTTTAAGCTAAGATTTGGGTAGTCATCATAATATGAATGCTAACTATTTTAAATAAAAAATAATATACATTTCATCCTAAACGTTTTTTTTAAGACAACTAAACAATGTAAGAATTTTAGTTGTACATTGTTTATGTTAAAATTAAGTATTGAAAATAATCTTCAAGTTATCATATCCATGGAAGCTCTTAAAATAGTGTAGTTGCAAAAATTATATACCCACGCCCTTTCCATTTATGTTTTCACATTTCAATTAATGTGTCATAAATGCAATAATTAGCTTATAAGTGACATATTTTTGTGTGAAATCAATTCATAACCTCATATATCCCAAGCAATGTTATCATTGATCCCTCTATCTATTTGTCATCACCCTAGATCAAATCTATAGGCGCATACTTGACCTAAGTCACTTCCACAATTGTGGATTTGTACCCAAACTTCTAAAATCCAAATTCAAATTTATCCAATGTCAGCCACTTAATCTATTGTGAGTTGACTTAACATGTATAATGTTTGATTATATTTAAAGACATTCACTCATTCATTTGAAAATCATGGTAGGTATCCAAGGACATCTTAGGACATTCTCATTGAGCACATCTATAGTTTTATATTTTAGAGAAAAAAAAAATATGGCAATATTTATATTAGAGCATATCCTCCTAGGATCATGTGTGTTTGTTGCCCTCAATTATTTTTCTTTAAATTTGTAAAGCTAATCTACTAAGGGTCTAATTGAGGATAACACGATCCTCATAATCCAATAGCTTCTACAAAGGTGTTTGTGGACATCACTTGTCTTTACAAGAAAACATACAAAATTAAGGTGAGTAAATTACATCAAGCCACCTCACCATTTTATATTTTTCCATCAATTTAAGTCTACACTAAATATCAAGTCTACACACACATAGATGAACCAAAACAAAAAATAAACAATTTTTAAAATTCAAGATCATTTGAATCAACTCTAAAAAGTTACAACATCAAAATGAATTGATTTCTAAGAATCAACACATCACTTTTCCATCATCTATATATAGACAAATTTGTTTACCATTTTAATTTAAATTAATTATGTTAGAAATATTGTCATTGATGTCAAAGGTGTATGAAAAAATTGTTAGAATTATTATCATTGATGTCAAAGGAAGACTTAAATGATGGAAAATTCATTGATTGAACACAAGGAATAATAAGAGTTTGATTTTATTTTTTTTTATGGCCGACCTCCATCTAAGTATGGTAGCAATAGATTTAATAGGAAGAAATTAAAATAGAATATTAATTAAAGGGGTCACCCCATTAAGGAAGTGTTATCTCCCATGGATGACCGACCTCACATTAAATTAATATTTATCAAAGATGGTTGACCTACTTTTGGTAAAGTGGATGATGTGGATATAAATACAAGTTATTTTGGAGGTTAGAAAACAAGTTCTTCAACGAAAAATCATTCCTTTTTAAGAGAAAAAATTAGGAGAAGAGGAGATTTAAGAAGAGGATCAAAATTTCAAGGAGATTTATGGCAGATTTATAATAGACTTTGAAGGAGATTTATTGTATATTTATAATAGAATTTTGAAGAGATTTATGGCACACTTTTAAGGAGATTTATAGAATTTTTTTGGAGATGATTTACAATAGAATTGGAACATACCTAAGAGCATATTTCATTGGAAGCCTTGCAACATGAGCATGAAGTATGGATGGTTGTTTTGATTGTTCCTATGTTGTCATTGATGTCAACATGGTGATAACTATATGGGAGGTTTTCTTGGTTTACCAGAAGTTGTTCTCTTCCGGTAATACCCTTTTGTGATGGATCAATGTGTTGGTATTTGAGTCCAAAATTCACTGCAAGATTTGATATGACTCTAATCTCTTAACCATGTTATCTTAACTCATTCAGATAGCTATATATTGGATCTTGAGATGTCTTTTGTTGTGAGCATAAATTTATCTTCGACAGCATTTGACTCTATATCCTACTATTGTTTTGTTTGTGGCATACTGTGTGGGAGACTCTACATTCTACTAAGGTGAACATTCATATGTTATAGTTTTTCTAATAGTCTCTATGCTAGTAGTATGATGGGAAATTAATGTGTTCTTAGATACAAAAGGTGTTTTATTTGAGGATTATTTGTTGCTTTGGATAATTGTGTTCTAGTCTTGGTTGACTCGGCGTATGCAATACATTATGAAGACTAATTGTGTTTTATGGATGATGGTCGACTTGGTATAATGCACTACATGGATAAAATGTATAAATCTTATATGGTGTCGAGGAAGAAGGTTTTGATTATTTTTGTGTTCATCTAATTAGGCCAACCTAATTGATGATCAAGATATACTTGTATATATAAGATGTTTTGTGGAAGAAGTGTGTGTGTGAGAGAGAGAGTGGAACAAGGAGAAGTGGAGTGAATGTGAAATGCGAAGAGGAGAAGATTCGAGCCTAAATGCTTTATCCATTGTGATCAGTGTAGTTTTTTTGAGTGACTACTATGTGGGGAAGTACTTCATTTTATGATCTTTAGTGGAACTGAACCCTGCACATTGAAGTTTTATCCTATCAGTTCAATCTTTTGGCAGTGAACCACTATCATTGTATCTTGGCAGTGATTCATCATTTGTACTTAGGATGTGAGCCTTATAAGGATAGTGAGTCCTAGCAGTGATCCCTGTAATATTTTTCATCCAGATATAATATATTATGAGTTAACCCTCATTGTGGTTTTTCCAATTTTGGGTTTTCCATGTAAAAATCCTAGTGTTCTTGTGTATGGTTGCATTGACTTGTTTCTATGTTCTCTCCTGCTGATTTAGTCAAAGTTGTGACTATATTTAAGTGGATTTTATTAAGGCTTTATGGAATACTGATTCACCCCCCTCTCAGTATTCCAGATGTTCAAGAATTGGTATTAGATCTTGGTTCCTTGGAAGAAGCCTAACAACTTGAGGAAAGTCCTAGAATTTGAGTATAAGAAAAATTTTCCTTTGGAAGAAGTCTCTACCAAATATTTAGAAGAAATGGAAGATCTGAAAGAAAAGTTGATAAAAGTGAATGAGTACATTGAAAAGACACAAAGTAAAAGTATTGAAGCCTATGATCTATTGGTTGAAGGAGAATAAATTATCTCTAGCTTGCTACAACAATTGGATGAAAAGAAAAGAACTAAAGAATGTTAAGAAATTTAAATTCAAAAGAAAATGGATGAATGTGCGAAGCTTGAATTAGAAGCGAAAATATTGAGATCTAATCTAGAAAAGGAATTTTTTTTTGAAGATAAATTTAAGATAAGCTTGGTGATGCTTGATAGATTGATTACCTCTTAGAGATGGGAAATGGATAAGAGTTGTTTAGGTTTTGAGGAAGGTAAGAGTTCTAAAGTGAAGTAATCTACCGATAAGAATATGGTACAAAGATAGAAAAATCAAGGAGCTAAGAATGAATTCTAGAAAAAATCCTATCAAACGATATGATGTTCAAAGGTATTTATCTTTCAATGGTGTTTGTTATTTCTACAATAAGTTTAGTCATAAGGCAAAAAACTGTAAAAGTAAAAAAATCGTTCTTTATCATTCCCTAACAAGTATTCTAAGAGAAAGAAGATTGGGCGTGAAGTTGTTATGTTGAATAAAAAGGAAAATGGGAAGAAAATTATTGTTTTTTGTAAGTGCAGCAATTTGGAACACCCTATTAGTTGTTAGGGTTAGTAGTAAAGCCCCCAAAACATAAACATTTATTGGATGTACCTCTCAAGTACCTGAGAATCAATTTACCGCATTCCAATGCTCAACTCTGGGATGACTCATATACCTACTAACAAATCCTATGACATGTACAATATCTGGTCTCGTGCATACCATGACATACATTAAACTGCCTACAACTGAAGCATATGGTACCTTGGACATTTTTTCTTCCTCCTCTTGTGCCTTTGGACACATATCCTTAATCAATCTGACATGACTAGGAAAAGGTGTGTTGAAAGCTTTTACATTCTCCATATGAAATCTCTGAAACACCTTTTCAACATAATTTTCCCGAGATAAAATTTTTTTTCTATTTTTCTTATCCCTTGTAATCTTCATACCAAGGATTTGTTTTGCTACCCCCAAATCCTTCATAGAAAATGAATTTTCTAACTACTATTTTAACTCCTTTATGTGATCCATGTTAGACCCTGATACAAGCATATCATCAACATATAAACATAAAATAATGTAGTTATCTTCATCTAACATCTTAAAGTAAAGACAATGGTCTAAATTACACCGTATGTAGCCTTGCTCAACCATAAAATTATCAAATTTAATATACCATTGTCGAGGTGATTGCTTCAAGCCATATAACTTTTCTTCAATCTGCACACTAGTTTCTCCTTACCTTTGACCTCAAATCCTTTTGGTTGTTCCATATATATTTTCTCTTCCAAATCACCATGGAGAAAGGTTGTTTTAACATCAAGTTGTTCTAAATGTAAATCTTCAGTAGCCACAATACTTAAAACAGTACGAATAAATTTCATTTTAACAACTAGAGAAAATATTTCATCAAAATCAACACCCTTTTTCTATGCAAATCCCTTTACAACTAATTTTTCTTTAAATATTTTCTTACCTCCATCCTTCTCTTTCAAGTTATAAATACCTGCAAGCAACTTTCATAATTCCCAAGTCTGATTTTTCAACAAGGAGTCTATTTATTCTTACATTCCATGCTCCCACTGAACCTTGGTATCCACCCGCATAGCTTCATCATAACATTTTGGTTCACCCACATCAATTAATAAAATAGAATACAAAGAGGGAGAAAATCTTTTTGAAGGTCTACTTATCCTTGAAGATCATCTAAAAATCATTGGAGTTTGTGGAATTTGTTGTTGCAGAGCATGAGGAACCACTAGAACATCCTTATTTGGAGTATCATCCAACATTGCATAATCATTTTTTTTCTTCTCATGTTGCTGCAACTAATCTTTGTACAACACTTTCTCATTGAATATGACATCTTTGCTTCTCACAATTTTTTGATTTTCAAAATCCCAAAGCCTATAACCAAATTCATCAATGCCATATCCAACAAATATACATTTCTTTGATTGTGCATCAAGCTTGGTTCTATTTTTAGAATCTACATGTGCAAATGCTTCACAAACAAAGTTTTTGAGAAAAGAATAACTCACCTTCTTACCTTTCCATGCTTCCTCTGAATACTAAAACCCAGAGAATTAGAGGGACCTCTACTAATTAAATAAACAATAGTGTTTACATCCTCTGTCCACATGTTTAAAGGCATCCCAACATGCAATCTCATAGTGCATGCTCCATTATTGTTCTATTCATGCGCTCAACCACTCCATTTTCTTGTGGAGTCCTTGGAACCATTTTCTGCCTATGAATACCATTAGAGGAACAATAATTTTCAAACTCTTTTTTGCAATACTCACCACCATTATCAGATTTGAGACATTTTTAATTTTTACCCATCTCATTCTCAACCAAGCTTCTCCATTTTTTAAAAGTTTCAAGTACATCAAACTTTTGCCTAAGAAAATAAATCCACACCTTCCTAGTTCCATCATCAATGAATGTAACATAATACTGAGACCCACCGAGAGAAGATACTAAGTTGGTCCCCATACATCCGTATGCACAAGCTCCAATTTCTCATCTTTATTTTGCTTCCCATCATTGATAAAGCTTACTCTCTTTTGTTTTTCATACACAAATTTCATAGAAATCCATGTTAACACATTTTAAACCTGGTAAAACATTCTTTGAATGAATTACTTTCATACCTTTTGTACTCATATGCCCAAATCTATTATGCCATAGTGTTGATTCAGAGTCCACAACAACTGTTTGATTTTCTTCCTGCTGAACTGCAATAGTTGTTCCTAAACATTGGTTTTTATGTGAAATAGCTAAAGTAGAAGGAATAGTATGACTTGTACAAAGATATAGGGTGCCTAATTTCACACCTTTTTCTACCACTAAGGCACCTTTTCTAACCTTCCAGTTTTTATCACTAAATGTAACAACACAACCTTCATCATCTAGTTGCCCTGTTGAAATTATTTTTTTTCTTAACTTTGGGACGTGCCTTACCTCATGTAGTAGCCAATGATTCCCATTCTACAAATTAATCTTTCTTCTTCCCTTTCCAACAATATAATAGGTTCCATTATCTCCCAAATAAACAAGCCCAAAATCTCCTTAGACATAATCAAGAAAATAACTTTTATGGGTTGTAGCATAAAATGAAGCCCCTGAATCTAACACCCAAGAATCATCAATATTGTCAAGGAAAAGAATCAAAGCATCCTCATAAAATTTATTATTTACCACATTTGTCTCTTTATTTCTTTCCTTTTTGTCTCCTTTATTTTACTGAGACCAACAATCTTTATTTAAATGACCCGGCTTACCGTAGTACCAACAATCCTTCTTTTCTCTAGATTGGGACCTCTTGTCCTTTGATTTTCGTCATGACTTCTCACAAATTTCTGAATTGTTTCCTCTCTCCTTTGTTCTGTCCCTACTTTATATGTTCAAAACATTGCCCGATGTGGATGTTCCACCTAAGCTTTTCCTACAAATTTTCTCACTCAAAATAACACCAACAACATCATCAAATTTAAATGTATTCGAACCAGAAACATAATTTCTAACAACTGTTACCAAACTATTCCATCTTTTAGGAAAATAATACTAAATCAAAAGAGCCCCAACTTCTTCATCAAAGTTTACATTTATAGAAGTTAATTGATTGGTAACTGTATTAAACTCATTTAAATGATCAACAAATGACCCACCTTCTACCATTTTCATATTAAATAAATGCTTCGTAAGAAATACCTTATTCAAAGCAAAAGGTTTTTCATATAACTTTCCTAGGGTTTGCATCAACTCTGGAGTTATCTTTGTTATTCTGATATTGAACGCCACTGATTGTGCTAGGCATAAACAAATACTACCAAGAGTCTTTTTGTCCAAAATATCCCAATCCTCATCAAACATTGTTGAGGGTTTCTTGGTTTTCCCTTCCAATGGCTGCCATAAATCCTTCTGATAGAGGTAGTCCTCCATTTGCATCTTCCATAACTTATATTTCTACCAATTGAACTTCTCAACCTTTAACTTACCCTCATCTGCCATTACTCCCACTCAATTGCGAGACTCCCACTCAACTATGAAACCTTCCTGTAGAGGATAACCAAACACAACATTGCTTTGATACCACTTGTTAGGGTTAGAAGGCAGATATCTAACAATTAAATGTAGATTTTATCAATAAAATAGATAAATAAAACACACAAAATCTATAGCAGCAATAAGACAACATAGAGAATTTAGCGTGGTTCACCCAATATGGGTTACATCCACAAAACTATAGCCATCCAATGATTTTATTATCTAGTGCAAAACATATTGCAATCACGTGAATAATGCCCTACTACAATTCCCATCCCAAACACTTATCACAATCTTTTTAGAAGCTTTGAAAATTAGGGTTCTACAAAGTCAGTTTTTTATCTTGTTAGTGATGAAGCAAGTACAATATAGCATGACTAGTCGCCACATAACAATAGTAGTAACAACAAAAGAAAGAAAAATATCTATCTAGTGAAGAAGAAAGATCAAATCATTGATCCATAAGTAGTAGGAAATAAAATGAAAAGGATTTGGAGAAAGGAATTAGAATCATCAATCTTATCTGTGCCAACCTCCAGTGTAGATACTCCTGCCAATTTCTAAGTAAAAGCAGTGGCTAAGGGGGAGAAATCATCAAAAAATATAATAAACCCCCTCATCAGTACTTGTGTCATATCATGACATAAGTATATTTAATGTGGTAACAAGATTGAGGTATTTTCTCAGTCGCATGTGTGAAGGATGAAGTCTACAAAATTTTAAAGAATGGAGGTGTAAACAATTTTTGAGGAAATTTTACCTACAAGTTGAAGCATTTATTGCAAAATCATTTTGAATGGAAAGAATAAATTTAGATAATTTTAAAGGCTTATGTATCCTTGGAGAAGTGTGCAAAGGAATTTTAGAAGGAAATTCAGAGCTCCAAAATTTGAAGAAGAAATCAAGGAGATTTGAAGTGAGCTTCGGAAGCAAGATATCTATACATTTCTTGTTGACATTTTCAAAGGTATCCTTGTTTGCACAATATTTCAATTTTATTGCTATGGATAATTCAAATGTTATGAATTGTGCATATAAAGTTAGGTTGAAGAGATATTTGAGGAATGTGTTGAAAGATTCTATTGGTGCATTCTCTTACATCCCTTCGAGAGTGTTTCCTATAGAAGATATCTATGAATTTGTTTATAGTAAGATAGAAGAGATTTTGTCAATTCAATTGAGCATGCTTTGGGAAAGTGAATTGAAAGAGAGCCATGATGCATGCAAAGTGTTAGTTGAGAAAAAAATTGATGTTTGGAGGAAAGTTCCCTTGTTTGAATTTGAGAAGTATATTCAAATTATGTTGAGAAGAATTCATGACGAATATTTGTGGATAGATGAGGCACCTTTGATTTCTAGAGAAGTTATTAGAGATGTAACTAGCTTGTGTTCCTTCAGACCAGTTCCCAAACTGAAGCTTATAGATGAGAAAGAAAAAATTGAGGTTACTGATGTGAATTTTGAAGGAAAAGAGAATGATTTGAGATCAATTGGTGATCTGGTAATAAGGTATGCTACTATGGTCATCAGTCACAAATTTTGTATCCCTAACAATGACCTTACAATTTCTATTGCCACTATACCTATTATTGTTGATATGGTTAAAAGAGGTATGAAATATGACTTGTGTGAATTAGTTCGTATACATATTTTGAAGAATTTAAAGGAGATCAAGAACAATAAGAAGAATACATTTCAGTATGGAAATTTGGTTATCTATTTACTCTTTTACTTTTTGAAAGAGTTATCAATAATAGGAAGGATGGAATGGTCAAATTCAGAACCTGATGCCTGTCAAATCAGGAATTTTATGATAAATCTTGGTATTTTGGATGCACAAGAGTCTACCCTTTTTGCATTCTTTGGAATATTTCAGATGAGGATGAACAAAAGGTTTAGAATTCCAGTAAGTGTTGTGGAAAGGTACTCTGAAAACATAAATTTTCTTGTGTCTACAAATTTTTGTCACATGAAAGCAGTTGAATCGAGGTTATTTTGGATATCTAAATTGAGCTATGAAGTGTCAAAGGCTGAAGTTGATAATTATGCTAAAATTATTTTGGAAATCCCTAAGAATGTAGAATGTTCCTCTAATAGCATGACCAGAATAGGGAAGAAAAGGAAGAGTGTTGTTAAGCAAGAATTTGCAGAAGGAAGTGAGCTTGGACATGAGCATGAAAGAATAAATATTCAGAGAGCTTTGGAATAATTGTTGAAGGTTATTCTCAGTGCTAATTTTGATTCATCTATTTTTATTGTGGAGAATCTTCATGGCATGATTAATTCTTTGAAGGTCTACATCTTTGGACTTGAAGTGTCTATTGGAATCAGGTCTAATGAAGGAAATTTGGAAGGTATCAAAGGAAAATGTGAAAATGCACACAATCAAGTGATGATGGCATTAGAGAGTGTACAAGGTTGTGAAGAAGAGGCACATGAACTACTTTCCTTTTGTCTAGATTGGTCTGGTAGTACACTAGATATAAGGAATGAGATAAGAATGAGTGAGTCTCAGTTGAACACTCAGGCAGATACATACAGGTTAGCAGAAGATAAATATAATCAGAGGTGACCCTACATTGTTTAGTCTCAAGAAAAATTATTTTCTCTACAGGATCAAAGGATAGATTTTATCAAGAATTTTGTGGAACTTAGGGACATGATTAAAATCATACATACTTCTATTTCTAGTGCTCTTGGCTATATTGGTGAATTATCAGAGATATATCTTAGTCCCAATAATTTAGCAGATGATATAGAGTCCTTAACTAAGCTTGAGATATTTTACAAGACTCTTGTAAGTGCAAAAGGTTCATGAGAAGAATGTAAAGTTTCGTGGAAGGCTATCTTGGAGAATCTAAAAGGTTCTTCTTTAGGTTAATTCAATTTTATGTTCGTGTCTAGTTTTTTGGTTTCACTTTGATGTATATTTACATATATACTGGTGCCCCTTCCTTTGTGATCACTGATGTCAAAGGGGGAGAGATAAAGAGATGAGGAGAGACAAAGAGACAGAGGAAAAACATATTTGTGAAGAATAGTTTTGATAGGGGGAGTATTCAAAGTATTCAGTTTCAGTTGGCTGGAAAATGTTTTTGTCATGCATGTTGCCATCAATGCCAAAAGGGGAGATTGTTGGAAGCCTTGCAACATGAGCATGAACTGTGGATGGTTGTATTTTTTGTTCCTATTTTTTCATTGATGTCAACATGGTGATAACTATATGGGAAGTTTGCTTGGTTTACTAGAAGTTGTTCTCTACCGATAATACCCTTTTGTGATGGATCAATGTGTCGGTATTTGAGTCCAGAATCAATGCAAGATCTGATATGACTCTAATCTCTTAACCATGTTATATTGACTCATTCATACAACTATATCTTGGATCTTGAGATGTCTTTTGTTGTGAGAATAAATTTATATCTGACAGAGTTTGACTATGTATCTTACTATTGTTTTGTGTGTGACATATTGTGTGGGAGACTCCACATTCTACTAAGGTGAACATTCTTATGTTGCGGTTTTGTTGATAGTCTCTATGCTGGTAGTATGATGGGAAATTAATGTGTTTTCAGATTTGGAAGGTGTTTGCTTTGAGGATTATTTTTGGTTTGGATAATTGTGCTCTAGTCTTGGTTGACTCAGCATATGCAATACATTATGAAGACTAATTATTTTTTATGGATGATATCTGACTTGGTATAATGCACTATGTGCATAAAATGTTTAAATCTTATATGGTGCTAACAAAGAAGGTTTTGATTATTTTTGTGTCCATCTAATTAGGTCAACCTAATTTATGATCAAGATATACTTGTATGTATATATAAGATTTTGCAGAAGAAGTGTGTGTGTGTGAGTGAGTGGAACAAGAAGTAGAGTGAATGTGAAATGTGAAGAGGAGAAGATTTGAGCTAAATGATTTATCAGTTGTGATCAGTGAAGTTTTGTTGAGCGACTATTATGTGAGGCAATACTTCATATTTTGAGCTTCACTGGAACTAAACCCTGCACATTGAAGGTGTGTCCTATCAGTTCAATCTTTTGGTAGTGAGCCAGTATCATTGTATCTTGGTAGTGAGCCATCATTTTTACTCAGGCTATGAGCCTTTTAAGGATAGTGAGTCCTCGCAGTGAGCCCTGTAATATTTTGTATACAGATATAATATATTGTGAGTTAACCCTCACCGTGGTTTTTCCCATTTTGGGTTTTCCACGTAAAAATCCTTGTGTTCTTATGTATGGTTGCATTGACTTGTTTCTATGTTCTCTCTTTCTGATTCAGTCAAAATTTTGATGATGTTTAAGTGGATTTTATTAAGGCTTTATTGAATACCAATTCACGCCCCTCTCAGTATTTCAATGTTCAAATATTTATAGCATACATTGTGCTTGATTTGGAACATACCTTTATGGGAGATTTATTACAAATAATGGATGATATTTAAGGAAGATTTATAGTTGATCCTAAAAGTGATTTTAAGGAAGATTTATAGAAGATTCTTCGAGGTGATTTATATTAGATTTCAAGGAA
Organism: Sequoiadendron giganteum; assembly: GCA_007115665.2. NCBI lineage: Eukaryota > Viridiplantae > Streptophyta > Pinopsida > Cupressales > Cupressaceae > Sequoiadendron > Sequoiadendron giganteum. The sequence continues at coordinate 425,450,253 of CM021102.1, read as the reverse complement.
TATTTGAATAGTTTTGTTAGATAAATTTTTGAGGGAGACAAAGACTTTTTTGTGATTGAGGTTGGTTCCTCATATTGAAGAGATCAGGAGGTTGGTGTCTCTCATTAGAAAATATCGGTGTCTCTTGCTAGGTTGGTTCTTAGTTGTGGGGATTGGTGTCTCCAATGGGTTGGTTCCTATAAAAGAAGTTTGCAAGAGAAGTAGGTTGGAGCCTACGAAGAATATATATATATATATATATATATAAGCAATATTTTTATGTGGTTTCTCTTGCAAGGGTTTCCACATAAAAATTTTGTTCTTCCTATGTTCTTAATTCTTATATCTTGCATGTGAGTTATTGATGTGGATGATTAAATTCTAGAGTATTACTATTGTGATTGATTAAGTTGTAAAAATTAAAAGATTTTTGTTATGTTGATTCACCCCCTCTTAGTATAAGTGTGTGTTTTATCAATTGGTATTAAAGTGGGTTCCTTTGGAGTTAGCCTAACCACTTGAAGGGAAGGATTTGGATTTTCCTCAAATAGGGCACCACTATTTGATGGATCAAATTATGCTTTTTGGAGCATAAGGATGGAGAATTAAATGCACTTGGGTATGATATTCAACGAGGTTGGTTGAATTTGGTTATACTCCTCCTACAACCCAAGAACGAATCAATCCAAAAAGAAGACAAGTGAGAACAATGCCAAAGCCAAAAATGCAATTTTGTTGGATTAGCTTAATCAGAATTTGTAAAGGTTATGGATTGCAAATCATCTAAAGATATCTGGGATAAGTTGAAAAATATTTATGAAGGAGATGAAAAAGTGAAGGACAAGCTTCAAACCCATAAAAGATAATTTCAAAGTGAAAATGAAGGACAAAGAGGATATCACTACCTACTTGCTTCAAGTGGATGAAATCATCAACACTATTCATGAACTTGCAGAAAAGGTTGAGGAGGCAACAATTGTGCAAAAGGTTTGGAGATCTTTTCTAATGATATTTGATGCAAAAGTTTCCATAATTGAGGGAATGAAGGATCTAGACACTTTTAGGATGGATGAGTTGCATGGGATCCTCATAGTGTACAAAATGAGGACAAAGAAGGAGAAGTCGTCAAAAATGAGAAGCCACTTTTGAAGTATACAAGAAGATAAAGAAAAAAGGATACATGTCAAATGAAATCTCAAGTGATGAAGAAGAAGCAACCTTTGTAAGGAAGCACAAGAAAGGATTTGAAAAACATAAAGGTAAGTCTACTCTTAAATGTTTCATTTGTGGTAGAATAGGTCATTTTACCTCTAAATATCCACATGTTGAAAGTGAAAGTAGTGAAGAGGAAGAAAAATACTACAAAAGGAAAGGAAGGGAATATCAACATAACAAGAAAAAGAGACCACAAGGAAAGCATGAAAATAAATTTTTTGAATGCATAAAAGGATTCTCTACATTCAAGAATAGCTCATTTGAACAAAGCAATGGAATCCTTTCCGATTGTGATAAAGAAGAGATACTCTTTATGATGATGGAGGTAAAGGAGGATGAAGACACAAGTAAAAAAGAAAGAGATTAAAAAGTAGAACATGTTGAAGTTAATGAAGAAGATGATCTCAAAAAGGAACTTGAATTTTCCTATAATAAGATCTAGAATCTCAAGAAAAGGAATTTGAGACTAAGGCACTACTTTAAGAAGATAACATAACTAAAGTAAAATCATCCCAAAGCTTTGAAGAATTAGAAAATATGATCATAAATATGAAAGTTCAAATTGAAGAATCAAAACAAATTGAAGTTGTAAGAGATCGACTAAAGGAAAAGGAATTGGAGTGTGAAGTTGTTTCCTTGAGAAATTAGTTGGAGAAATCAAATTATCAATTAAATTGAAGCATGAAGTTTGAAAAGAGCTTTGAAATTCTGGAGGACATTATCAACTCTCAGAGATCACCTTTCATCAAGACTGTTGGCATATGGCTTGTAAGTGTTTTCATTGATGGAAACCTAAGAAAACTAATTGAAATCTTAAGTCTTACATCCGGTCTACAATATAATTTTGGTTTCTATCGGCAGAACAAAGTAAAGAATAGGGCATCCGGTTATATGCATAAAATTTGATTTGAACACCTTACCGAACAAATATTTTGAGTTGAGGATATCTAAGGAAGGTATGTTGATGTTTGTAATACCTTGGTGAAGGATTTTTTTGATACACATTCACTGGTACGTGATCTAGGAGATCCAGTGCACCAATTTGTTGATTATCTGTGCTAGAAGGCAGACCCGGGGAATATAGTAATCATGGATTTATAAGGAGTAATTAATTAAAGTATTCATGATCTATTAAGTTTTGTTTGGGTCCTCTCTTTGTCTTAATCTAATTTGGAGCATGTGCATAAAGATTTAGTGATGGATTTAGTTGACAAGATGAAAATAACTTAATACTTTATGAAGTCGACTGATGGATGAATAAATCCTTGTTAGCGGATATATATATGAGATCAATTCTATCATTTTGGTATGTATGGTATGTGGAGAAGAGTGTAGAGGTATTTAATATATGAAACATGAATATGGTGTGAAATTTAGCAGATTAGTAGTGTGAATTTGTCTCTAAGTGATGCGAAGAGGAGAAAAGAGCATAGTAGAGCAAGGCAAAGTGCAGAGTCAGAAAGCAGATCCAGAATCGAATCTATGAGCTTCACCAAAACTATAATTTGGCATAAGTATATGCTACTATCTCAGTTCACCCTTCAAATGGTCTTAATTTGAATTTTGTAAGGTGGTGAGCCTTTCCCTTTTGATCAGTGAGCTCTCGGCAGTGTGCCTGAATGCAAGTGCATTCTCTTTTGTAAAGAATTATATTTGAGTACTCAAAGTGTGGATTAACCTCCATTGTGGTTTTTCCCCTAACAAGGTTTCCACGCAAAAATCTGTGTGTTATGGTGTTATGAATTTTTCCTTTGAATGCTTGCATGTTTCATTTAATGTAATGACAAAATGGTTTAATTTTTAGACTAATGAAAGTTATATTTTTTGAACACTGATTCACCCCCCCTCTCAGTGTTCCCTTGATTCCAACAATTGGTATCAGAGCACAATTCCTCTGAATAAGTTTAGTAGCTTGAGGTGGATCTTGGAATGTAATGGAATTTGATGGTCTTCAACAACAAATTATGGTGGAACTTGATGACCTTGATCAATCTAAAGAAAAATTTAATGAATTGAGAACAAATCTTAAAGATATAGAGAAATTCATTCAGTCATTGAAAGATCATATTGTTAAATCCAAGGAAAAGAGAAAGGATCTTTGTGATAAGATACAATAGAAGGAGAACGGAAATATAGATGATGCTCACTTGAATCAAACCTTGAAAGAAATAACCGAAGAATGTGAAAAGCTTGCTAGAGGAAATACAAACCTAAAACATGAGATGGAATCTATGATGATAAAGATGACTAAGGAGATTGAAGAAAGTTAGAAAAATGAAGAAAGTCTTGCTCAGGCTCTAAAAGAGAAATTTGATGAATGTAGTAGAATAAATAGGGATTTCACTCAGCTGGAAAGTGAACTATAGAGAACCAGAAATAATGAAGAACTTGGTAAGCAGATTGCTTCTCTTAGGAATTATCTTGTCATTGCAAATGAATACAAAGAAAATTTTAAGATCATTTCAGTAAATCTTGATGAGCTGACTCAAGGATAGAAGATTGGAAATGATAAAAGAGGTCTTGGATATGAGAAGGAAGAAAGCTCTAGATCAGGACAAAATAATTTCAGACACAACAAAAATGGAAGGTATCCGGTAAGACAACCTAATGCACAAAATTTTAATGGATATTGTTTTTCTTGTAATAAATTCAGTCATATGGTTGCTCAGTGTAGAATTAATATGAATTCAAGAGTTTCATCAATCTCTGGTCAATTTTTAAATTGCAAAAAGTTTGGTCATAAATCAATTGAATGTAGAAATTTGTCAAGTTACTCTATTGATAGAACAAATGTTGAATGCTACACATGTGGGAAATTTAGGGATGTTTCTAATCAATGCAGATAAAAAAGAAACCAATGGAATAGATAAGAAAACATTGTGTGCTACAACTGCAATAAGTATGGTCACATTGCAAGGTTATGTAGAAACAAAAATGTAGACATAAGAGGTCTAATATATAGAGGCAAAAATATAGAGAAAAATGATAAAGGAAAAGAAAAAGTGACTATAGATGAAATTAGAGATTAGCTGAAGAAGACAAGGGTAAGGAAGAATGATTCTGATGCTAGGAATGGTTCCTTACAAGAACCTGCTTCCGGTAATTCTTCTGGTGATTGATTTCAGGCCACTGGCCTAGGGGGATTTTTTCAAGAAAATCCTTCCTCCCTTGTCTATGGATGGTACGAAAACACAATAAATAGTTGAGAAGGTGTATTTATGATATACATAAGTTTTGATAACTTTGGCAAAGAAAATTCAGACAATTCATAGGTTCGCAGAAGATTTCTCTGTCACTACTTGGGAAAATAAAGTCTCTGGAAAATTTAGGACAAATGCATTTATTGCACATGTGCGAGCTATAAAATTCAAGTTGGAACCATCATTTGTCACTTTTCATTGAAGAAGGAAATAAGGAGAGTACTCAGGAGTAGAATCATTAATTAGTAAAATCGATTCATCGACAAATCTTGAAACTTATCAAGTATTTCAAATTATTCTCGAAATCTTCACACAATTTGGTGTGCGATTGAAAACCCTAAATATGAAAAAGAAAATGGAAAAAATCAAAGGGTCAATCACTCTAGATGAATATAACAGTGCAAAGATTAGTTCCATGAGGAATTTGTTACTACCTGATGAATTGAAGCAATTGCGTGAATCTAAACATGGGAATTTGGATATGTGGAGTGAATTTTCGTGCTTTGAGAATGCATAATCCATAAAATTCATATTAAGCAGATTACATGATGATGTTTTAACCTTGGACAAACCTTACATCATCTCAAAGGAGGAAATTGAGAATTTAACTAGATTTTACAAAGTCAGAGATAACCAAGGAAGAAATATATCTGGAACAAAGAGGTCAAAACCCTAACCAGAATAATCAGAGATTAGAGGGCCTTGATAATTTCTACAATCAAGAATCTTGTTACAAAGTACATTGCACATGGAATAACATATAAGATCTTCTATAGAAATCGATAAGGAGCCACATTGGTTGGCACAGTCTACATTTCTCACAAGATGATAATTGAAGGTTAGGACTTTGACCTATGTGGGTTGTTAAAGGATCAGCTCATGGAGAATGTTCAACTGACAAAGGAAATAGGCTATCCTTTCAGATTTGGTACTTTGATTACATGTTTGGTAATGTTTTTCTTCAATTGCTTGCCAAAATTTGACAAAGTGGTATGGAAGACAAATGAACCGGTATGCAAACAAATATACTCTTATTCTAAGAGCTTGGCTAATTGGGATTTAGAATTTGAATTTTTCTTTAAGAATGTGCTTGAAAAGTGTGGTTTAAACAATATTTCCCTTCCGGTAAGATCAGTTGAAGTTGATTCCTCTTTCGATAGCATTGATAAAGGATATAAAAGAGGAAAGGAAATTGTTGAATACAGTCCTCCAGAAAGCAAAGTTCCCAGAATTGAGGGAAAAGGAAAAGAAAAGGAAATTATGGATATTCTGGATGAAGAATCTGATAAACTAAGGATCCACTAAAAAATGAATCTGAACTTGAAAAAGGTAGTGAGGAAGAAGAAGATCTAACAGAAGAAAAGCTACAATAGATTATTCAAGGAGAAGGTGGAATGTAAAAAATAGCTAAGTTATGGTCTATTATACCATAATATGATCAAGAAATGATTCTAAATGTGCTCAATTATCATGTTGAGCAATGCAAGATTATATTGGAAAGTCTGTAGAACATTCTACCTAGTGAAATGATTGAATGTTGCAAAGAAACATTGAATTCCGAAGCTCAAGAAAAGGAAGTTGGTGAAGTTATCTCTCACTTGAAAGAGAAATTCAGACTATCTCTTTCCAAAATGAAAAATAAAATGAATGAGTTAAGGAAATGCATAAAATAAAATACTGATATCTACAACTATTGCATCTGTTGGTCCCATGCAATCAACAATTACAAAGAGAAGTTGGATCAGATTGAAATGGAATTGAATGACATTGGTAAAAGCTTTGACACATCTCAAGATCTAGATGGCACCGTTAAGAAAAGAATCTGGGAGCTACAGTCAACACACACAAAAATTCAACTCTCCAAGAACACTCTTGTGGATAATTTTTGGAAGGCGAAGGATCTTACCGAATGCAGGTTGGAGCAAATGGTGGAAATATTGAGGAATGGTGAAAAAATGGAAGAAGCAATTACAGTTCCTAAATACTTAACTGAAATTGTTAACAAGACTTCCAAGAATAATAGTTTGATTATTATCATTGGAATTACAATAGATGCTTGGAAGAAATTCCTTCCGAAAATGAAGAAAAACCATAAGATAATCTTCTAAATATAGCAGTAAATTTTTTTCAAGTTTTTGAAGTTTTGATCAAAGGAGGAGAATTGTTGACATATATGTGATAAATTTTTGAAGCCTTAAGGATTTTGAACACATGTTCTGTCACTATCTTGTTAATATCACTTTTTATCTTTTTGGCATATGACGTCCATGATTTGTCACTGATGTCGAAGGAGGAGAGAATGCAGTGAAAAATGTCCTATAGAGGGAAAAAAAATACAGTATAGGGTGAGAGAATGCCTTATAAATCTCAGGGGGAGAAAGTGTAGAAAAAGTTTGGCAATATACCTATAATGTTTTCGACACTTAGTAATTTTTCACTAAGTGTTGCTATCAATTCCAAAGGGGGAGATTGTTGGCATATGGCTTGTAAGTGTTTTCATTGATGGTAACCTAAGAAAACTAAATGGCATCCTAAGTTTTACATCCGGTCTGTAGTATAATTTTGGTTTCTACCAGCAAAACATAGTCAAGAACAAGGCATCCGATTATAGGCATAAAATTTGATCTAAACACCTTACCAGACATATATTTTGAGTTGAGGATCTCTGAGGAAGTTCTGTTGATTTTTGCAATACACTGGTGAAGGTTTGTTTTGATGTGCATTCACTGGTACGTGATCTAGGAGATCCAATTCACTGATTTGTTGATTATTTGTGCTAGAAGGCCAACCTGAGGAATCTAGTAATCACAGATGTATAAGGAGTAATTAATTAAATATCTTCGTGCTCAATTAAATTTTTTTTGGGTCCTCTCTTTGTCTTAACCAACTTTGGAGGATGTGCATAAAGATTTAGTGATGGATTTGGCCAACAAGATGAAAACAACTTAATACTTTATGAAGTCGGCTGATGGATGAATAAATCCTTGTTAGCGGCTCTATATATGAGATCGGTTCTATCATTTTGGTATGTATGGCATGTGGAGAAGTGTGTAAAGGTAGTGAATATATGAAACACAAATATGGTGCGAAATTCAGCAGAGTAGTAGTGTGAATTTGTCTCTAAGTGATGCGAAGAGCAAAAAAGAGCAGAGCAGAGCAAGACGAAGTGTAGAGTTAGAAATCATATCCAGAATCGAATCTATGAGCTTCATCGAAACTTTAATTTGGCATAAGTAGATGCTACTATCTTAGTTCACCCTTCAGATGATTTTAATCTGAATTTTTTAAGGTAGTGAGCCTTTCACTTTTGAGTAGTGAGTTCTAGGCAGTGTGCCTGAATGCAAATGCATTCTCTTTTGTAAGCAATTATATTTGAGCACTCAAATTGTGGATTAACCTCCACCGTGGTTTTTCCCCTAATAGGGTTTCCACACAAAAATTTGTGTATTATGGTGTTATGAATGTTTCCTTTGAATGCTTGCATCTTTCATTTAATGTAATGAACGAATGGTTTAAGTTTCAGACTAATGAAAGTTAAGATTTGTTGAACACTGATTCACACCCCCCCCCCTCCCCTCTTAGTGTTCCCTTGAGTCCAACAAAGACTGCTCTTGGTTTTAAAGAAAAACAAAAGACGATCAAAGAAGAGTCAACCTCTAAGGCTACAAAGTTATCGAAGAAGAAAAATGAGGAAAACTCTAAAAATTATGCAAATGTGCTCAATGGCTCCATCAATGGTGATAGTTTAAATAAGAGAGAAAGTAATATTCCAAAGAAGAACAAAATTCCTCATAGGGACAAGCATGAAAGGTTTAGAGGATCATTCCCTTAAAGACAAGTGCCAATGAACAGGTTCAATCACTCTTTCTATGGGTATTGATATTCATGTTATTATTTTTCTCATAAAGAAGTGAATTGTAGAGTATGTGCAAGGAATATTTGTGTTTTCAAGTAGGGACTACAACTCATGTTTTTTTGATAAGTTAAGCAACATTTATAGGGTGTTGTATCCTTTACACGAAGAGCCTTCAGGGCCAAAAAGGAACCAAGTTCAATAGACCATTATAGAAACCAAACTAAAAACAACATAAAAAGGACACAAACACTGCACACTAACAACAAATAACCAACAAAAACAAACAGACCCATCCACTAATTTGCAACACTTTCCTATTTCTGAATGAGGAGGTTTAAAACATCATCCCCAATCTAGTTGGGGCCTTCTCCCCCGGTATTCTTGTCTACCTCCTCCTTGATGACATTGAAAAGTGTGACAACAGATCTATGAATTATTTTGATAGTGAAACAAGCCAACCTAATGAATTTCCTTTCAAGTTTTACCACCCGCTCACATATCTTGTTGATGTCCTCATCCTTGTCATTCTTCCACTAGATCATCTTATCCTTAATAGCCCTAGGGTTCGAAGAGTGGGTAGCATCCTCTTTGAGCATTTTGTTCATATTTGAAAAATAGCTAACACCCTCCAAAAGGTCCTCTTCCATCTCATCAGTAATGTCTTTCTTGCATTGAACTCTACCACCAATCCACTCTAAGTAGTTTGAAATATCATCTACTGGGATCCCTTTCTTGTTTCTTTCTAGTATGTGGGACCCCCTAACACTATTTTTTTCATCCACATATCAATAGTACCATCCACGATGATGTCACCTCTGGAGTCTTTTCCCGCAACACTTTTCCCATCATTGTCAGTGGCCAAAAACTCAACCTAGCACGTAGTGTCTTTTTTCCCCTTTTTCTTTCATGTAGATCTATTTTCCATCTTCGTGGGTATGTTCTTTAGTTCGGATAAAATAGTCGTAGCCTTGGACTGGGCCAACCCGATCTCTCCCTTCTTCTTTTTTGAGGTGGGTTTAGATTTAGGCTCAACATAGGGTTCATTTTCAAGTGGGGGGGTGTTCTCTTAGGACCCACTGAAGCAGCGGGGGATGGTTTATTAGTGGCAAGATCAGGTGGTTCCAATTCTTCCACATGAATAACTAAGATGTGTTTTGGGGGTCATAGTGCCAAATGAAAGTGATAGAGCCTCAGGATGAGGCCCTAGTGTAGAGACAAGGGAGGTGGCAGGTCAAGGTTAAGAGCAATAGCTTCATGGGATTCCTTGATCGAATTTTCCAGGGAGGTCAACAGGAAGAAAGGAAAGTTGAGGCTCATTTTGTGCCTTAGGTGGTTTAGTAATGGCGGGTGATAAAAATAAAAAACCTTCCATATACCTTCTAAATTAACGCATTTCATGATAGTAAGACACACCTTGTCCTAGGGTTTGGGAAACTCTTCTCTGTCGAAACCCGATTGCTTCTTAACCGACTTCTTATTGTCCCTAAAGAAAGCATTGAGGCTCTCTAGGTCTTGCGTTTTGGTGTGCTTCTTGTAGACACCGAAAATTGGTCTAGGCCTGCGAGTACCACTTTTGACATAATTTTCTAATATCCATGGTCATGATTAAATAATGTTTATTATTTAATTACTTTCTAAACACATCTTTCCTCTATTAATTAAATAACCTTTTAATTATTTAATTAATTCATTATGACTCTTATTCAACTTTGATTAATTAAAATCATATTTGTTTAATTATGTCGCTAACTAATTAATTCTCTTTCTTAATTAAATAATTTATTATTTAATTAACCCCTTTGTTATATTTCAATTATAATTAAATATTCATTATTTAATTATTTAGTTTAACCTTTTCAAATGTCAATTAAATAAATTATCATTATTTATTTAATTAAATCTTTCAATTTCGAATGTTGAATTAAATTAACATTTAATTCATAATTAATTATTTCTATCACATTCTTCTATTGTCCAGTTATCTAATTATTCACTCACCATCTGACTCGAGATCTATTTAAATCCTCCAGTTATCTTCGGATTCGATATTTGATTGTCTCTATGAAAATGACTCTCTATCATAACCAACCAATTAACTAGTTCTAACTCATATGCATGAACATATTTATTAATTAAATATCTTTATTTAATTAATTAATTCATGTGTGCATTCGAATAGATCATTCTCCAATTTTTAACTTTATCCTTTTCATTCAAAGTCTAATTCTTCTATTTTCGAAGACTTTCCACTGAAGATTAAATCATTTATTTAATCTTGAACTCATGTTCTTTCTATTTTCGAACAGTCTTAACACTAGATTAAATTATTATTCTAATTTAATCTTTATCTTGCAAAATTTCCCAACTCACATTCTAACTAACACATAACTCACATCTCATGGCATTCATCAATCTCGATTGTTGATCTCTCTTTCGAATTTGAGTCGATCGTTCGAAAACCAAATTTCTATAAATTGACCTGTCATTTTCATTATTCCTCCTCCCGAAATCAATACTTTTGAGAAGAAATTATAATCTTCGATATTTTTCTTAGAAAATACATCCAGGCTATGCTTGCATACATACAAAAAATTTGAGGGCAAGAATACCCATAAAGCAAAATAGAGAAGGACAATCAAGATAATTCAAAGAGGTGGACTAATATTCGGTGAGATTGTTTCATTATCATTTTTATTGTTTTAGTTCATTTAATTCGTTCTTTGTTGTTTGATTTAGATTTATGCTTGTTAGATTAGATTTAACCATATTTCTATGCAGAATCCATTTTATCTACGTCATATTTGGTGAACCCGGTGTGAATCACACTTCAAACTTCGCGACTCCTTTCTGTTTTTTCATTTTTTTAGTTTGGAGATATCGTATGACAAACCGCATTTAACTGAAGAAATGACGCATCCAAGTTCATGAACCACATATGAAAAAATCCTGTGATGCATCTGACAACATGAGCCGCATATGTAACATTCCATGCATTTGACTGTCAACATAATGACGCATCTGTGAGTTGAAACGACGCATCTGCCTGGTAAAAATTTTCAATTTTTTTATTAACTCCCATATTTTCATGTTTTTGATTTTTTGATTTTGTTTTTGTTTTTCGCTAATGTTTTTTTTGCAGCTGTGTTTAGGAGGATAACATTGTTTTTGCAGGACGAAGCATAGAAGACTTTGAAAAAAACCAAAACATCTTCTTTTCTGCAGGATGAAAGCCAAAGACACAAATAAACTACTAATCAGTTGCATGCAGGACCTTTTGTGGAAGACATTGAATTTTGTTTTTTAAATAAAATTAACTGTTGTGTTTGGTAGATTAATTTTTTTTCATTTGGCTTAAAATTTACTAGTGTTTGCTTTATCTGGTGTGAAAGCAGATTTTGTGACCCTTTACGATTCGATATATCAAAGTATCCTCTCCCCTTGTGCATTCGTGTGATCATGGGTGTAAGAGAAACAATTATTGACTCTAGAACTTGGGTCTGTCTTGGTGGGAAAAATTAGTCACCCCAAGATGACTCCAACCGGTAACACACTTTAGCCAATGACTTCCACCTGGTATATAAAAGTGGATTTTTGGGCGAAACCCCATAAATCACGCTCACTGTTCCGATGAGAAGGGCAGAAATGGTCTCTCACTATACTGGATGGTGCCCCATGAATGGAATGCCCTTACTAAAAACCATGTTATAGTTTTGCCAAAATACTATCTATTTGTTGGTGTAGCAGGTTCAGACCTATGAATCTGTCTTACATTCTTACAGTTCATGTGTTGAAATGAGATCTATGCCATGGGAGTTTCATGGGTACAGTAGCTTGGTTTCCCCATATAAGTGAGTATCGTGGAGGGGAGCCAATGGGGTCAAGCTACTATTCGTCCACCTTGAATATGCATAGATGGATTTATCCAAGTAAGAACTCAGTAAATACTATCCAACACAGCCTAGGTTGTAATTATCTTCTAGTTTTAATAGATTCAACACATCAAATTGAAAACATTTTATATTTTGTGATTGTTTTTTTTTGTATTCATCAAAAACTTGATCATTAAACTGAGTCAGTCATAACATTATCTTCAAAAAACCACAGTTGTCAAACAAAGTCACAACTATCATATTTCAAGCCACATGTGTCTTAGAGAGTCACAATTGTTGAACTAAACACCGCATGTGTCTGTCAACAAATTTTAGTTTCATAGTGTCTAGTTTCTGAGCTGCAACTATCATATTTCGATCCACGTGTGTATCTGTGAGCCGCAACTATCAAACAGAAAACCGCAAGTGTTTATCAACAGGTTTTGTTTCACAAAGTTCATAATTCTGAGTCGCATCTGATTTGTGAGTTGCATCTGTCATTAAGTAAATTGCATCTATCAGAAATTCGCAATTGCCTGTCAACATTCAAAACCTAGTTTGGTCATTTCACTGCATCTGAAACTTGCAACACATCTATCAAATCTATCAACGCATCTGAAAGGTGAACCGCAATTGATTGTCAATAGGGAAATTCAAAAACTGCAAACTTAGTCTGAAAACAAAACATTTTTTTCACTTATGTTTCTTAAGATCAACCTTGGACAAAAACTAGAAAAAAATTGCTCAAAAACCTTTCATTATTAGGTGCCATATATTTCTTAGCGCTAGTCATCCTAAGTCGCACACATTTAGATACTTCCTAGGAAGGTGCATATCGTAGAATAGAATAAATTTCCGCATCATTGGATATGTTCATGCTCCGATTTGTCATTATCATTGAACCTAGTCACTATTATCCTATTAGTGAATCATTCTAGCTCAATAGTCTAGTTTGGGAAATTTGCCTTGTTGGTTGTCTTTGTCCTACAATCAGGTTCCTTGGTAAAGTTAGATCATTGCTTGGATTTATTCCATAGGTGGTAGGTTTACCCATCTTAAAATCATTTACCATCATAGTCTACTCAAAAGTTTGCATATTGTCTATCCTGGCATACGTCATCTTAGTATACATCATTTTAGAAATCTTTAGCAACATCCTTTATATTCAGAAAATCCAAAAAAAAAACATAGAAATAGGACATATCGATTTTTAGACATAGTTTACATTACCCCATTTTGAGCAAATTTTCATGGTCAAAACAAGGTCTAAGAAGAAACATAAAGCAATGTTAGACCCTAATGAATTTTTCAATCCTTTCGGAAGTCAACCATTAGGGAAAGAAAGACCACACAAAAAATTTCTTGAAAAACACATCACTAGAGACACACATGAACAAATTTATGTTGAAGACATAGACGCCACCGTACAAGATCCTGAGTTTGCATCCTTTATGGATGAGTGTTTGGTAAATGATCCTCAATGATATCTAGCAAAGTTTCTATTAGAAGGTGCCACAATACCACCAGGATTTGATATTCACGATTTGAAAACACCATCTACTCAACCAACGCAAACCATGAAGTCAAGTGTTTCTATTCCTCAAATTACCGCAGCAATACTGACTGGCATACCAACTCAAACATCATCAATTGTAAGAACAATCCCTTTTAACATAACACAAGGTTTACAATTTACTACAGAAGCAACTTCATCAAACTCCTTTGGCACAAACACTACTGGTAAGAGATCCAAAGTTGGCACGAATATTCCTATACCAAATCAGAACATTCAAACATGAAAAATTCCAATACCAAATCAGAACATTCATATAGGAAATATTCCTATACAGAATCAGAACATTCAAACAGGATATATACCCTCGCCAAATCACAATCCATCACAGAACATAGCATTTTAGAACACCTACATTGATCCTAACAACGCAAACAACATGTCCTTGACACAAGTAGATGTTCTCCAAAATCAAATGCAAATGCTTCAACAATAAATGGACAACATGTCTATGTCAAGCAAATGAACTATCTCAGTGCAAGATTTATGTCCATGTCCTTTTGACAAAACGGTATACATGACACCCTTCCCACATGGATACATTATACCAAATTTTCCTAAGTATAATGGGAGGAGGAATCCTTTAGAATACATTAGAGAATTCTCTACAACATGCATGGACATATCATATGAACCCACATACTTGATGAGACTATTTCCACGAACCCTTGTCGGGATAGCATTGGAATGGTTCTCTAAATTACCATATGGCATACGATCCTGGGGTGAATTAGCAAAGAAGTTTGTCGAACACTTTTCCTTCAACATAGACAATGAAATAACAATAGCTACCTTGTGTCACACGACACAAGAAGAAGGAAGAACTTTCACCACTTTCTTCCAGAGATGGAGAAGTTTAGCTAGTAGATGTCTAATTGAAATACCAGAAAAATAAAAAGTCACGATATTCCTTGAAAATATCAATCCAAAACTGAGAACTGACTTAAGGGTACATTGTTGTACTTCATTCTTAGACTTGGTAAAAAAGGGCATCATCCTTGAAAAATGCCTTATTGACAAAGGAGAAATTAAAGTACCAAACAAAAACCCAATTGTTCAACATCAAAACGCACCCAACGATAGAAACAAGTTTTGGTCTAGGAACAAAAATGTTACAAATGATGACATTGTTGATGCTAAAACCATACATGTGGGACCAATCATCACACTTAGAGGTTACAACCCCAATCAGGACATGAAGAGTAATCCAGATCAATCAAAAAAATTTGTCCAAAATTCACAACAACAACAACCACAAAGGAGATTTCCTAAACGTGGGTTTACACCCTTAGGGAAACCAATTGAGGTAGTTTTCAAAGATTTGATTAAACATGATCTCCTAAAACCATTGGAACCAAGACAATATGATACTGGATAGTTTAAACCCTCATGGTGGGATGATAACGCCTATTGTGAATACCATCAAACAAAAGGACATAACCTACAACAATGTCGACAACTGAAGGATATCATTCAAGACTTTGTTGAAGACGGAACCATAGGCGTCAATGGGTAAAAACATACCAAGAATAGTGCTCACAAGGTCTTCATGGACCCATTACATGACCACGTGAAAGGAAAAGCCTCCAGTTCAGGAACTAACAATGCTACATCGTCCAATTATGCAAATACCAAGTATGACTATGGAAAAGGTATGATCATAAATCAACTCTGAGCTACAAATGAAAATGTCCATACCATCACCATTAAGAAGCGTCCTGAATGTGCTGTAAATACACGTAGAACTAAGATAACTCTTCCAGGTCCTTCTTCTGAGCCACCTACACAATCTTCCAAGTCTAAGTACAATCTGCTTGATCAAGTGAGCAAGACCTCAACACAGATATCCATTTTGGAACTGTTGACTTTATTCCCTGATCATCGAGCCATTATCAACAAAGCCTTATAGAGAACGACTATCCCTACCAACTTAGATGTCAATCATTTCAAAGAAATGGTAGGATACTTAACCAACTCCCATCATGCCACATTTTCTCAACATGATTATTCAGTAGAAAATATCGATCATAATGACCCATTACATCTTGAAGTCCTAGTCCATCAAACCAAAGTCAGACAAGTCTTGGTAGATGGAGGAGAAGGTTTGAGCTTGTGTACCCTAAAATTGGTTAAGGCATTAGGATTCTTAGAAGCATGCATAGACACCTCTAAGAGTATAGTCATCAAGGCTTACGATGATGAGGAAAGATCATCCAAAGCATTTGTCACACTTCCTATCAGAATTAGCCTATCAGTTATGAACACCAGCTTCCAAGTCTTGGATCTCACCCTTCCATACAACCTATTGTTAGGTAGACCTTGGATACATGCAATGAAATTTGTACCTTCCACATATCACTAGTGTCTTAAATTCCTATATAATGGCACTGAGATCACGATTGATGGTGATCCAAATCCTTTTCAATATTATACAAGCCTAAGGGAAATTCCACAACGACAAGTGCTAGTTAATCAAGAAGCTTCATCATCCACTTTATCCCTATACGTTGATCTATCACATCTGACCAAGTCCATTTCATCAAAACCACCATCATCCACTCCTAAGGTCAAGATCCAAGATAAGGGTTGTGGAGAATATTACATGAAGGCATCCTATTGTGTTAGTCAGCTAGTTCCACCTAAGGCATATGGTCTACCCATGCCAGATAGAAGACAATCTATAGTCACATTTCATGTTCCCCCTACAATGACATTGACCAAATGGGGAGAGTTAAGTGAAGAAATTGTGGACCAAGATGATATTACCTCCTCGTTGTACTAGGAAGACAATGAATATCCCTCACCATCTATTTAGATAACCAAGGACCAATATGGAAAAGGATTTAAGACAATGCAAAGCAAAGGCTATGATGGACATAGTGGGTTAGGAATACATCGAAATGGAAGAATAGAACCAATCATTGTCTCACCACGACTGAAAGGCCTAGGGCTAGGGTTTCAACTGCTTAGAATTGGATTTCCTAGTACTTTGTCACCATTTCAAGAGGAAGTGAGTGCTTATGAAGACATCAAGATATCTCACGAACCACTTACCCCAGTTTACGATGAATCCCCTGACTCAAGCGACTATGAATGGGATTCCTTTTCCTCTACCAGCACCATGAACCTAGATAATCTATTTAGAGAACTCAACCAAATGATAAAACCCGTACCAAATCTATCTAGCCCCTGTAATAAGAAGCCCTTGTCCAAAGAAGAATGGCTTAAGCATTATTATTGGGAAACCCTTGATCGTGCATCTTGGGCACCTGACGAACCGTCTTTTGATGACCTAGCCCTTGCAATAGTCCCACATTAGATTTTACCTACCCATAGGAAAAAGAACAAGGAGTTAGTCCAAAACTTTTATAACCATATCAACCACTCTATATTCACCTTGTCATCTTCCACCTTTGATAACTCCGATGATGCAATGCCCCTCGTATATCCCCAACTTATCGACTAGGATCAACAAGGTACACCCATCTTAGACATATTTGAGAATGACGAAGCAATAGCTGAGTTCATGGGACTCCGAGAAGGCATACTAAGAGGGGATCATAAAACTGGTTTTACCATAGACTTGGATGACAAAGCATATTTTGGGGAGTCTATTTACACCTCTAGTCACAAAAATGAAAATATAAAGAAAAACAATGAAAATGAGCAAAATGACGAGTCCCTATATGAACACCGAAAGGCTCCTTTGGATGAAGAAATAGTAAAAATAATGGACATATATGAGGGTGAAAACCTCTTTGAGGCACCATTACAGCCAGGTATTAAGCCCGTCAAACAGAAGTTAAGGAAGCTGCATCCACAAATTGCTCTACTAGTCAAAGAAGAATTTAAGAAACTATTGGATGTCGGATTCATAAGATCCATAGACTATGTAGACTGGATTTCAAATCCTGTACCAGTGACTAAACCAACTGGGGGCATCCACATTTGTATAGACTTTAGAGACATCAACAAGGCATGTCCTAAGGATGACTTCCCCTTGCCGAACATTGACATGATAGTAGACCTTATAGTAGGGTACGAGATGCTATCCCTCATGGATGGTTTCTTTGGATATAACCAAATCAAAATCGTAGCTGAAGACCAACACAAGACAACTTTCACATGCCCATGGGGAACATATTGTTGGAATGTTATGACTTTTGGGCTTAAGAATGTAGGAGCTACGTATCAACGTGCAATGATGACTATTTTCCATGACTTTGTACATACTCTCATGGAAGATTATGTCGATGAAATTATAGTTAAATCAGTAACAAGGGTAGATCATTTGAAAGTTCTAGACAAGATATTCTAGAGGCTAGAAAATTACGTCAGACTAAATCCAAAGAAATGTGTCTTTGGAGTGAAATTAGGGAAACTTCTAAGATATATCATTTCTAGAAGAGGCATTGAGGTAGATCTAGAGAAGGTAAAATATATCATAGAAATGCCTCCTCCAGTCAGCATTGGTCAACTAAGAACACTACAGGGAAGATTGCAGTCTATCAAGTGCTTCATTGTACAACTAGCAGACAAAATACACCCATTCCAAAATTTTCTCAAGAAAGGAGTATGTTGATGGTGTTTTCTGCATAGCAACAACTCAGACAGAATATGATATCCTATCTCTCTTGAAAGGAAAATCTCTATGTGAAAAGAGATAACCCCAAGGTCTCTAATGTTAGGTATTGACTATGCAATAAAACAACTCAGTGATAAATGTGAAAATGCTAGTAATCACAATGGGACCTTACTGCGAGCAACACTAGATTTCAAATCTTATTAAATATAGACACTAAATTGATACTTTGAAACTTGATTGGAACCCTGATAATAAAGAAATAGCAAAAGATAAAGGTTTCAAAGATAATCTTAAGACTATTTCTAACCCTAAGATTGAGAATGCAAAAGGATAAAATGCTTAAAATGGACCGAGCTCTCATAAACTATTTTCTGCTTGACCCAGATGAATCTGCAATTCCACAGAAATAGTGCAATCTTCTAAGGTATTTAAAGATTTTCAAATCATAAACATTCATTCAGTCAATCCTACAACAATTGAGGTGAATAAACCTTCACAATTGAACTAAGCACAAATATAAGTCCAGGCTAACTTTGCAAAGCAGCTAACAATCAGCTAACTACAAAAAGTATGGACTAGAGATTGTTGCAAACATTCCAAACATGAAACCCTAAGCATTACCAAATCATTTAACCATAAAAATTAAGCAATTTGAAAGATAGAATAACAAGAACCATGCCAGATGAGATTCCAGAAGATAGATACCAAACACAATATCCCTCTTATATTAAATCATCCAAAACTAGCAGCAATTCCAATTTTCTCTTACAACATTTGCTTGAAAATAAACCCCAATTCGCTCTAATATCACTTAACAATTTCTCTCCTGATCTACCTATCCTTCTATATCTATATTCTAATCTCTATATGTCCAAATGAGGCAACATGCCCACTCTTATAGAGAATCCATAAGATAGGTTGGCCCAAATTATAATTTACAATAAAAATATGACCTACAAGAGGTCGGCCCAAATGACATTCGAACCATATGAAATGTGCCATTGGCACCAATTTCATCCAAAACCGCCAAGATATCAAAAGCTCGGCCCAATACATGTGAATTAATGGGAAGCACAAATATCAATGTAACCCTATATATTCACTCCCCATCCTTGTTTTTAGCTTTATCTTTTTCACCATGTACGGCCAACAAGACCCTATCCAGCTCAACAACAGGTGGCACAAGCAAAACCCTAATCCTTCTCTCAAGAGTCTTGATATCTTCTCTTGCCTGGCTAACTGTACCATCCCAATCGGTTTTGTTGGTCAAATACCTATCAATGACTGCAATACAAGTTGCAGCATCATCCAACTGATGTTCAGTAACTGGTCCATTGACTGGAGAATAGACATCTCTCCACCATTCCCTAAGCCGCTCCAAACAGAGATGTTTTGGAGCAAAATTCTTCCTTCCAGTAATGACTTCAAAGAACGAAATGCACCTATCATAGATACTGGTCAAGTTATCCTCAATTTGCTTTGCCCATTTGTGGATCTTTTTCAAGGCCTCCTGCCTCATTTGTAGGATTTCAAACCATTCCCAAGGTTGAGAGACTCTTGGAAAAGGAAGAATCCTACACTGTACCAATTTTTCCTCAGTAAACCCTATGATTGTTGTAGTCTTCTGTAGCAGGAGGTTGGTATCCACATTATCTTGTGCCAATGCAGCCCTTAACCCATCTTTCGCTCTCATTGCATCACCCCTAGTCGACAATATGCCCTTAATGGCCTCATCTCCTTTAGCTTGGACACTCTGCACCCAAGTAACTATAGCATGTGAAGTGCCTTTCATCTTTTCCAACTCAGAGATTGTTTTCAGGGGTAGCAATCCTATAGCAGAAGAGGAGGAACCAATAGGTTTCAAAGGTTTCATTAATTCTTTCAAGTACTTCCTTAGTTTTTCATTTTATTTCTCCAGTTCATGCCTAGTCTATACTGCCTTCTTCAATCTCCCCACAATCACTGCACTAGAGCCCTCATATTCTTCAATATCTTGCTCTACGATAGCATGCCCCAAGTCAACAGCCTACACATTATAGTCTTGGGCAGTCACATTGTCTTTGTCCTTGTTTGGAGCAGGGGTAGCAATATGGGCCACCCTGTTACCTAACCCATCTCTTTCAATCCAGGATAAAACCCTTGCTTTCTTTTTCGCCTTTTGTCTCTCTACATTAACCATTAGGGCATCCCAATTAGGAGGGGCATCCTCTATTATTACCATTTTATTCTTCAATCCTTTTTCAAGCCAATCTAGAATAGGGGACCGAACAGGCATTGTGTCTTGTTTATCTTGTTCCTTCTCTTGTTGATCAGCAGTTGCATCTTTTTCAACACTTGGACTTGTAGGAACGTCCACAGTTGGGTTCTCTTCCTGTTGTACCTATTCTTCCACAACCACATGCACTGGTGAAGGGGCCTTAATTGGTATTTCTTCCCCCTTTTTAGGAGACTCATCTATTTGTTCTTTTGCAGGAGAGTTTGCATATGCCACCAAGGGAGATTGAACCACCCTATCAATTTTTGCCTCTGCATTGAAGAGGTCTCCTTCTTGAAACCCTTCCTCGCCCATATCCTTAGGATTTTCATCCTTCTTTGGTTCTTCTCATATGCTACCAGCATCTTAAGGAATGGAGGGATTTACCTATTCAACAACAGGAATACTTGTTGAAACACTCTCTTTGGCTACAGTATCCCTCAGGAAAGGAGTCCTTGATCTCCTCATATAAACCTATGTCTTTTCCCCTGAGCTCTCCACCTCTATCATTGGTGACTCAATCTCCTTGTCAACCTTAGGGGCCTCCTCCACCCTCTGTGATGTCCTTGTAATTCTTCTTTTGTTCATCAATGGATGAACACTCTTTACTTCCCCATCCTCTTCCCGATTCTTTTCAACTCCTTTCCTTAAGGTATGCCTCCTCTTCTTTGCAACAAGCTTCCTCTATTTGCCCACCTCTACAGCCTTCTCAGCTTGAACTTCTTTTACCTGAATTCTAAAGGGAGAATCCACTTTCTCTTTTCCCTTTCTCTCTGGTTCAAGTGAAGCCTCGGAAGCAAAACGAGACTCTAAGTCTCCCATTAGATCATAAGTGCATGGAACACCCTCGCTCTCCAGCTCTAGTATTTTGTGCTTCAACCATATATTGGTAAATTTGATCACTGGGGCCATGACCTGATCTAAATCAATCTTTTCTTCTTCTAGCCAGTCAACTTCTCCCACTGGTTTATCTTTTACTGCCTCATAAACATGACCTTGAAGAACATTTCCATCTTCCTTGACCTGGTTCGGGATGGCCCTTACATTGTACAATCTTACCAAATTTACTGGCAACCTGAAAAATCTCTTCTTTCTTACCTCAAACTCATCAGCAAGGTTAATCTAGTAAACTTCCATGTGAGCCTTATGGCTATAATCCCTACTAACCTTCTTTTGAGCCTCACCAATGACATCAAACCTTGCTCTCCTAGTATAGAAAAAGAGTCCAAAAGTACCCATCTCCTCCTTGGCAGTATGAGCAGACTAGATAGAAGGACATACTTCACCCATTCCTATCTTTAGAGGGAAATCATTCCCAAAACCTGTTTTGTTTATTTCTCCCTTTACAACATTATCAAAGTCACAGATTTGTTTAGTGACTTCCAATAATACAATATGATCTGTGGGATACCTAGGGAGTCTGTAGGGATCCCCCTATAAACCATCAATTCTAATATATGAGAAGGTTGGGAACTGGATAAACCATGCTCCATACCTCTTTATCAATAATTTTGTTTTGTCAGAAATCCTCATGTGCTCAGCACCTTGGAGCAGTCTGGTAATGTACATTGTGAAGGCATCATTTGATCTCTTGTAGCTTCCACCAGTTAAGTGCAACTGTGGATACACCTCATAAATAGCATCCTACCCAAAAATACCCCTAGTGCTTAACCCTTTGTATGGATGAAGTCTGGCAAGTGAATATACCAAGTAACAGGTCATAGTGAAAGTCTTGGTCTGCAAGATGTTGCACAACTGTTCATGAATTATAGCGCTGATAACACCTACCCAATGATAATCAATTCTCTACTCCATCCTTGCAATCACATTGAACATCCAGGTTTCAAATACACCTACACTCTTCAATCCCACCAACCTGCTGAGAAGAGTGATAGCATTATAATATTCTCTCTTGAACTTAAGCCTGAATAGTTGCTTAGGCAACTTGGAAAAATGTGATTTTGACTTCTCTAACTAGGAGGTAATCACCTATTGAGATTTGACTATGTTCTCTTCATAATATTTCGTAGCACCGTACATGTCAAAACCTACCACATGGGACCTGCTAGGCATGTCGAAGGTTGTAGCAATAGATACAGGACTGAAACTAGCAAGAATCCTTCCTTGGGGACCCACTATCCTCTGTATCCCTCTATCATAGTTTGTGGCACATTTCAATTCCAGCTCATAATAGTGCACTGTAGGAGGGAAACCTGCCACATGAGCCAATCCGGATTGCACCATCCCTTTTGTAGACAGAGGAGGGTTCGGTGCTGACATCTCAATCTTTAATTCCTCATAGTCCCACATGCCTATGTTTGTGTTTGTGATTGTTGACCAAATTGAGGTCAACTTACTCTCAGGAATTCAGCTCCTTATATCCATCTTAACCTTTTCTGCATCTGTGATGGTAGAACTCTCTGCACCTGGATCAAATGCCTTTCCTTTTCCTCGAGCAGCAATATCATGCCCTGATCCTGCCTGCAAACACATGAAGATGACCAAAATTAGACCCACAAGAAATAATAAGTGCAGAAGATTTATACCTTAAAGTTCGAGATTTAGCCCCCCTCTTAGATTCTACACTGGAGAGGATTTTTGAGAAAATCCAGACCAGGCGGATTCCAGTGAACCAAGCATGCAAAATCCCACAATATCATTTAAGCTCATTAATTAACAAAGGAAAATCCATATAAACACTTAGCATAAGTTCCTTAAATCAATCAAATAAATCATTCATAAACCAATCATTTATAATCATTAAATCCAACATTTCCCAAAAAACCCCGGAAGAATCCGCCAGAGGCAGATTTTGGTGAAAACAACACTAGCTATGGCTAACCCGGGAAAAATGAAGAGACACGAATAATTTCGAGAAAATCCGGATGGAACAGATTTTGGCGAAATCCAGATGTAACATTATTAATGCATGAAATCGGTAAAATGACCCGATTGCGGACATCGGGAATATCCGAATGGAACGGATTTTGGCAAAACCAAATGAAATCCGGTAAATAGTGATAAAAGAGAAAGAGAGAGAAAAGTCGAGGAAATCCAGAGGAAGCAGAATTTCGTGAGGACCTTGAAAACCCGAACTCGTCTTTATCTTCACTAATTTCACCAAATCGATTCAAATCACTCTGGATCTAGGCTAGAACTCCGAAACCAACTCAACCTAGGACCCTGATGAATAAACGTGAACTAAGGGTACTCTTCACATAAATTTGAAGAGGATTGGCTATGCCCTAGGTCAAGAACCCTAAATTTTTTCCATGGAAGCACAGACGACTCGCTCATATACCAGAACGGAAAGTATGAAACCATAGCAAGCCAACGCCCAAATAAGAAGCAACACCAGACTAAAATGCAAACGCCTGATCAATAAAACAGACTGGCATACTAATGGGAAAACCCCAAAATGCTCAACGATGACGCGCACCCAAAGGAATCAAGAAACCACGAAGGAATCCTCAAGCAAACAAAGAAAATCCATTGAAACCAACAGACAAAAGGGCACATCTACATACCATGAAAATGCAAAGGTCGAAACTGGTGAAGTTGAGATACAACCGTTCAATGCAAACCGAATACAATCCACGCGTAGGAAATGCAAACGCACAGTCCAAATGGCTTCGAAAATCAAGATATCCAACAAAACACCAGATATCCAACAAAACACCAAGTACCTCAAGACACAAGCCCAAATGAGAGAAAATGCACAAAATAAAATGATCAATTACTTTTCAAAGAATCAATATATCAAAGCCCCAAGACCTTCGCACAGACTCCATTAATGCATTCAACAAGACAGCCACGGCCACAAAAGACTTTCGGGGATTCGACATTGTCGCGAACTTCGGGAATTCGACACTACCACGGACTTCGGGAAAATTGAGGATGTGCGGACTTTCCTGAAAGCAGTGTAAAAAGTAGCAATTTCGGACATTGGGAGGAAATCGAGAGAAACCGGCCTAGGCGGATTTTTCAGAAAATAGTGAAAAGCCCGAGATAAAGCCTAAACTTCATATTTTCAAAATGGTTCAAAAACATACCACTTCAATTGGAAAAATGGACATTAAAGCACAAACCCAAGCAAGCAAAAACCCTCAGAAAGAAGGGCCAAAACACCAAAAAGCGAAGAAAGAGGGTCCACACTTTAAGTGGGGTGTGTGTGCAAAAACTGCACAACAAATGGCGACTCTACTGGGGAAATGCTCCAGAGCATTTCAAGGATAAACTAGAATCAAGAACCCAGAATCTATGGTTTCAATCCTTTCGTTAAGACTCCTAAGAACAAAGTTTTAGAAATCACAAGCGATAAGATCTTTTCCTATACTAGGGTCCAAGTGTGTGTATTATGCATTTATTCCCATCCTATAAGTGTAAGAAGAACCAGAGTAAATTTGACCAAGCTACATAGAATTCAAACTTCAAAAGCAACCTAGATAGAGCCTCGCTGCCAGTCAAGCGTCCATAGCCTCGACAAGGTTATCACTGTGACCCTCCCAACCATAGCTCTACTACCAGTCAAGCGTCTATAGCCCTGATAGAGATACTAGGATATTCCTGATAAGGTGAAGCTCATTCAAATTTTCAAAAATTTTCTCTTTCTCTTTTCTATTTTATAGAACTTTCTTGTTCACCTTTGTAAGTAATGAAACTCACGCTTAGGGATGAGGAACACAGTGGCACTGAAGCAGAATATAAGATTTTTCACCAGGCCAAACTACTCAAGAACCCCATGCAACTCCAAAAATTTATTTATTATAATGTGAAATGTGAGACCCGAATATATTCCAAAGTGTATCCAAAGCAAGTCACTCTAATTCCAAGTACAAAGGACATCAACCAAAAGAATTCCACCAACCTGACTCTAAAAAATTGATTAGAGTTTATAAACAAAATTTCTAGAACAATCCCAAGAAAAATAGCCTGTTGTACAGATGCAACAACCCAACAGAAAAAGGGAACCCAAAAGCAAAACAAACCAAAGCAAGTCTAATCTACCAAAGCAAAACTAGCAACAAAAGCAAAGCAGAAAGAAAACCTAATCTAACTATCTACAGGATGAGTTGTGAAACAACTCAAGGTTGAAAATAATGCTTTAGATACTGCCCATTAACAGGCAATGAGATATCCTCACCAGTGAGTGTTTTCAAATGAAAAGAATTATCTCCCAGAATCTCTAAAATTTGGTAAGGACCAAGCCAAAGTTTATCAAATTTACCATGCTCTCCCTTACAATCATGGGCTTTATCCCAGTAAAGAACTAAGTCAAAAATTCTAAAGGCCTTCACCTTAGCTCTTTGGTCAAACCATCTTTTTACCACGCCCTGATGTTTAGCAAAATTCTCTAGGGATTCATCTCTTTTCTCAAATGCAATAATTCAGCCAAACGGGCCTCACGTTTATCTTCTTCATTATAGTACTCATTAATAAACTATAGGGTAGGGATTTTCAACTGGATAGAAAACACGGGTTTCGAGCCATACACTAAGTGATAAGGAGAGGTTCCTATGGATGCCTTATGTCTAGTACGGTCAGCCCATAGAGCAAATCGGAGCTGGGTGTGCCAATCCTTAGGATTCCATTCTAACAACTTACAGATAACTGTCAATAGATTCTTATTGGAAGACTCAGCTAGACCATTATCCTAAGGATAATAATTAGATGAAAACTTAATAACAATCCCATGATCAAACACCCAATTAGAAAACTTCAGAGATGCAAATGCAGGACCATTATCACTGACAAAAGACAACGGACACCCAAAACGATTAATAATTCCTGATTCGAGAAAATTGATTACCACATCTGAAGTGCATTGTTTACAAGAAAGAGCCTCTGTCCACCTAGTGAAATAATCAGTTATGGTAAGAATATACTAGTGACCCACAAAAGATGGAGGGTTAATTGGACCTATGAAGTCCATACCCCACTGAGCAAATGGTTTTACCTCTATGATAGGCTGGAGTGGAAGAGCTGCATGTTTTTCCTTACTTGCTGTAGTCTAACAGATGTGACAAGTTCTCATATGTTGATGTACATCTTTGAATAAAGTAGGCGAATAATAGCCTACCCTTAAGATTTGATGTGCGGTGGATGACGCAGAACCATGGCCTGTGCCATATTTCTCATGAAATTCAATCATCACTCTAGCAGCTTCCTCTCTCCCTAAGCATCTTAAGTAAACACCCTCATGATTTCTTTTGTATAGGATAGCCCCTTTCATCATAAAAATTTCATTCTCCAGGTGCAAGGCTCGCCTCTGAACTGTATTGAGGTGATCAGGACATTGCTGATTTAACAAATAGAAAATAATTTCATCATACCAGTCTCCTGGAGATACCTCTTGAAGATAATAATGTTGAGCTATGAGATCAAGACCAGTCTCAACCATCGTCTTTGTAAGCCCTTGTCCTCTCACCAATTTCATAGGCTGGATTTCCATATCATATTCCTACAATATAGTCACCCATTTAGCCCTACGTTCACCTAACTCATTCTGCATCAATAATAGCTTTACTGCAGGATCAGGCACTATGGAAAAAACTTTATTGCTCAAGATATAATGCCTAAACTTCTTTACTGCTTGGACCAAAGCATAGGCCTATTTTTCTACATTGTGGTATTTCAATTCTACATCTTTTAAGGGAGTACTCATGAAGGCTATAGGGTGTGCATCCCCTTGATCAGACTTTTGGGTTAACATCGCCTCACGAGAGTGATCGGAAGCGAACGAATATAGATAAAAAGGTTTAGTGTAATCCGGACTCACCAATATAGGAGCTTCAGCAATAGCCTTCTTGATTTCTGCGAATGCCTCCTTAGCTTCTACATTCCATTCTATCTTGGCTTCATGTTTCAACATAGCATTTAAGGGCTTGACTATCTCTACAAATCCTGTGATAAATTTCCTAACAAAGTTAATCTTACCAAAGAATGACTTCATCTCTTTCTTACTTGTAGGAGTCTGAATCTTCAAGATAGCTTGAATTCTTTTAGGATCAATAGCACTACCCTATTCTGAGATAATGTGTCCTAATAACTTTCCTTCTGTGACTCCAAAAATGCACTTTCTTGGATTGAGTGAAATACCAAAGTCTCTACATCTTTGAAACACCTTGCATAAGTCTATTATATGATCACCTCATTTTTTAGAAAAAAATAGTCAAATCATCCATATAAATAATGATGCACTTACCAATTATATCCTTGAAGGCAATATCCATAGCCCTCTGGAATGTAGCTCCAGCATTAATCAATCCAAATGGCATCCTTTTGTACGCAAAGGTTCCCCACTTTGTAGTGAAGGCAATCTTGTGCCTATCCTCATATTGCACCATAACCTAGTTGTATCCAGAATATTCGTCCAAAAAGGACATCATTTGTGATCCATTGACAATCTGAAGTACTTCATCCAGTGAAGGAATCGGATAATTATCCTTTTCTGATGCTCTATTCAGATTCCTAAAATCCACACATAGCTTGATTTCCCCATTCTTCTTCTTTACTGGGACCAAATTCGCCACCCAAGTGGAGTGTCTTACTAGAAATATAATACGTGCTAAAAGCAGTTTCTACACCTCCTTCTAGATAATGGGCTCTAATAGAGCATTAATTGGCCTTTGCCTCTGCCTGAAGGGTTTGACATTTGATCTCAGAGGGATGGTGTGTGTGATGATTGAAGTATCATATGTTTTTAAATCTTCATAACTCCAAGCTATTACGTCATGGCACTTATGTAAGGTATCAATAATCCCTTTTCTTTCTTTTGGAGTACATACTTTGTCAATAAGAACATTCTTCAAGTCATCTGGCGTCCCCATATTATATGTTTCACACTGGCTACTGATAGACTCTCTTTTAGTCTATTGTTCTTGATCTCTTATCTTATCCAAATCAAAAATTCGTTCAAGTTGCACCATACCCCTTGGTATGGTATTAGTCTTTAGATTGTTGATTCCTCCAAAGTCAATTTTGGCCTCTTGAGGCTCCATCTCATTAATAACTTGGGAAGCAAACACATCACAACTTGTAATGAAGTCTAGAATATGCTTATCATCTTCAAAAACCTAGAAATTAGTAATGTTGTCAGGCACTGAAGGTATTCGAGTGAGATCAACTATAAATTTCTTCAATCCTGAAAGTGACAAAGGCTGCAAGGTGCTGGCAGCTTGAGCTAGAGAATCAGCAACCTGATTTTTGTTTTGAGGGATCAATTGAATATTAAAGGCATCAAACCCCTCAATGAGATCTCACACCCTATGCCTGTAGTTGGTCATTTTTCTGTCACGGCACGAATATTTTTTTCTTACTTGTTTGACCACCAATTCTAAATCTCCAAATACTTTTAATATATTAACTTTCTTCCTAGATGCCATTAATAAGCCATGGATCAAAGCCTCATATTCAATGAAATTGTTAGTACATTGGAACTAGAGTCTGTGAGCACCAAAATAATTCTTACCTTTAGGACTAATCAATTTAAATCCTGCACTAGCACCCTGTTTGGATTTAGATCCATCAAATCTGAGTGTCCAACACCCATCAGGTTCTTTTGTTTTTGATTTACCTCATTCTTTGCTAAGAATAGGGAGTTTTTTAGAAAGCACTGGATCTTTATCTTTATCACTGCTTGACCCTTCCTGCGCATCAAGCTCAATAGGTGGAATTGGATTAATGCATTTCTATATCTGTCTAGCAGCAGCCTAACACAAGTCACATTCCAACTCAGAATGAGAGGCATCATGGACCTTGCACCAATTTGGGAGAAATAATTATTCAAATGTCATGCTTCCTTTCAGTTGTATCTGATCCTCCATACACTTCCGGATGAATTCTTGAAAGTTATCTAACAAACCAAGCTACCTATCGTCTTGGTCACTTATTTCATCTTCTTGTTCGATCAAAGTTTCAGGACCACTGCTCTCCAAAATGTGTTCATTTGAAGAATCCTGCAACATAAAAACTTCTTCATCCTTTGTAATTGATGCAACCAACACATAATTTCCCATGCTAACTTTAGACACCAACACCTCATTTGAGATATTCAGATATTCAATGATTACATATTTCATTTTGGGTTCTCTTTCAATTATGATCTGATTCGGGACTCCTTTCCATGGTAACCACCTATGAAAATGGTCTGTAGATGTATATCCATTCAAAGCTTTAGTGAAATCCCTGCCTAAAATCAAGCCATAAGTATCAGGAATGTCAGCAACTTGGATATTGATCACTTGTTACACCCTAGGGTCTGATGCAAGCTGTGTAGGGATCATGTTCAATTCTCCAACTACACTTACCTCTGTTTTATCCAATCGAGTAACCTTCTTTTGAGAAGCTATAGGGGTAATACCTAAGACTTTGCAAACAACAAAAGACATAACATTTGTAGAGGCTCCTGAATCTAGAAGACAATTATGCAAATTATTTCCGAAGATATGAACATAAATTAAGAAGGGAGGAGTTTCCATCTTGCCTTGAAACAAATTCAGATGGGTATCAGCTTGTGCAACTTGACTTTTGTCCTTATCTCCCCTCTTGTCTATAGGTGGAACCTGACTCCTAGGGGTTTGGGAATTAGGAGACCTAATAGCGGCCTCATTGAGAGCTACCCCTTGTGATGTTATATTTGAACCAAATGATCCCAAAACAACATTCCTAATAGCTAGAACTCTCAATAATTCAAAAGCAAAAAGACTTACCTTTACTTTCTTGAATTCCTCAGTCACATATTCACCTAATTGGTCCATATTCAGGTCAGCATGAGCTTCCTTGCAACCACTGGCCTACCTATCTTTATGTATCTCTGGATTTTTTCCCTTCGACAGGTACTGTGTTGGCACTTGAGGATAAGATGGATTGTTACTAGCTTGGGGATCAGGTGGAGTACTTAAATTGTTAGGGGAAATGGAAGTGTAAAAGGACCTCCAACCTGTGGACCCCTGCCAGGCCTATTTCTTAAATCATATTTCTTAGCTAGTTTTGGAACATCTAAACCTCTTCGACACCAATATCTTCCTCGTCTAAAGGGCCATTATCATTCTTATTTTCCTCATTAAACAATTGGGAAATCTCCTCTTCATTCAATACCTGCTCTACCTCATCCTCCTGGTCACTGGATTCTTTTTCTGGTTCATTCTCCTCACCTTTAGGGAATGGGGCATGATTAAGTACCAGTACTAGAGAATCGTAAGGGTTTGAAGGTACAATTTCTTGTCTAGTGGAATTATTTTCTACTTCATATTGAAAGATAGAAGCCGCAGTCTAAAATTTAGCACAATCTAGTTCAGAGTGTTGACTGGTTTTATGGAGTCTGCACCATCCAGACAAAGTTGCTTTTTCCAAGTATACACCATTCAGAGGCTTCTCCTGAGCGGTAGGTTGATCCAGGGGAGTAGGAATCCCTCCATTATTGGGTCTAGTATTCCATAATCTGTTCTGCCTAGGTTGTTGTCCCCTATCGAATCCTTGTCCACCCTGTTGATTCCTATCAAAATTCTGACCAGAGCCCTGTCTTCTATTGAAATTCTGACCAGATCTCTGTCCTCTATCATAGTTTTGATTTCTGTCAAAGTATTGACTTCTTTCAAAGTTCTTGTTTTCCCTACCATAATTAGATTGTATATTCTTTTGAGTAGCCTGAAGCTGGCTATTCTGATTCCTCAAATAAGTTACCTCTGTATTCAACCTCTTCACTTGTTCAGACAATTCATCCAACCTCTCCTTATCTAGATTGTTAGGTGGTGGTTTACTACCAGTAGGAAATCCAGGCCTATTCCCAGAACCAACAGCCTGATTCAAGACTTCTCAATTCTGCAAATATGTAGGGAAACCAGCCTGTTGCTGCTATAAGGGTTGATTAGCTCTCTGCTGTGGGTAAGAAGTCATAGCTTGAACTTGATTTATAGGTGGACTTATATGAGGAACAAAAGGTAATGATGGTACAGGGTTCATTATTGGAGCATGACTAGTCAAGGCTTGATTAAGGGCTTGAATTTTTCCAGGGTGAGCAATTGGTCCCAAGGATGGCAAAGGTCCTGATAAATGTTGTCTTAAGTCTATACTGACTTTCACTACTTCTGCATATGCAATGAGCAAAGTATTTGGAGGATTGGTCCTTTGTTTCAGGAAGGTGGTTGTAAGACTATCCAAGGCTTCAAGGTATATCTCCAAAGCAGTATTTTCATTTCCAACATATGGTGCCTGGAGTCTAGTATATGCTCGATGGAACCTATCATTGAATGATCCTATGGGCTCATTAATCTCTTTTTTTACCCCAGTAAAATGCAAGTACAACTCATTAGCACTAATGGGAATCTTAAAATTTTGTAGGAATGCGGCTTCCAACTCAGTCCAATTATGGATGGAAGCAGCAGGTAAGTGATTATACCAATAGAAGGTTTCTTCCCCTAGGGAGTAAGGGAACAGTCTACATGCAAAATCCTCATGGTTAATCCCTCTATCTCTCAAACAAGTTTGGAAAATCCTAATGTGCTCTTCTGTTGTTTTGTTAGGATCATGAGTATGAAACTTAGAGCAGAAATGCTCAGTATTCTTGGGCATAACATTGTAATTATTGAAGATCAATGGGGATGGATTAGTAGCAAGAAAAACAATTGGTGGAGGTGGGGGTGGTAATGGCTGATTTATGATCGGTTGTGGTTGCGGAATGGGAATCCCCTCAGAGTCAGATGAAGATGAGGATGATGGGGATGATGGAAGTGGGTGAGATGATGATGATTCTTCCCTTTCCTTGGTCCTTCTTGACCTAGTAGGGGCTTGTAATTCCTGAAATTCTTCTCCTCCTAAAGTAGATCAAGTTCTTCTCAACCTCTCAGGAGAGATGGTGTTTAAGAAACGCTCCAGTTTGCTTGTTCAAGGCCCTCCTTCTAGCGCCAATCTGTTGATGGTGTTTTCTGCACAGCAACAACTCAGACATAATATGATATCCTATCTCTCTTGAAAGGCAGATCTCTATGGGAAAAGAGATAACCCCAAGGTCTCTAATGTCAGGTCTTGACTATGCAATAAAACAACTTAGTGATGAATGTGAAAATGTTGGTAATCATAATGGGACCTTACTACAAGCAAAACTGGATTTCAAATCTTATCAAATATAGACACTAAATTGATACTTTGAAACTTGATTGGAACCTTGATAATAAAGAAACAACAAAAGATAAAGGTTTCAGAGATAATCTTAAAATTACTTCTAACCCTAAGATTGAGGATGCAAAAGGATAAAATGCTTAAAATGGACCGATCTCTCATAAACTATTTTCTGCTTGACCCAAATGAATTTGCAATTCCACAAAAATAGTGTAATCTTCTAAGGTATTTAAATATTTTCAAATCATAAACATTCATTCAATCAATCCTACAACAATTGAGGTGAATAAACCTTCACAATTGAACTAAGCAAAAATATAAGTCCAGGCTAACTTTGCAAAGTAGCTAACAATCAACTAACAACAAAAATAATGGACTAGAGATTGCTATAATCATTCCAAACATGAAACCCTAAGCATTACCAAATCATTTAACCATAGACATTCAGCAATTTGAAAGATAGAATAACAAGAACAATGCCAGATGAGATTCTAGAAGATAGATACCAAACACAATATCCCTCTTATATTAAATCATCCAAAAATAGCAGCAATTCCAATTTTCTGTTACAATATTTGCTTGAAAATAAACCCTAATTCGCTCTAATATCACTTAACTATTTCTCTCCTGATCTACCTATCCTTCTATATCTATATTATAATCTCTATATGTCCAAAAGAGGCAACATGTTCGCTCTTATAGAGAATCCATATGCTAGGTCGGCCCAAATTATAATTTACAATAAAAACACGACCTACAAGAGGTCGGCCCAAATGACATTTGAATCATATGAAATGTGCCATTGGCACCAATTTCATCCAAAACCACCAAGATATCAAAAGCTCGACCCAATACATGTGAATTAATGGGAAGCACAAATATCAATGTAACCCTAAATATTCACTCCCCATCCTTGTCCATAGCTTTATCTTCTTCACCATGTATAGCCAACAGGACCCTATCCAACTCAGCAACAAGTGGCACAGGAAAAACCCTAATCCTTCTCTCAAGAGTCTTGATATCTTCTCTTGCCTGCCTAATTGTACCATCCCAATCGGTTTTGTTGGTCAAAAACCTGTCAATGACTGCAATACAAGTTGCAACATCATCCAACTGATCTTCAGTAACTGGTCCTTCATTGACTGGACAATAGACATCTCTCCACCATTCCCTAAGTTGCTCTAAACTAAGATGTTTTGGAGCAAATTCTTCCTTCCAGTCATGACCTCAAAGAACAAAATGCACCTATCATAGATACTAGTCAAGGTATCCTCAATTTTCCTTGCCTGTTTTTGGATCTTTTTCAATGCCTTCTGCCTCATTTGCAGGATTTCAAACCATTCCCAAGGTTGAGAGAGTCTTGGAAAAGGAAGAATCTTGCACTATACAAATTTGTCCTCAGTAAACCCTATGATTGTTGTATTCTTCTGTAGCAGGAGGTTGGTATCCACATTATCTTGTGCCAATGCAGCCCTTAACCCATCTTTTGCTCTCATTGCATCACCCCCAGTCGACAATATGCCCTTAATGGCCTCATCTCCTTTAGCTTGGACACTCTACAACCAAGAAACTGCAACATGTGAAGTGTCTTTGATATTTTCCAACTCAGAGATTGTTTTCTGGGGTAGAAATCTTGCAGTAGAAGAGGAGGAACCAATAGCTTGCAAAGGTTTCATTAATTCCTGCAAGTACTTCCTTAGTTTTTCATTTTCTTTCTCCAGTTCATGCCTAGTCTGTACTACCTTCTTCAATCTCCCCACAATCACTGCACTAGAGCCCTCATATTCTTCAATATCTTGCTCTACGGTAGCATTCCCCAAGTCAATAGTCTGTACATTATAGTCCTGGGCAGTCACATTGTCTCTATCCTTGTTTGGAGTAGGGGTAGCAATATGGGCCACCCTGTTACCTAACCCATCTCTTTCAATCCAGGATAAAACCCTTGCTTCCTTTTTAGCCTTTTTTCTCTCTACATTAATCATTAGGGCATCCCAATTAGGAGGGGCATCCTCTATTATTACCATTTTATTCTTCAATCCTTTTTCAAGCCAATCCAGAACAGGGAATCCAGCAGGCATTGTGTCTTGTTTATCTTGTTCCTTCTCTTGCTGATCAGCAGTTGCATCTTTTTCAATACTTGGACTTTTAGGAACGTCCACAGTTGGGTTCTCTTCCTGTTGTACCTATTCTTCAACAACCACATGCACTCGTGAAGGGGCCTTAACTGGTATTTCTTCCCCCTTTTTAGGAGACTCATTTATTTGTTCTTTTGCAGGAGAGTTTGCATATGCCACCAAGGAGGACTGAACCACCCTATCAATTTTTGCCTCTGCATTGAAGAGGTCTCCTTCTTGAAACCCTTCCTCGCCCATATCCTTAGGATTTTCATCCTTCTTTGGTTCTTCTCATATGCTACCAGCATCTTGAGGAATGGAGGGATTTACTTGTTCAACAACAGGAATACTTGCTAAAACACTCTCTTTGGCTACAATATCCATCGGAGAAGGAGTCCTTGATCTCCTCATATAAACCTATGTCTTTTCCCCTGAGCTCTCCACCTCTATCATTGGTGACTCAATCTCCTTGTCAACCTTAGGGGCCTCCTCCACCCTTTGTGATGTCCTTGTAATTCTTCTTTTCTTCATCAATGGATGAACACTCTCTACTTCCTCATCCTCTTCCTAATTCTTTTCAACTTCTTTCCTTGAGGTATGCCTCCTCTTCTTTGCAACAAGCTTCCCCTATTTTCCCACCTCTACAGCGTTCTCAGCTTGAACTTCTCTTACCCGGATTCTAAAGGGAGAATCCACTTTCTCTTTGCCCTTTGTCTCTGGTTCAAGTGAAGCCTCGGAAGCAGAATGAGACTCTAAGTCTCCCATTAGATCATAAGTGCATGGAACACCCTCTCTCTCCAGCTCCATTATTTTGTACTTCAACCACATCTTGGTAAATTTGATCACTGGGGCCATGACCTGATCTAAATCAGTCTTTTCTTCTTCTAGCCAGTCAACTTCTCCCACTGGTTTATCTTTTACTACCTCATAAACATGACCTTGAATCACATTTCCATCTTCCTTCACCTGGTTCGGGATGGCCCTTACATTGTACAATCTTACCAAATCCACTGGCAACCTGGAAAATCTCTTCTTTCTTACCTCAAACTCATCAGCAAGGTTAATCCAGTAATATTCCATGTGAGCCTTATGGCTATAATCCCTACTGGCCTTCTTTTGAGCCTGGCTAGTGACATCAAACCTTGCTCTCCTAGTATGGAAAGAGAGCCCAAAAGTACCCATCTCCTCCTCGGCAGCATGAGCAAACTAGATAGAAGGACATACTTCACCCATTCCTATCTTTAGAGGGAAATCATTCCCAAAACCTGTTTTGTGTATTTCTCCCTTTACAACATTATCAAAGTCACAAATTTGTCTAGTGACTTCCAATAATACAATATGATCTGTGGGATACCTAGGGAGTCTATAGGGAGCCCTCTGAAAACCATCAATTCTAATATACGAGAAGGTTGGGAATTGGATAAACCATGCTCCATACCTCTTTATCAATTCTTTTTCTTTATCAGAAATCCTCACGTGCTCAGCACCTTGGAGCAGTCTGGTAATGTACATTGTGAAGGCATCATTTGATCTCTTGTAGCTTCCACCAATTAAGTGCAACTGTGAATACACCTCATAAATAGCATCTTTCCCAAAAATACCCCTATTGCTTAACCCTTTGTATGGATGAAGTTTGGCCAGTGAATATACCAGGTAAGAGGTCATAGTGAAAGTCTTGGTCTACAAGACGTTGCACAACTGTTCATGAATTACAATGCTGATAACACCTACCCAATGATAGTCAATTCCCTACTCCATCCTTGCAATCACATTGAACATCCAGGTTTCAAATACACCTGCACTCTTCAATCCCACCAACCTGCTGAGAAGAGTGATAGCATTATAGTATTCTCTCTTGAACTTAAGCCTGAATAGTTGCTTAGGCAACTTGGAAAAATGTGATTTTGGTTTCTCTAACCAGGAGTTAATCACTTGTTGAGATTTGACTATTTTCTCTTCATAATATTTATTAGCACCGTCCATGTCAAAACCTACCACATGGGACCTATCAGGCATGTCGAAGGTTGCATCAATAGATACAGGATTGAAACCAACAAGAATCCTTCCCTGGGGACCCACTATCCTCTGTGTCCCTCTATCATAGTTTCTGGCACATTCCAATACCAGCTCATAACACTCCACTATCGGAGGGAAACCTGCCACATGAGCCAATCTGGATTGCACCATCCCTTTTGCCAACAGAGGAGGGTTCAGTGCTGACATCTCAGCCTTGAATTCCTCATAGTCCCACATGCCTGCGTTTGTGTATGTGATCCTTGACAAAATTGAGGTCAGCTTACTCTCAGGAATTCAGCTCCTTATATCCATCTTAAACTTTTATGCATCTGTGATGGCAGAACTCTCTGAACCTGAATCCGATGCCTTTCCTTTTCCTCGACGAGCAATATCCTACCTGCAAACACATGAAGATGACCAAAATTAGACCCACAAGAAATAATAAGTGCAGAAGATTTATACCTTAATGTTCGAGATTTAGCCCCCCTCGTAGATTATGCACTGGAGAGGATTTTCGGGAAAATCCGGACCAGGTGGATTCTAGTGAACCAAGCATGCAAAATCCCACAATATCATTTAAGCTCATTAATTAACAATGCAAAATCCATATAAACACTTAGCATAAGTTCCTTAAATCAATCAAATACATCATTCATAAACCAATCATTTATAATCATTAAATCCAACATTTCCCAGAAAACCCCAGAAGAATCTGCCAGAGGCAGATTTTGGCGAAAACAACACTAGTTATAGCTAACCCGGGAAAAATGAAGAGACACGAATAATTTTGGGAAAATCTGGATGGAACAGATTTTGGCGAAATCTAGATGTAACATTATTAATGCATGAAATCGGTAAAATGACCCGACTGCAGACATTGGGAAAATCCGGATGGAACGGATTTTGGCAAAACCAAATGAAATCCGGTAAATAGTGATAAAAGAGAAAGAGAGAGAAAAGTCAGGAAATCCGGAGGAAGCGAAATTCCGCAAGGACCTCGAAAACCCGAACCCGTCTTTATCTTTGCTACTTTCACCAAATCGATTCAAATCACTTTGGATCTAGGCCAAAACTCCGAAACCAACTCAACCTAGGACCCTAATGAATAAACATAAACTAAGGACACTCTTCACAAAAATTTGAAGAGGATTGGCTATGCCCTAGGTCAAGAACCCTAAATTTCCACCATGGAAGCACAGATGACTCGCTCATATACCAAAATGAAAAGTATGAAACCACAGCAAGCCAACGCCCAAATAAGAAGCAACACCAAACTAAAATGCAAATGCCTGATCAATAAAACGGACTGGCGTACTAATGGGAAAACCCCAAAATGCTCAACGATGACGCGCACCCAAAGAAATCAAGAAACCACGAAGGACTCAAGCAAACAAAGAAAAGCCATTGAAACCAATAGAGAAAAGGGCACATCTACATACCATGGAAACGCAAAGGTCGAAACTGCTGAAGTTGAGATACAACCGTTCAATGCAAATCAAATACAATCCACGCACAGGAAATGCAAACGCACAGTCCAAATGGCTTCGAAAATCCAGATATCCAGCAAAACACCAAGAACCTCAAGACACAAGCCCAAATGAGAGCAAATGCACAAACTCAAATGATCAATTACTTCTCAAAGAATCAATATATCAAAGCCCCAAGACCTTCGCACAAACACCATTAATGCATTTGACAAGACAACCACGGCCACAAAAGACTTTCGAGGATTTGACACTACCGCGGACTTCGGGAAAATCTAGGATGTGCAGACCTTCTCGAAAGCAGTGTAAAAAGTAGCAATTTCGGACATTGGGAGGAAACCGGGAGAATCCGGCCCAGGCGGTTTTTCCCGAAAACAATGAAAAGCCCGAGATAAAGCCAAAACTTCAGATTTTCAAAATGGTTCAAAAGCATACCACTTCAATTGGAAAAATGGACATTAAAGAACAAACCCAAGCAAGTAAAAACCCTGAGAAAGAAGGGCCAAAACCCCAAAAAGTGAAGAAAGAGGGTCCACACTTTAAGTGGGGCGTGTGTGCAAAAACTGCATAACAGAGTACCATTTGTGTGGACACCTAAATTTCAAGAATATTTCCAACAGATCAAGGATTATCTACTTGCTCCACCTATGTCAATGCCACCTAAAGATGGCAGACCTTTGATACTATACATTTCAACAACTCAATCAACATTAGGAGCCCTCCTCGCACAAAATGATGATCAAGGTCATGAAAGGGCAGTGTATTACATCAATCGTACCTAGTGGGATATGAATTAAATTACAGTAACATAGAACCTATCTTGTAGTAGTCTTTGCTACTCAAAAACTTCAGCACTATATGCTAAACTGCCAAACCATGTTGGTCACAAAGATTAATCCTCTCAAATATCTCCTAAGTAAAGCAACATTAACAAGCCGATTGGCTAAATGGGTGATGATAGTTAATATGACATCCAATATGTGGAGAGGAAAGCTATAAAAGGAAAAGTAATTGCATATCAGTTAGCGGATGCACCCATGAAGGCAGACCATCCTTTAGTGGTAGATTTTCCTAATGAATTTATATTCAAAGTTGACACTAGAACCAAATGGAAATTATATTTTGATGGGTCACATACTAATCATGGTTCAGGAGCAGGCATACTATTTGTTACACCTCAAGGCAATACTATTCCCAAATCATTTAGAATTGCTTTCCCTTGCACCAACAACATAGCATAGTATGAAGCCTTAGTGACAGGACTAAGAATGGCAGCCCAATGGAAGATTAAGAGTCTACATGTTTATGGGGATTCTCAGCTAGTAGTTCGGCAAGTAAATGATGATTATGAAACTAAAGATGAGAAAATTGCCCCCTAAAAGTGCATGGCCGACAGTTTCAAGCAGTACTTTGATGAGATCACCTTTCAACAAATACCACATATTCAGAATAGGGCAGCAGATGCTATAGCAACTATGGGTTCCTTATTGGATATTCCGAGCAACGTGCCTAAATTTGAATTTCTGGTTGAACAACTATTGGTCCCTACCTATGATGTCCCTGATTTTGCGATGGTGTGTACAATTGTTGGTCCTACTTCCCCTTGGTACAAAGACGTATAAAACTATCTAAATGACCAAATCTTACCTCTACACCTGTCAAACGACCAATGTAGAACCTTTATCTATAAGTTAGCTAAATACACCATCATTGGAGATACCCTGTATACAGGTACCTTAGATAACACCCTGATGAGATGTCTCAATGCTAAAGAAGAACAAGCAACCTTGTGAGCGATACACGACGGTATATGTGGATCCCATTCTAGCGGTCCTACTTTAGCCCATAAGATTATGAGATTAGGTTATTATTGGCCTACAATGGATAATGACTCATATATCTTTGTAAAGAAATGTAGACAGTGTCAGATACACAGAGATTTGATACGAGCACCAACACAGGAGCTTCATCCGATTACTTCACCATGGCCCTTTGCCTAATGGGGACTTGACCTCATAGGTAAGATACACCCTCCATCATCCAATGGCCATAAATTCATCATAACCACCACTGAATACTTCACCAAATGGATCAAAGTTATTCCCATGACCTACATCACCGGCACACAAATATCCAGGTTTATCCTAAACTACATCATTTTTCGGTATGGTATACCCCAATCCATTATCATAGACAATGGTCGTCTATTCAAAAACAAAGAATTCCACCATCTATGTGAAGAATTCCATATCAAACATCATTTTTCCACTCCATATTACCCACAAGGTAATAGCCAAGCCGAGGCATCTAATAAAACCATTGTCAGAATCCTAAAAAAGATTGTCAATGACATTGGTCATGACTGGCACCTACAACTTAATCTTGCCCTATGGGCTTACCGCACAAGCATTTGTACTTCCATTGGCGCCACTCCATACTCCCTAGTATTCGTATTTGAAGCTATCTTACCTATTGAGGTTGAAATTCCTTCCCTGAGGGTATCCTTGAAAGGTCATATTGACGATGAAGAATACTGTGTATCCAGATTACAAGAGTTAGAATTACTAGATGAACGAAGACAAAAAGCACTAGACCATTTGCAAGCATACTAGAATCGTCTTCATCCTAGCTATAATAGGAAAGTTCTAAATCAACACTTTGACATTGGTGACCTGGTTTTAATGGAGAACCCCAAGAATCAAGTTGAACGAGAAAATCCAAGTAAGTTTGAACCTAACTAGTTAGGGCCCTATATTGTCACAAAAGCTTTTGGATCAGGAGCGTACCAACTCTCTACCCCTGAAGGAGAACCACTTTTGTCACCAATCAATATCCTTCATCTGAAGAGGTTTTATGCATAGCTTCTAAGAGTCTTTGTCTTAATCAGAAAATATACAAAAAAAATGGAAAAAGAAAAAAATGGTTACCTTGATGAAAATTTGGCAAACAGGCATCTTTGTAACACCAAAAAAATTGGAAAATCAACAAAATAGTAAAGAGAAATAATTCGTCCAATAGTGAAAACCACTTCGGTGGCGCTATGGATAAGTACTATGGTGAAAACGTAGCAAATAGGTGCCATGTGTATTCAACTTCACTCCTTCATCTACCATAATTCCAATCAGACTTTTCACCTTCACTCATAACAAATGGTTGTCTTATCCATTACTTGGAACGATTGACATCAAGTCCACTATGTCGCATTCCCCACTCCATCCTATATGTCTTATTCCTGACTGGGGGCAAATCCTTGTTCTGTGTCATGAGGACCTTGTACATACCAACCCATCAGAAAATGTCCTGAAAAAATCCAAAAACATTAGAAAATGTCTTGAAAAAAATCCAAAAAATATCAAAAAGCTTCAAAAAGACAAAAAAAACAAAACATTTCAAAAATCCCAAAAATAGAGTCAAAGTCAGTCATGTTAAATCAGTCGTAGACATAGTCAAACTACGTTGCCCCTACGAGTGGACGTAGGTAAGGCCATCATCGATGTGCTCCCGAGGCATTAGGTTTGTTTGTCTAGGTTTGCCATGTATCACACACATTAAAATCATGACTCTTTGTACATTCAAAGTCATTGTTCGTGTTGAACTACGAGGTCTCTGCATGTACAATGTAGGCAAGGCTAATCAATCGATGAGCCCTCGAGACAGAACTAGGTTAGTCCAATAGGGTTTATCACATTCACTATCACACATGTTCCATATCATCAACTTAAGTACATATCTTCAGACAGTTATATCATCTCATGTCATACACTGTCAACACACACACACACTCATAACAGTCAAGGAATCAAGACAAGTCATGCATCAACAAGGAAAACATCACAAAATTGTTATTAAGTCAAAATCAAACACACTGTCAGAGTGATCAACTTATGTCTTAAGCAAGATATGTCTTTCTTATCAACGAACATCGTCAAATCGTCATAGCCTCATGTATCTTGTCATATCAACATCATTATGCTCCAACGTCTTATACAGCACGTGTCTTTCTGAAACCAGGTTTTGTCATGCCTTACACAGATAGTCACCAAGTCGAAACCAGACTCAGTGTCTTATGCGGTATGTGTCATCCCTCACATCCAACTATGTCAAACATCAAACAATCCCACAAGATCAAGTTTTGGCAAATACTTTTATTGGCTTTTTGACTTTATATCTTATTTTGTCTTATCTTTCTATCGATTTGTGCATAAATCTAGTTACTAGCTATCTCAAGGATGTCCCTTGAAGAATTTAGAGAAGCAAGGATGTCTCCGGACTCTTTTTCTTTGATTGTTGTCTATCAACTGTCTTTTTAATTTTGGATTTTGAGTCATGTTACTAGTTTCCTCAAGGATGTATTATCAGGGATTTAGAGGAGCAAT
Organism: Sequoiadendron giganteum; assembly: GCA_007115665.2. Lineage (NCBI taxonomy): Eukaryota > Viridiplantae > Streptophyta > Pinopsida > Cupressales > Cupressaceae > Sequoiadendron > Sequoiadendron giganteum. The sequence continues at coordinate 425,407,615 of CM021102.1, read as the reverse complement.
GACGTCTCATGACCCATCTTTTATTTGTTTGTTGTCTGTGGTTTGTCTAGGCAAAATGATTGGGGCAATTTTGTCCTTAGTATGAGTTAAGACACTCCTTGTCTACGACTGTCTATTTTTCACAGGTGGATGACTTTGTACACTATGGTCTATCTCATATCATGGTGTGTACTATCCATTTGTGTCATGTCCCGCCCAATGATGATAAAATGAAAATCTTGGTATATATGGAAAAATATCAAAGATCATATGTTTTTCAATCAACCTTCGTTGTTTCTTACTAACATTCTAAAATCATTTGTGCTAACATTTCTCTTGTCCGACATGATGATAGAGTCCCATGACAACAAAAAAAATAGATAATCTGCATATGCATACATTCTATAAGCATTATGTAAACATTGTCGTATGTCTATAATGTACATCATATAGTTACGTTACACTTCAAAAAAATAGGAACATTAGACATCTTCATTGCATTTCTAGGAAAAGCATGGCATAATAGACATTCAATCATTATAAGGTACATAATGGAAACATTACATGTATATAACCATCTCATGTAGATAGCATTGTATAAACATAACATTGCATCCCATTATCATAAATTACATTATATCCATCATCAATAGAATCATCATAACATCATAGACTATCATAACATCATAGACTACATAAACACATCATAATGTAGAAACCATCATCCATAACACATGTACATACATCATCTAGGAAACATAATCATATAGATAAAAAAAATGCATCATCATACAATAGAACTACATATCATATAGAAGCCGCCAAAAAACATATATATATCTCTCAAAATAATGTGTCACAGTACAATGTTAGAATGTATCCATAAATAAAAAGGAGCACGCAAGCTCTCTGATCAAAATACAATGTCCACATATATAAAATTGTCAATGTGTGCCACTGTCGCTACTCCCATGTGGTGAAGGTGGAGGAAGTTTCCTTAGAGGTACTCTCTGTGAGGTGGAAGGCCAGTCATACGGACCTGCTCTCGGTGGTCCTACCACACCCTCTATGTTGTGAGTCCTAGTCTGACTCCTAATCTATGACCTATGACTACGAACCTCTAAAAATCTAGGAGCTCATCTCTCCACTGGCACTACTGACTCATACAGATCTCTATAATATGAAGCCCTCTCAACTGATCTGACTAGCTCACAAGCAAACCCATCATATGAAGTACCATTGCAAAGGTGTCTAACCTCTGTGAACTGTTGCTCTATCTCCTGTCTCTGAGCTATGGCCCAATCTCTCTCCATGAGAGCATTGTCTCTCTCTATCCACAAGGCATCCTGCACTGTTGTAACCAATCTCAACCTCTCCTCCAATGCCTCCCTATCACTATCCCTAGGAGCCTCCTCATCCCGTCGCCCCTCAACAATCTGATCCCGGAGCTCTCTCTCTTGCTCCTCCATGGGTACCTCCTCCTCAACATCATCCTCCCCATAATCTGCCAGAATACCAAGAGGATCAATGTCCATGTACTCTCTCTCGGCATCCTCCACCTCTGCAAGGTCCTCGCTATCAATCTCTACCTTTGAATGCTACTCTACTACTGCTTCCTCGAAAACATTCTCACCTCCAACATGTGCCTTTGTCTCTCGGATAGGTGATAATCCACCTACCCAGCCACCTCTCCATCCCTTCCAACCTTGCCTACCACCACCACCTCTGCCATCATTGCCACCACCCCTACCACCACCTCTACCCCTGTGCCGCCCTCTCGGCCCTGTCCCTCGTCTCTCTACTGGTATCGTTTGATCCCAATCTGTGTAAGGTATAGGACGATGCTCTACCCACCAGGTGTCATATGTAGTTGTAGTCCTTGGATCCATTGCTCCGCCTCTCCATCCCCACTATAAAGGTTGTAAAGCCTGAATCTTTGCCTCTACAGTAGCCACTGGTATCATAGGCCCCCAAAAAGAAACCTCTCTGGATGATCAAGAAAACTCTACTCGCCCTCTAGGTTCATCTTGAACCTCACCAAACTGTCTCAAAACACGGTCTAGTAGATGTCTCTCAATAATATGTACACTCAAAACAGTACTACCAATCAAGTACTATAGCTATCGACAAAAAGGTAAATGCATGTCCTCATCAGACCATCTCTCACAGTCCATGTATGGCCTCCACATAAACTGAACCAATATGTCCAGTGCATCTCTCCAAAAACCTGTATCTCCTACGTGACTCTGAGTAATGTTTCTTGTATACTGGAAAACATAAGGAGATCTAGCATCTTGCTCCACAGTAACAGGAGGACAAAACACAACAATACGCTCTCATGCCCAAACCATGAGAAGAGTCATCCTGCAACTCATAGACTGTGCATCTATATATACTATATCATGCAGATGAAAGTGTAGAATGCCCAATAGACAAGGACCCCAAGCGTAAACAACCTCCCTCTCTAACATCCCGACTAACATCTCTCCCCACCCGATAGGAAATCCATGAACCCGATAGTCAGGAAGAACTATCCCCCCAATCAATGTACATAATATACAATCTATCCTCTCATACCTATCAGCTAAAACCTCCCATCTGATCTCATAATGATCTATCCCTAATCTCCTAATATCATCAAAAACATAGAATCTAGTAATCTCGTCATATCCGCGATGTGTGTCATACATAACCCTCTCTCCTCTAATCGGTAACCTAAGAATCCTATATACATCCTCTAAGGTAACAATCGCCTCTCCAATAGGCAAATGAAATGATGAGGTCTCTGAATGCCATCACTCGCACAAGGCAGTGAGCATACCTCTATTTGCCCAAATCGTGGGCATAGTCAACACATGATGTAGTCCAAATCTCCATAGTAAACGTGTCTTTGCACTCACCAATCACTCTCTCAGCTCAAATGTATCAGGTCGTGACTCCCGGGTATAAATAGGATCTAAGATGACCTGTAAAATGCATTCAACAAAGATGTCAAATGTCAAAACATTCAAGTTTATATCAGAAATTTTTTCAAAAATTTGACAGCCGAATGCAGTTCATAGAATCACATTCGGTGCAAGATTACACATGCGTCGAAGCACAAGGCATTTGCGTCGTGCATTTCAAATGCATTGTAAAATCATTCAATTTAAAAAAACAAGAAAGTGTGTCACAAAAACTTCATATGTGGTGCAAAATTACTTCCCTACCTAATATGCATATGCGATTCATATTGTCAAATGTGTTTCACACATCTACATGTGCCTATCCTAATTGCAAATGTGATGAAGAATACCAATTGCGGTGCATGGAAATACAAATGCATTGAATGCCTAAATGACCTAATCAAACCTAGACGTCTTTTTACATATGTGTCGTTCTGCAAGCATATGTGTTACGTACGAATGCATATGCGTTAAACAAGAAAGACCACATTTGCAAAATTAACTTTAAAGACCTAAAACTACTTGCAAAATGAAAATTCAAGAGGTCATTTTAGGGTACATATCGGGGGTCCTGCGTCGGCTAGCCGTTAGAAGGTCCGGATCCGATATCTACGATGCGAAGCGTAGGGAACTGGAGACATTTTCGTCGAATACTCAGAGCTAAATTTTCAATTCTTCAAATCCTCAGGGTGCAAATGACTTGGATTTCACCCTAATTTCTATTTATACTTAGGGTTTGGGTGGAATTTCTTCTGACCTTGTCTATTAGCCATGTAAACTTCCAACTTCTAGTGATCTGTACATGTCCCTAACACTTCCAAATTCAATTATGTCTGCTCCATAGCTTTTCTGACCATCAAATTGACTTATCGGGAATATTTCGTGATTTTTTTGAAATTTTTCAAAAATTTATCAATTTTCCCGAGGGGGCATACCTTAACCTATTTCATACTGGGGCACAATCGGGGCATATTTTATTTGACACAACTTTGAAATAACATTGTATCAAAGAGGGGAAAACTGTAGACACCGAAAATTGGTCTAGGCCTGCAAGTACCACTTTTGACATAATTTTCTAATATCCATGGTCATGATTAAATAATGTTTATTATTTAATTACTTTCTAAACATATCTTTCCTCTATTAATTAAATAACCTTTTAATTATTTAATTAATTCATTATGACTCTTATTCAACTTTGATTAATTAAATAAATCATATTTGTTTAATTATGTCACTAACTAATTAATTCTCTTTCTTAATTAAATAATTTATTATTTAATTAACCCTTTGTTATATTTCAATTATAATTAAATATTCATTATTTAATTATTCAGTTTAACCTTTTCAAATGTCAATTAAATAAATTATCATTATTTATTTAATTAAATCTTTCAATTTCAAATGTTGAATTAAATTAACATTTAATCAATAATTAATTATTTCTGTCACATTCTTCTATCGTGTAGTTATCTAATTATTCACTCACCATCTGACTCGAGATCTATTTAAATCCGCCAGTTATCTCCAGATTCGATATCTAATCATCTCTGCGAAAAGGACTCTCTATCACAACCAGTCAGTTAACTACTTCTAACTCATATGCATGAACATATTTATTAATTAAATATCTTTATTTAATTAATTAATTCATGTGTGCATTCGAACAGATCATTCTCCAAGTTCTAACTTCATCCTTTTCATTCAAAGTCTAATTCTTCTATTTTTGAAGACTTTCCACTGAAGATTAAATCATTTATTTAATCTTGAACTCATGTTCTTTCTATTTTCGAACAGTCTTAACACCAGATTAAATTATTATTCTAATTCAATCTTTATCCTGCAAAATTTCCCAACTCACATTCTAACTGACACAGAACTCACATTGCATGGCATTCATCAATCTTGATCGTTGATCTCTCTTTCGAATCTGAGCCAATCGTTCGAAAACCAAATTTCTATAAATTGACCTGTCATTGCCGTTATTCCTCCTCCCGAAATCAATACTTTTGAGAACTTATAATCTTTGATATTTTTCTTAGACAATACATTCAGGCTATGCTTGTATACATAAAAAAAAATTGAGAGCAAGAATACCAATACAGCAAAATAGAGAAGGACAATCAAGATAATTCGACGAGGTGGACTAATATTCGATGAGATTATTTCATTATCATTTTTATTATTTTACTTCATTTAATTCGTTCTTTGTTGTTTGATTTAGATTTATGCTTGTTAGATTAGATTTAACCATTTTTCTATGCATAATCCATTTTATCTACTTCACACTTCTTGTACTTCTTACCATTGCAAGAAAGGCTCATCGCCTTGGCAATCACTTCTTCATTGACCTCAAACGAGATGCCACCCATGATGACTCTCCTTTCCCTCCACAAACCAACAAATTGAGCCAACATTTTTTCATCATGGCCCACTAGATTTTCTAATAGCGACGCCAATCCCCCTTCCATACAAATATGCCACAAAATGGGGTCTCTATGAAATTCATCGCATTTTTCAGGCTCAGTCCTGACCCTATCGCCACCCATCTTAATCCACAACACACATAAACTAGCACAATAAAATAAAGTTAGCCAAAAAATAGACTGGTCGTCGGTGAATTTACTCACCCTTATATCATCATTACCAAGCCACTCGGGACAAAAAGGCATAATTAAAGCTTTTAGAAGTTTACATGCTCCATTAGTAATTCCTAATGAAGCCAACGAAGCCAACACTGCAAGGCCATAAACTTTCCTTAATTACAATAATCCATGATGAAAAATATTAGATAATTAATATTCGATGTGCCAAAAATCTTGTTGAAGTTACACATTTTTCCATATCTTTTAACCATGGGGCCAAATTTTGAAATTCTTAAGTACACTTCATGAAATCTTATTATCATCATTAACTTGAACAAAAAATAATTATCCATAAAGTTGGAGATAATCCTTGCAATACACACATTCTCAAAGATTTGAAGGGATATGCGGTACATTTGATTAGACAACCAATAAAGGCGAACAACCCCACCATTCTTGACATCCTCTTTAAAATTGCCACATCATTCGGCTTAGTCTCCATCATCACAGGTCCTAACGTGTAGTGCCACATGTACCCACAAAAACTAGCATTATTGGCCATCATTAAACATATATGTTTCTCTGTCTGCAAGGATTAAACCTTGTATGCTTGTTGGTAGACACTCAAGTCTTTTCCAACATTTGAATAGACTCCAAGAGGAACCCAAGTTATCAAGGCCATCCGCCACTTAGTTACCCTCATGAAAGGTGTGAGATAACAATTTCCTTTCCAATTTTGAAATCAATAATTTTACATCTAGCAGGATATCCCTGATGTTCCAACCATGAAAATGACCATGATTAATAGAGTCAATCACAATCATAAAGTCCCCTTCATTGTGCAATTTTGTTATGCCCAAAGTGATAGCTTACTTGACGCCCTTGAGCAATGTCTGTGATTCAGTGATCATAGAAGACTGTATGGTTATTCCTCCAGCAAACACAACAACAAAGTTGCCCTTGCAATCCATGATAACACCACCAATACTAGCCATACCAGGGTTCCCTTTAGCCGCTCCATCGAAACTCAATTTGAACCACCCAATTCTCAGTGGGTTCCAAACAATGTTCCTTCTAGCTAGAGACTTGGAGTTATCAAAGGAGTTGGTCTCCAGTTTTATGTTCCATGATTTTTCCATTTTAATCTCATGTTCTGTAGGGGTGATATTCAGGGGTTTCCAAGTGTATAAAGATACACTTTCAATAATAAGTTTGGACCCTATGTCAAAAACTTCCTTGGGGCTCCTCTCAATGTCTCTGAAGATTCGGTTGTTCCTTTCTTTACAAAGACACCAACAAAAGATGGGGGGACTTGTCTCCATATTTCCTTGGGGAGAGGGTATTGGATGGGTCCAGTCCATCTTCTATAAAGGATTTTAAGTCCCCATTCATGGTCCAATGTGTATCCAACTTTTTGAAAGTTGATTCCCAAACTTCAATAGGAAACAATCAGTGCAACAACAGGTGGTCCATCGACTCTTCATTATTTTTGCGTAACATATCTATTTGGAATCATGAACCTACTCTTCCTTAAGTTATCTTGGGTTAGTATTCTAATGTGGCAATCCGTCCACCAGAAGAAATTTATTTTAGGTGTCAAGTGTCTGTTCCAAACCAATTTCCATATTCTACTTTGAATACCCTTGTCTGATAACAAACTGTAAGTTGTCTTGACTAAGAGATTACCCTTGCTTTCCATAGTCTAGAAGAAATCATCCTCAACATTTCAAATGGGGATTCTGGTTAAAGAGAGTAAGTCCTATAAGGAATTGGCCAACCTTTTCAAATCTGAGGAAAAGGGGCAGCACAAACCTAAATCTTTCCATTTCTTGACACCCTGTTGACCATGAAGGTAATCACAAACATTCCTACCAAAGAAAAGAAGCACATGATCCATCAAGTTTTTGAAATCAGACATGGCAAATGGGGAACTGAGCAGCTAATGATCTTCTCAGAAACAAATGCTACTACCACAACCAAGTTTCCATCTTAACCTTGAGTGAAGAAGTTTCTTCATCTTGCAAATATTATTCCAAGCCAAGGACCCACAAGGGTGATCATTCAAAATGCATCTAATTAGAGGGACGTTACTTAGGTATTTGGCATTCATTATCCTACACCAATATTTTGTATTCCTTAACTGATCCCACCCCACCTTAGCAAGCAAGGCTTTGTTTGTATATTAGATTTTCCTAATACCAAGACCCCCTCTATCTTTAGGAAGGCACACCCTATCCCTACTGATCAGAGACATCTTTTTTCCTCAATTCCACACCAGAGGAAAACCCTTTGGATCTTTTCAAAAAAAATAGCAATGCAACTAGGAATTTTGAACATGGATAGGAAGTACACATGGATCCCTTGGAGGGAAGCAATAAGGAGTTGCAACTTACCAGCAAGACTAAGGATCAAACCTTTCCAACCAACCAACTTATGTTGAATCCTTTCCAAGATAGAATTTCAGAAGTTGGGAGTGACTTCCTTAATAGTGAGAGGGAGACCCAAGTACACTGAAGGAAGGGAGGCACTCACAAAACCCAAAACAACAGTCACATGATCCTGCAAGCTAGGAGTGCAGTTACAGAAATAGATCATACTCTTATTATAATAAATGCATTGACCTGAGAAAGCCGCATGATTATTGAGGAAACTTTTCCATTTCCTAGCTTCCACAATCGAGTCTTTCCCGAATAGCATAGTGTCATCCACAAATTTTTGAATGACAATTGGGTCTAAAGTGGTGGCTGGATTAACACCTTTCATGGAGCCCTCCGACAGCATACGAGAAAAATTCCTACTCAGCACATCAACAATCATAATGAACAAATAAGGGGATAGGAGGTCACCCTTTCTAATACCTCTCCCAATCTCAAAGAAACAATGGGGCACTCCATTGACTAAAACAAAATACTTCACCTTGGTTATGCATTCCAAAATAATTTTAATCACTCTTTGATTGAAGTCGAATTTATCAAGCACTTTGGGAAGAAAGTCCCATAGGACTTTGTCATAAGCTTTTGAAATATCAAGCTTAAACTCCATACTAGCATTGTTGCACCGGTCCATAGAATGCAAAATTTTATGAGTGGTAATCGCCGCATCTAAGATATGGCGATCTAGAACAAAGCCTTTTTGGCTTGGGCTTATCATTTTATCTAGATGGGGGTTTCAAGCGGTTCACCAGGATATTGAAGAAGATCTTATAAACAATGTTACATAGGCTAATGGGCCAAAAATCAACCATGGTCTATGGTTCCTCAACTTTTGGAATAAGGGCAATAAATGTGTGGTTCAGTTGTTTGAGTAGTTTTCCAGAATAGAAAAAGTCCCTAGTAACCAGAGTTAGGTCCTCCCCCACAACATCCCAAAAGATCTGGAAGAAAGTCGAGGGAAACCATCAGGTCTCGGAGCCTTATTCGCTCCAATACTAAACATAACATACCAAACTTCCTCAATAGTAACAACCCCTAGAATATTGTCATTATCCTCTCGAGTAATAGGGTTAGGGAGGGTTTCCAACAATAGGTCATCCAATGTCGGATTAGGAGCCTCAATAGGAGACTACATAGCAAGTTGGAACTGACTAACAACCAATAGGCCAATCCAATTTTTTTATCTAATTCCTTTTTCTATGCTTGAGGGCTGAAACATGAAAAAAAATGTATTCCAGTCTCCCTCAATCAGCCATTGAATTCTAGATTTTTTGAAAAAAGAAGAGGTATTCTAGAAGCAAAAATGTATTCCAGTCTCCCTCAGTCAGCCATTGAATTCTAGATTTTTGCTTCCAGAATACCTCTTCTTTTTTCAAAAAAAATCTCATTTTGTGCACTCATCCCTCTCTTGTTGGCAAGTTTGCATAATGATATCCCCTTCCTCCATCCTCTTTTGTGTCACTTTGAGTTTTTCAGCTAAAATGTTTTTTTGATGAAAAACATCCCCAAACACCCACTTGTTCCACCCCTTAACTTTGTTTTTGATATGGTTGAGTCTTTGGAAAATCCTAAACATTGGGAGCCATGTACAAGGACATTCCACCAAGAAACAATCTTATTCCTGAAATCCGGATGGGAGTTCCACATGATCTCAAAACAGAAAGGGAAAGGGCCCACAACAAAGTGTTCATTTAAGACCAACAACAAAGGGTTATGGTCTAAAATAGTCTGAGGAAAAGCCAACAAATTGGCATTAAGTAAGGTAGTCCATTTGGGAGAGAAAAGTAATATATCTAGAAGAACCTAAATTAGACTATCCCCCAAACGTCTATCTTTCCAAGTGTAAGACTAACCTTGCAAATCAATATCCACTAGGCCAGTACAATTTAAGAAGTCAGCAAAATCGAACATGTTGTCAGAGTAATCAATCAAACCTCCACACTTCTTCGAGGGGTAAAGGGTGGAGTTGAAATCTCCAGCCATTAGGCAACAAGCCCCCCTATTGGTCTATATCCAATCAGAATTTTCTTGCCAAAGGCCTTTCCTTACATTCCTTAAGTTAGGGGCATAAATTTTAATCAAAACCCAAGAACCCCTAGCATTAGAGAACTTCACACCCACACTATTCTTGCATTGGAATAGATCAAAACCAATTATCCTATTGGAGTTCCACATCACCAACAACCCACCTGAGGCCCTACCTGCATTACTACAAGAAAATAAGGTGTTCGGCCAAATATATCTAGCTATGGGTTCAAAATTAGTTTTTTTGTTCATCTTGGTTTCTTATAACAACAAAACATCAATCTTGTGTTCTAGCACGTAATTCTTCAGGGCCAACTACTTGTGGGGGTTATTTAACCCTCTCACATTCCATGAAAGGACTTTCATTTAGAAGCTTTTTTAGGACACTTCCAATGTCCTTTGTTTACCAATCAAAATTTCTTTTGTTGTCTCTTTGTTCCTAGTCTTCCTCTGGTTGGGTCTACCAGGTTTGGACTCATCCCTCACATCATCTTTCTTTTGTTTTCCCTTCTTCTTAGGAGTTTACTAGAATTCTTCTTTTATGGTTTGAACCTGAGGCACGATCTCAGTTTGTCTAAGACCAAGAGTTTCTTTTTTCACTTTGTCATCCTGAATCTTTCCTTCCTCAACTTCCTTCATCTTAGGGGATATAATCTTATCCATTTCAACCCCAATCTCCAACAACACACCTGGGCCCAGAAACAGGGACTTACACACCGGAACACTATTTGGAGAGGACCCATTAAGCTCCGAAGTAGAATCAATCAAGACCATATTTGTAGGCAAATCCCCTGGATCACTGGGTCAACAAGCTTAGCCTTAGTCGAGGAATCCACGATCTCTAGGATATCAGACTCAAAGGGGTAGCCATTAGTGAGGTCCTCCATAAAATTTTCACTAAGGCTTTGGTTATCTTTAACTGTGGACTTACAATCCAAAATAAGGAGGCTAGGTTTAGCACATTTCTAGCAATAGATCAACGCATTTTAATAGCAGACCGGTTGAGTCCAAGACCCAAATTTGGAACAAAGCTTCACAAAATTGGGCAAAGTCTTATTTATATCAATGTTGACACAAAAGCGTGCAAATACTAACCTGGACATAGATTTGGTGATAGAGTTCAAGGCGATGAAATGGACCAATGAATCACCAATACTTTGAAATACCGAGTCATCCTAGTATTCTAGAGGAAGCCCTAGAAGACACACCCACACGGGAGTTGACTTGTTGGGATCGGTAGCAAGGTCAAACCCTAGTTTCCATCAGCAAAAACACAAACCATGCTTTCCATAGACCCAGGGACCCCTTGAGAGCACTACAATCAAATCCTCCTCAATCATGAATTTGAAAAAGAAGAGTCCACAAGCCATGGCACAAACACTCACACTGCCTTTTAAATGCCATTTCATAGAAGCCTATCTCCTCACCATATCAACAGTAGGGCGAAACGAGAAGAATCTATCGGCCACCACTTTATCCATGGATAAAACAATCATGTTGCTAATAGCTTCAAGGATAGAGAATTCAATTCCTAAAACAGAGGTCTTCACCTTAGGACAAGGAAGAGAAGACCTGACAACCAAGCTCAAATTAGTCAACACATCTTTCCAGCCCTTTAAATTTGGAATGATAGGGATTGCAGGCACTTCTACAACATGCCAACCAAGAATCACGAGATCCCTAGTAGCAGACAACACATGAGAGACCCCCAAGGAAGTCAACACAACATGTGTCATTGCAAGAATTTGGTTAGAAGAGGACATGGGGGACCGTGGGGTACCCCCAACACAGTGTCTACCATGTGCACAAACAATTCAAAACCGAAGGAGCGGGAGAGAGGAGTGGGAAAAGTTTATTTCACAAGAATGAGTTTTTACTACAACTCATGTGTTACTTTAGTGGATTGCAATGGTATTTATTTTATTATCAGGGAAGGGCCCTGATCCCATACAGTAAAAAAACAGAGCAAAAATAACATCAAAAGAACAAACTAGGAAACAACACTAGTCAAGCCACCAGAACCACTCTAGCAACTAAAAAGGATCATATAAGGGCGTGCATGCCAAATATAAAGTATTCAACAAGCACATAAGCCTCTTAACCAAATCAAAAACATAGATAGCAGTCCTAATATAAACTAACCACCATATAAGGTCCATAGCATTAAGTACAGTCTTAAATAACTATAATAACCAGTAGTTGGGACACAAAAGACCAAAGACCCACATAGCAAAGCAACATTACTTAGCAATGGCGATCAAATCTCAATTTTCCTCAATTTTAGAGATGTATTCCCTCCAATTAGAATCACCAACATTAGTGGACTCTTTCACTTCCTCTTGCTTGCCTTTCTTCTTGTGTTGTTTTCAAATTTTAGTCTGTCCAGAAACTGAGCTAAACACAACCTTTCTCATGAGACTCTCAATAATCTTCACCAATGTGTCAATTACTTTCTCCATGTCCTCCATTTGAACCTACAAAAAAGTGATTTTATTTTTCAAAACATCAATAGAAATATTGTTAGTATCCTCTGCAGGGGTGACATATAGGTTTTATCATTCTCCTCCAAAATCTCCATCTCACCATCCTCATTAGCATCCTCCCCATCCACATCCTCCTCTTCCTTCTTATCTTCCTCCTCGTCAAAGCCAACTTCTTCCCCATCATGTTCGTTATATTCTTCATTGTTCATCCCCTCACTTTCCTCTATCACAACTTCAAACACCTCAATTGTTAAGGGCTCGTCCTCTTCAGCAGCGATGGAATTTCCTTTATCTTTTCCCAATTTTTCAATAGAAGTAACTTTAGCAAGTCTAGCAGACCTCCTACCACCTCCGCTAGAACCACATAAACTCTTTGTACTCCTTCTGGACCCCTTCAAAATCCTCAACAATAGTAATAACATTTTCTTGTTTAGGTTTCCTATGCAACTTCATAGTTTTAGGTGGTTCCAACATAAGAGGAGAATGTTTCCTCTTCTTTTGGGGTAGCTTTCAGCAACTCCAACTCCATAGACTTCTCATCCAATTTAGGCTTAAGTTTCAAGGCCTCTTTTTTGTTTTGAGATGTTTGACTTTTAGCAATGGGTGAAGGATTGTCTTCCAAAGGCTCAATCCTTACAGAGGAGTGCCTAAGGTTATGGCTAGGAGTGGAATTTACATTCTCCATTTTATCATTATGCATTACAACATTCTTGAGAGGGCTCACATTGCTAAAGGTTAAAGGTTTACCATGCGGGTTATTGGTCAGCACAAATTTACAAAGGGCCATTATGAGCCCTCGATGCAAAGGAGGGGAAGCACCATTTTCTATGTTTCATTTCATGGAGGATAAAAGATAAAATGAAATATTGATCTTATCATTGTGCCTTATATGATTCAAGATAGGAAAATGGTATGCATGCACTATCATATGTCTACCCTCAAGAGTAAAGTAGTGCACAATGTACAGACGTACAATGCTATATGTTACAAGTGCAACAACATGGTCACATTGCACGCTTTTGTAGAAGTGGTTTTGTGAAACCACCTAGACTAAACAAAAAGGACACCATAGCTAAACAAAAGGGAGAACCTACAAAAGTTTGGAAGAGGAAACAAGAGCAAGAGAAAGAAAATCCATGCTTGTGCTCCATGCACAAGAAGCATCACTAAGTTTTTAAGAAGAATCATGATTTCAAGGGTAGCTTACTATTGCATCATCTTCAAGCCCCATAAAGAAGAAAAGTCATTTTCACCATTGTTGTCAAAGAGGGAGAAGTACAAAAATGGGGAGCTAATCAATGCAATATCCATCAGCTTCGAAGAAAAGACAATTCAAAGATAGATCAACTAATGCACATTCTATATGAAGGTAATAAAGCATCTCGTTGCTATGATGTCAATGGAGGAAAGTTGCACAAAGAGGGAGAGTTACAACAAGGAAGAGTTATAGAAAAGGAAGAATGATGCCATTAATGTCATAAGGAAATGCTACAGTAAGAGAGTCATAGTTAGGGGGAGCATCACAAAAAATGAGTATTTCATTGTGAAGGATAAAAGTATGTTACATTCTTTTGCCATTGATGTCAAAGGGGGAGAGATAAAGTAAGGGGAGCAGTGCAAAAGGAGAGGATTATGTTTTTGTTGCCATCAATGACAAGGGTAGAGATTGTTAGAAATATTGTCATTGATGTCAAAGGTGTATGGACAAATTGTTAGAATTATCATAATTGATGTCAGAGAAAGACTTATGTGATGAGAAGTTCATTGATTGAAGACAAGGAATAATAAAAGTCTGATTTAATTATTTATGGTCGACTTCCATCTAATTATGGTAGCGCTAGATTTAAAAGCAAGAAATTAAAATAGAATATTAATTAAAAGGGTCAACCCCTTAAGGAAGTGTTATCTCCCATGGATGGTCAACCTCACATTAAATTGATATTTATCAAAGATGGCCAACTTACTTTGAAAGGTGAAATTAAATATTTAAAATAAATTTTATGTCAAATCTTAGCTGACCTACTTTTGGTAAAGTGCATGATTTGGATATAAATACTAGTTATTTTGAAGGTTAGAAAGCAAGTTCTTCAACAAAATATCATTTCTTTTAAAATAAAAATTAGGAGAAGAGCAGACTTAAGAAGAGTAAATTTTCAAGGAGATTTATGGAAGATTTATAGTAGACCTTCAAAGAGATTTATTGCAAATTTATAAAAAAAAAAATCAAGGAGATTTATGGTAAACTTTTAAGGAGATTCATAACAAACTTGTAAAATTGAAGTAGACCTAAGAGCAAACATTTTTCCTGATTTGGATCAAACCTTTATGGTAAATTTATAACAGATCATGAACGTGATTTAAGGAAAATTTATCATAGATCTTGAAGGTGATTTAAGACAAATTTATAGTAGATCTTTCAAGTGATTTAAGGTAGATTTATAATAGATCCTAAAACTGATTTTTAAGGCAAATTTGTAGAACTTTTCAAAGTGATTTATATCAAATTTCAAGGAATATTTGAGCAATTTTGTTATAGTTTTTGAGGAAGACAAAGACTTTGGTGTGATTGAGGTTGGTACCTCATATTGAAGAGATCGAGAGGTTGGTGCTTTTCATTAGAAGAGATTGGTGTTTCTTACTAGGTTGGTGCTTAGTTGTGGGGATTGGTGTCTCCAATGGATTGGTGCCTACAAATCTTGTGAGGATTGGTGTTTCTAGTGGGTTGGAGCTTACAAAGATCAATATATATATATATAAGCAATATTTTGCCATGGTTTTCTCCTGCAAGGGTTTCCATATAAATCATGTGTTCTTAATTGCTAAATCTTACATACGTGTTATTGATGTGAATGATTAAGTTTTAAAGTATTACTATTGTGATTGATTAAGTGGTGAAAAGTAAAAGATTGTTGTTATACTACTTCAATCCCCCTTTTAGTATAAATCTGTGTTTCATCAAATTATTCTAGGATAATTTATGTAAGCATATTTTTCCTTCTACAAATCAAAAAACATATCCACCAAACAAACAAACAAATTATTATTTTTTTTTATCTATTTCTTTTCATTTCTTTTATTTTTAACTTTAGAGTTGATTTAACTAGCATAATATATTTATTCTATTATTACTTTTTATAAACAAAACTATTCTAAATATTAAAAAAATAATTAAATTGATACAAGAATTTATCTAATAATCTTTTACATTATAATTAAACTTTAAAATTAATATATTTATAAACATTATTTCTCAAAATAATCATTACAATATTTTTAAAATAAAATAGTTACAAAACAAACAAATTATAGTACTAAAGTTTAATTAATATATTTATAAACATTATTTCTCAAAATAATCATTACAATATTTTTAAAATAAAATAGTTACAAAACAAACAAATTATAGTACTAAAAACTTTACATGGATATGTTAAAAAACAAATTATAGTAGTAAAAACTTTACATGTTATAAATAACTTATTGATAGCAATTTCCAAAGAATAATTAAATTTGCATGGTTTTTACTTGACACTATTCCCTCATTCTTATTACTTCAAAAACACCTTTCAAATTTATACTAATAACTGCCATTCAACTCTTGTCTTATTTTTAACGGATACACACTATTTTTAATATGAAATACCAAAATCATTTTTTTATATAACTATTGTATTATTTTATTAGTAATCCAGAAATTTCCCCTTTTAACTTGCATAATTGAATTGAATGCTACCATGGGAAATTTAAAAACAAGTATGTTAACTCAAATTCCAATTTTTTGTTTTTTGTTTTATATTGACTGTAAGATCGGCACATTAACTGATTACAAAGATAGGTCGTGCAACGACAAACAGAATACAAAAATATCAACCTCACATCACTGCAGACGGGGAAAAAACGGTAATAACCAGAGCAGAATGCACTAAACCAATTAAGTTCCAAGGTCCAAACAGATTACGAAACAGCAATAAGGAGCCACAAAAGCAGTTACATTTCAAATTCATCAACCACAGGCCACTCGATCTCCAGCACAGTGGTACAAGCAATGCAGTTGACAGCATCCTAGTCACTCCTCAGATAATTCTAAATGTCAAGAGCGAGTGCTTAAATTCATTTGATAAATACATGAATACATATTGAAGAAAAGTGAAACATACAATGCTGAAATTCTATAAGCTCGATGGAAAACTAACTTTGATTTTTATCTGGCATAGGAGATAGCTCCAGTGATATTGGACAGTGATCACTTCCAAGGAATCCTGCCAAAGAGTTCAACATTGATTGTCATACCAAACGATAAACCTTAAAACACAAGTAAATTCATTCCTACATTCTAACACTCGAAATCACTGGAAATAATTTACGTCACCTTCCATTTCAATGCCACGACCATGTATTTTGCTTGAGATGACACGATCTTTGAATTTATCTGACACTAAAAAATAGTCTATCCTCATCCGTTTGCCTCTATATCTGAAAAATATATAGGATTTCATTTTAACTAATTGGTCAAAACTTGGGGGAAAATAACTATTCTTCTCCATTACAATACGATTAACAGGTTCAAGGTGAGAAAAAACCCATTTCAAAGATTCTGGTTCTTTGCTATGCACTTGAGCAGGAACTCAAGCTTTGGCACTAACACTGGTAATTCTAGGATGGAGTTCAATGCAGATACCGAAGAGGGATGGAAACATTTTTAAATGTATAGAAAACTTTGGGGATGAAAGAGATATACTTTCCAACTGGGTTCCCTGACCATGTATAACCACAATCTGTTTCTTGTTCTTTATGGAGCCACCTGTACGTATCCAGCAGCTTCCCCCTGTAAGAACAAATGGTTAGCAAACCAAGATAATTTGTATAAGGACAGTACAACAGAAGCAGAAAACTTTGTCAACTTGTCCAAACTCGTATAGCTTTCAATAATCCCAGAAAAGTAATTGAAGTAGAACGACAAATAAAGAAACAAATCTATTTTAAGAAACTAGGAACAGAGGGTTCATTATAGTTTGACGTGCATCGTGGGTTATGATGATTTACTAGAAAAGTGAGTATTTTATAAATTGTTTGTTGTACTACATTATTTTTCAGGCGTATATTCATCTCAATTATGTGAGCCTCGCAACTGGGGCTGCTGTTGGAAATATAAATACAATTTGCGTATTTGGACATATTTTCCCAGCGAGGCAGAGGTGCAAAGCAAATATTTTAGTTTGTCGTAATCGTGGGGTTATTGTTCTAACATCCAATGACTTACCATATGTCCTCTATTTGAAATATAGGTTATACCTACATTGTGTGGTATGATAACGACGGAATAATGTCTATATGACATGAGATAAACATATCTCAATAAATGGTTGAAGTTGATATTTGAATGTCCATTTGGTGTCTTTTTTGCCAACGACCTAAAAAAACTAAATTTACCTTGATTTACTCATCCAATTCAAATCACTCTATTCTTTTATTGTGAGTATCTAGAAGCTTTAGTACCCTCAACATATTGGTGTCGTGTGTTCTTTGTGCATAGGGGAGCTTACTCGATCCTCTAAGTGTTTCTATATGGTATTGGAGTACATGGATTAGCTTTCTAAGATTTTTACTTGTGTGAGCAGGCCTGACAATTAAAAGTAGTTGTGTCCACGGTATTTATTGTTGAAGATACATGACTACTTTTATTGCATCTGGTTGCATCCAAGTTTTGGAGGAAATCTTCTTTTATCTCTCTCCTTAATGTAGATTCACATAGATGTCTGATGGTGGTGATACACACTGGAGGGAAGGAAGGTCTTTTCCTACAAACAATGGATTTCAACTCTCTGTTTTGGCCATGCCAAATAATGGTTATTCCACAAAATCTCAACGAATCAATTATAAAAAACAAAACATTGATTAGATCTAAAAACCTTATTCAAATTTCTTGGAAAATATAGCGAGGATTACTTATCTTCCATTGAAAAGAAAATGCCCTTAGAACCTCTAAATCTAGCAGTAAAGATTTCCCTAAAAAAGAGCAATTTCAAAATTTTAAATGTGGAAACTAATCAAATATATGTCAAGTTGCATTTGGGTGCTCCACCCGTCGTGATGATGATTGAGCAACAAGATGGTGGCATTGATGAATACACCACCATATGAGCAATGAAATATTTTAAAGCCACCTTTAGTAGTGACCATAGGAGGTGCTTTTGTGGGAGAGCACAGCAAAGTGGCATGATCTAAAACAGCAATAGTTGATGCTGGAATGTGGCACTAGTAGAAATTGGTCAACGTTACCAATAAAAACACCACAAAGATAATCACTATAGGGCCTTCTTAAGATGTCAAATAACATCAAATAATCCACAAAGGAACAATGGTTACCACTCTTCATAGAGACCGTCAAACAAGGAACAAGGGACATTGTTGTTAGGGAAAACAAGTGTCTTGAGTTTTGGGTTTTTGAGGGCTAATCTTAGGTTATTAGGAGCAACAAACAACAACAAAGAAGTGGAGAATGTCCAAATGTTTTGTGAGGCACCATTGGTGGCATGTATGGCACCATTGATGGCATGTAAGGCACCATGGCCTAAGGTAATGATATTTGAGCAAAAAAAGTTGAAACTAGATAAAAAGAAAAATTTGGGGCGGAGGCGGAGGGGGAGGGGGCGAGGGATTGTGTCACAATTGTAAAACAAATTTTAGAGGGAGTTACACAAGAGTGTATTGCAACTATTGGGCTATACAAGATGTTGGCGTTTCAATTCGCACCTCTGGTATGTGAATTAGAAATGGACAGCTATGCACAGATAAACTGCTCTTCAAATTAGAAGGGGAAGGTCCCTCTTTGTTGGTGTTGCTTAAAGAAAGTAAACTAAACTAATTTGCCAATCTTTTTTGTTCAGCTAAGGGCACAAGGTTATAAAACTCAAGCATCGTAGCTGAGATTTTCCCTTCTAGAAGTTCAACTACAGCTAAGCCTACTCTAATGACGTTTCTAACTACTCAAGTAAACGTAGAGCTTGAGAATTAGAAATGAACAAGGAATGATTCTTCAAAATAAATACTTAAACAAACTTTCTCTCAACACACATCTATTGAAATTTCAATGTAAGTTGAAATAGAGATCATATAAGCATAACACATAAAACGGAAATCTGAGACATTATATTAGGGCAAAGTAGGCACAAGTGTTTATTTCTCAAATCTTAGGAACAAAAGATTACACTTCTGGGACAGCTGGATTGTAGCAAAATAGGCATACAGTTTAACGATCAACCAGAACACATTGACACAAGTAATACATGGACTGAACAACATCTTGCAGCTAAAGGAGGCATGCAAGCTTTCTTTTAACACTAAGTGAACATGAAACTAAACAAAAACAACATGTAGGCAAAATAGGCTCAGCAATTTGCTATCACAATAACCATTCTTGAACAACATTTAATAACAATTAGAAGGCACTAGTAGGTTCAGCGTTTTGTTATCACGAGCATCATTGAAAAAAAATGGGCAAGGCTGCCCTTATTTATACACAAGCAGAGGAGTAGGGAACCCTAAAATCTCCTTGCTTTTACAACTAAGACTTGCCAACATGCAAGCTTTATTTCTAAATCTAAAACAAGATAAGCATCTAACAACCTATGAAAACCTAAAAACAAGGAAAGTGCAAACTATTACATTTTGATTTCCTTCCTCAAAGAATGGACAAGAATAGAAAGAAAGCATGAGATAAGAATGGAAAGAAAGTTGTTGCTTTAAATCTCAACCACATCTGCCAAAAAGCGGGAAACTGCCTCTTTATCAGGTGCATTGATACTATTTATAGCGAAATTATGCTTTTCTAGGATCTCTTCACCCTCTGCAATTGAACTTAGAGAATCTTTCATGTCTTCAGCTATTTTATCAAATCTTGCTAATTTATAGCGGCTCTACAACTGGAGTGATGACCTTTCATATCTTTTTTCTTGTGTGTGTGACCATTTTCTGACATTCCTTCGTTTCTTTTGCAGCTTTTATACTTTTGACACTTCTCTTGATTCTTCAATAGAAGAGTATTGTACGATGAAAATTTTGACACAACACTGGCTTGGTTTTGAATTCGATGGGATAGCACTCAATGTTGAAAAACTTGAAGATTGACTGTAAACTTGACTATGCTCGGACCAGCTCAGCACAAATACTAAAAATAACTTGCTGATTTTTCTTCAAAATGACAAATTTTTTCAAGATAATTGGAGATATGGGTTTTGTGTAGGATCCCGTTGCAAAGAGACCCAAATCGTTCGTTTTGAAAAATGTTGATGGCTGGTTGAAAAAGCAGCAAACCCTAAAATTTTAGGATTTTCCCAAAAAAAGCTGAGAGTTGGGTTTTGTCAAGAATTACGTTTGGGAAGGACCAAACGATAAGATTCTGAAAATACTAAAGATTTCTTGGACATGCGTGAAAAAAGCAGTTTCTTGAAAACTTGAAAATTTTCCAAAGTTGTAGAGAATTGAAAACCAAGCTGACCCAGATTATTGATGGAAATTGAAAAAGATGACCCCCTCCTGAAAAATGGTGCCCTAGAAATTTGAAGCATGAAAAAGCAAGCCTCTATGTGAGCTGATCTAGAAAACATGAAGAACTCTGAAAAAGCAACTCGTTTTAGCCTCTGAATCTTGACTTGAAGAAAATTATTTGTTTTCTCCTCTTTTACTCCAACCTGCAAAAAGTGAATAATGAATGCAAAGGCCTTCTTAAATAGGTTTGGAGGAAGAAAAACACTTTATTCTCTAGCTTTAAATCTTTCAAAGCCAATCTTGAGCCAGATTCGTTGAATGTATACACTTTTTTACTGATGCATGATGAAAATTGAAAAACTTTCTTAAGACATGAAAACTTGGACGCCTTTGGCTTGCAAACAACCATTTTTCTTGAAATTTCAACTTTTTTCTTGATTTTTAACCTCAATTTGATCCTTGATTCCGACCACTTGATGAATTGTGATCTGGCAGAATGATCCATCGCGAAGCCTGAGTGAATCTGACAAGATCATCCTAGAGTTCTACTTGTTTCCTCACCTTCAAATGATTTCCCAATTCTGAATGATCAAGAGGTCCAACGAACTAATGACTGGACTCATTGAATAGCTTGATGAATTATGGGGGGGGGGTCTCTTGGGAATGATATTTCCTTAGAGATGAATCTTGGGGGTCAAAAGATTGGGCGCCCAACTCCTCCAAAGTAAGTTTATTTTCTGAGTTTTTTCAACTTTGCTTTTGACTTTTGACATTTTACACAATTTTACCCCTCGATTAGTCTGCAATATCTAATGATTGATAACTTTGATGGATTTGTTGATGATTGCATTAGAGAGCTTGATCAAAACTGAAGAAGGCATGTTGGAGACTACAACTGCAAATTTGATGTTTTAGACCTTCAAATCCTTGGGCACGTATCTCCACCTAGGGCGCCCATCACTGCCAGACTTAGTCGGTTTTTTACTCTTTTTCATCTTTGAAACTTGAAACCTCATGTTGTGTCCTTCATTCTATTTGAATTTGTTGTTAGATGAATGATTTGATGATTTTGTTGAGATATCCATTGCGAAGCTGGCAAGATTTTGAAGAGATTGACTAATTTGGAAAACCCTAACTACTGGATTTGAGTCTCCAAAACCCTAGGCACCTATCTCCTTTTAGGGAGCCCAAAATTCGAGATAGAATATTTTTTGATGATTTCATGATTTGCATTCTGCCTCTTGGTTGAGACTTCTCCGTTCATTCTTCAATTTTGGATGACTGGTTGATCATATGACTGTGTGGATGGATTCACTGCAAAGCTGAGAAGATTTTGGGGAACATTGTCTAGGATGAGCAACCTTAATTCCATCATTTGAGGCCTTGAAAAATTGGGCGCCTATCTCCTCCTGGGGCGCCCATGCTTGGCAATGTTAGTTTTTATTTGGCAAATTTCAACTTTTTCTCTCGTTCCACATGCTTTTCAACTTTCTCTCGTTCCATGTGCTTGCCATTGCTTTGACTGTTGGAGATGAAATTTTTTCTAAAGCACAAAACTCTAGGTGCCTTTACTAGGTAGGCACGCCTGAACTTTCCAAAGTTAGCCAAAATTTTGTAATTTTCACGATTCTTCAACCTCCTTCCTTCGTTCCATGTTCTGCGTGCATGTTCATCATTCTTCATCTTTTGTGCAGTGCTCGAGACTTCAAATCTGACACCTGGCAGTTGAGCAACCTCCATTAATGACCTTGGAGCTCCTGAAAAAGCTTTGAAAAAGGAAAATAGACCTACTAGGGCAAAACTGATCTTTTGACGATTCTGACTGGACCAACTTGATGAGGAAGTATTTTGAGCCTATCAGAATCAGTTTGAACCCTAGAAGCCAAACTTTTCTTCTTCAAAATGACAAATTTTTCAAATATAATCGGAGATATGGTTTTTGTGTAGAATCTCGTTGCAAAGAGACCCAGATCGTCCGTTTTGAAAAATGTTGATGGCTGGTCAAAAAAGCAGCAAACCCCGAAATTTTAGGATTTTCCCAAAAAAAGCTAGGCTGGGTTTTGTCGAGAATTACGTTTGAGAAGGACCCAAATGATCAGATTCTGAAAATACTAAAGATTTCTTGGACATGTGTGAAAAAAGCAGTTTCTTGAAAACTTGAAAATTTTCCAAAGTTGTAGAGAATAAAAAACCAAGTTGACCCAGATTATTGATGGAAATTGAAAAAGATGACCCCCTCCTCAAAAATGGTGCCCTAGAAATTTGAAGCATGAAAAAGCGAGCCTTTGTGTGAGATGATCTAGAAAACATGAAGAACTCTAAAAAAGCAACTCGTTTTAGCCTCTGAATCTTGACTTGAAGAAAATTATTTGTTTTCTCCTCTTACTCCAACTTGCAAAAAGTAAATAATGAATGCAAAGGCCTTATTAAATAGGTTTGGAGGAAGAAAAACGCTTTATTCTCTAGCTTTAAATCTTTCAGAGCCAATCTTGAGCCAGATTCATTGAATGTAGACACTTTTTACTGATGCATGATGAAAATTGAAAAAAATTCTAAGGCATGAAAACTTGGATGCCTTTGGCTAGTAGACTTAACCATTTTTCTTGAAATTTCAACTTTTGCTTGATTTTTAACCTCAATTTGATCCTTGATTCCAACTACTTGGTGAATGCTATGATCTAGCAGAATGATCCATCGCGGAGCTTGAGTGAATCTGACGAGATCATCCTAGAGGCTACTTTTGATAAAAACTTCATCTTGACCCTCAAAATAGTGGGCACCCTTGGCTACCTAGGGCACCCAAGCTTACCGGTGTTAGCAATTTCTCACATTTTTCCATTTCTGCTTGTTTCCTCACCTTCAAATGATTTCGCAATCTTGGATGATCGGGAGGTCCGACAAACTGATGGTTGGACTCGTTGAATAGCCTGATGAATTCTGAGGGGGGGTCTCTTGGGAATGATATTTCCTGAAAGCTAAATCTTGGGGGTCAAAAGGTAGCCAGGGGCGCCCAACTCCTCCAAAGTTAGTTTATTTTCTAAGTTTTTTCAACTTTTCTTTCGACTTTTGACATTTTACACAATTTAACCCCTCGACCAGTTTGCAATATCTAATGATTGATAACTTCAATGGATTTGTTGATGATTGCATTGGAGAGCTTGATCAAAACTAAAGAAGGCGTGCTTGAGACTACAACTGCAAATTTGATGTTTTAGACCTTCAAATCCTGGGCGCCTATCTCCACCTAGGGCGCCATCACTGCCAGACTTAGTCGTTTTTTTACTCTTTTTCATCTTTGAAACTTGAAACCTCATGTTGTGTCCTCCATTCGACCTAAATTTTCCGTTAGCTGAATGATCTGATGATTTTGTTGAGATATCCACTGCGAAGTTGGCAAGATTTTGAAGAGATTGACTGATTTGGCAAACCCTAACTACTAGATTTGAGTCTCCAAAACCCTAGGCACCTATCTCCTCTTAGGGCGCCCAAAATTCCAGACTTGGAATATTTTTTGATGATTTCATGATTTGCATTCTGCCTCTCGGTTGAGACTTCTTCGTTCGTTCTTCAATTCTGGATGACTGGTTGATCAGATGATTGTATATTGCAAAGACACCTGGGTATTGTTTGGAATGAGGACAAGGAGGTTCATGGCATACAATCCTTAATAATACATGCCTCATTAATATTCATTCTTCCTGAGTCTGAGTGAAGGTGCTACGTGTAATATTCATTGAAAAATCTTGGCCTTGAGAAAATACGTTTGCAAGAATTAAGAGGCTATTGAAATCAAGTTGTTGTTCAAGTTTGCAAGGAGCTGAGCAAAGAATTGAGCCCAGGGGTAAATGTTATGTGGTAGTACAGGTCAGCAGTGACATACTTCTATGTATTCATATTGATGATTTGATGCTTTTACTCATTCTTATAATTTGTGTGGAGGTTTTTTGAATGGGATGGTTACACGGTGTATATATGGTTCAATTTCATTTATTAAATTGTTTGAGTCATATGTTATCAAGCGTTTGAAATTGTGGTCAATCCTATGTGATAAATGAATTGTTACACATGTTATCAAATATCCAATTTAGATTGAAAAAACAAGTTCAGAACAACACTTAAGCCAAACTGTTTGATGAAATGCCTGAACATTATAATTGGTAAAAACCGAAAAAACAATATTTGCAAACTTGGGTAGCTCATTACATTGTACTAATATGTTTTGATGACATTGATATTCAGCAAGACATGGGAAGAACATATGAGGTAGTTAGACGAGGTGTTGAGCATACCTGAGAAGGAGTCTTTATATGCTAAGGAATCAAAATGTGAATTTAGTATGACAGAGCTTCTCTACCTCGGACACATAATCAGTTCCAATGGAGTTAGGATGGATCCAAACAAGACCAAATCTATTCTAGATTGGCCTTCGCCTATGAATCTTTCATAGCTTAAGAGTTTTTCAAGTTATGTGGTTTTTACAAAAGATTCATAAAGGGGTTTTCACATAAGGCAGTTCCACTTACGGATTTGACCAAGAAGGGGGCTTTTGTTTGGACCAATGCAACACAACAATGTTTCAATCGATTTAAGTAAATAATGAGTTCATGCCCAATTATTGCTATTCTCGATTTTCCCAAGCCCTTCGAACTTGAATGTGATGCATTAGGAGAGGAAATAGGTGTTGTTTTGACTTTTGATGCAAGATAAGCATCGCATTTCCTTTGAGAGAAGAAAATTGAGGGGTGCTAAGAGGAGTTATTCTATATACGATAAGGAGATGTTGGCCATTATGCATGCATTGGCCAAATTCAGACCTTATCTTGTGGGAGGTAAGTTTATTGTGAAAACTGACCACAATAGTCAAATATTTTTTGCATCAAAAGGATTTGAAAGATCAGCAACAAAAATGGGTGAGTAAGCTTCAACCTTACAACTTTAATATTGTCTATGTCAAAGGAAAGGGAAATGTTGTGGTTGTTGGAAAGAGCAGATTTCAGCTGAAAATGTTAAGGATCCTTGGGCTTCAAGTATCATTGAGGGTACTGCACAAGATGACAGGTATACTGTGGTGAATGAATTGATTATTTACAAAAACAGAATCTATTTGGTACCCAATTCTGCATTTAAGGCAAAGGTAATAAGGTCCTTTCATGATTTACCAATGGCTGGTTACCCGGGCTTCTTTAAGACAGACAAATTTGGGAAAGGTTTAGATGGAAAGGACTTAAAAATGAAGTCCTCAAGTATGTTCGGGAATGTCACACTTGTCAGCAAAACAAGGCTGAGCATACTTATCCTGCTAGTTTATTGCAGCCCCTTCCAATTCCCAACCAAAAATGGGAAAGCATCTTGATGCACTTCATAGTGGGTCTTCCTAAAGTGCAGAATAAAGATTTCATTTATGTAGGTAGTTCACAGGCTAACAAAATTTTCCCATTTTTTTGCTACCTCAGCAACATTTTCAGCGGTACAAGTGGCAGATTTATTTTTTAGGGGGATATTAAAATTACATGGGATGCCCAAGAATATAATTAGTGATAGGCACAACAGGTTCTTGAGTCTATTTTGGCAGGAAATTTTTAGATTGAGTAGGATTGAGCTCACTCCTAGTACCAACTATCACCCGCAAACACAGTCTTAAAATTGTTAATAAGTGGGTGGAAGGGTATCTTAGAAATTACATTCAAGGCAGCAGAAAGCATGGGTAAAATGGTTGCATTTAGATGAATATTGTTACAACTCCACTTACCACATGTCGATTAAGATGTCACCATTCATGGCCTTATATGGTTATGAAGCTCCTAGCTTCATAGATTTACTTTTTGACAAGAGTAGGGTACCTGTTGACGTGTGTTTTATGACAACGCCAGCACAGAATAAAATGTCCAACGGTCACTCTATTCTCTCTTGATCAAAGTATTCCACATGCTAAGATTGCGTGAAAGTTCATGCGTTCAACTCCAAGGTTCCTTTTATTGCGAATAGACTCAGTTGGTTGATGTGAATATGCTGGGTATTCCAAGGGGACTTACGTAATTGTTCAATTTTCTTGTCAAGTAGATGAAAGGTTTTGACTATGATGCTCTAATATTTGAACTGACCGGGAAATACTGAATTTAGAGGGGATAGGGATAGGGAGTCTACAATCTATTTCTAAGGGTGGAATGCAAAGATAGGGTCTGGCAATCTTCAAACCAAAACTTTGTTTCGTCTCCCCTTCAGACAACTCTAACAAAGTTGGTGCAATCTTCAAAAGACGGATAAGATGTTCAAATTGTGATTCAACATACACACCCCTTCACGACCAAGCAAATGGATATACAAATCACAACCGAAGTTAGGTACTGAAATTCCAGTTGACCACGCAGAGGCAGACTTACCGTCAGCAAGCCTGCTAGTGGTATGGATATAAGAGGATCTGCTCAACCCAACGCCACATTCCACATTTAACACTACTTGCATAAAAAAACAAAGCCTACTTTACTCTACTCTACTTGAATCGGAAAGATGAAAAGATCTCGTCAACTACCCACAATGCAAGATAGAATCACCAATCAATGAAAATCTTGATATTATGAGTCTTACACAACAATCTTTTACAAAAACCTTCAAAGGAAAGTCTTCCTCTCCTTTCCAAACTAAGCTAACTCCTAGCTCTACTTTTAACTTCTATCTAGCTCAACTCTATCTCTGATTTCTGTCTAACTCTGATCTATCTAATATTACAAATGAGGGGGGATGCCCCTTTTATATCTAGCTCAGTCCAGTGAACGACTTAGATTCAAATACAATGGAAGGCCCAAATTGAGCCACCTAAGCCCTGATTAGGGTTCTAGCCCTAAAAACCGCCACTGAGAGGAGTGAGGCAATGAATGCACTGGAGATTCTCCACTCCTCTGCATGAACCACTATCTGTAACCAATGCACATCATCCGAAATATACCAAGCCAATTTTTTTTTGATTTTTTCAATTAACAGATTTCAAACAAAGCACCCATTAAGGTTACAAGATAAACCAAAACGTGCAGAAAGCAACTCTAACCAGAATGTACACCAGGATCCCGATGTGGGCAAGGTGTGAGCATTGGTCAGAGGATCTGAATTAAACTGCTTATGCAAAAAGCAACTCTAACCAAGATGGCGCCGATGATGGCGAGCATATGGTCAGAGGATCTTCTTCTCTAAATACAGAAAGGAACTCAACGTCAAGAATGTGCTTTCCAAACCAAGATGGAATGGGAGCTACCATATGACGGAGATGCTAACTATGCTGAAAGTAAACTCAACACCAAGTATGTGCTACCCAATTCCAGAGTGGAAAAGAGGCGACCATATGGCGGAGATATACAAAAATACAATGCAGCTTCAGAATGTAAAGTAAGATTAAGAGAAATGCTGACAGTACTACTGTTCAGCTTACAATAATTAGAGATTTGCCTGTCAAATACATCGAATAAGAAAGTCTAACCATGCTGCAATATAGTATAATGTCTCCTCAATGATCACAAAGACTTTCAACCCAAACCCAACTCAAAAGATAGACTTTACACAAGCTGATATGACAGAACAGCAACTTAATATACATAACCAGCAACCCTAGAATCCACTAAAATGCTCACAACTCACTCAATACTTGCCAGAATGGCATGAGACTTGATGCAAACGAAAGCTAGGTTGATGACGATGAAGACTAGACAAAGAAACAACTGAAAAATTGAAGTATTTTTTTTTTAAACACTTGCCAGGCAAAACAGAATGGTACAGGCTCAAGAAATGTTCTACCAACAAGATAAAATCCAAGACACCTCTAAAAAATCTGCAACTTGGCATAGAGGGGCGCCCAAGGCTAGCAAATGCATGGGTAAACTACCCAGAACCAAAATAAATTCACCCAAAGACTTATGAGTATAAACTTCAATCTGCAATACAAAAATCAGCAACTCCAGATTTTGATTAAAATGCGAGAAACCGAACTACAAATGCAAAACAACTTCTACAATGCAAAATCTCACTACAAATCTCACTCAACTACAATCTAACTCTCCACTAGTTGCTGTCTTTCAAGCAAGAAGTCGAGCCAAGGCTAGGAGGCATTCATTCCTCGAAGCAATCCAGCACCATTTCGGCAGCATAACAATATTCCAAACATAAGATGCCCAAAATGATGCACAAGACTCCTCTTTATAATTTTCGTTTGACTTCGCAAAACCCTAAAATCAGCTTTTAGGTCAAAAGCTCTCATCTCCTCAAGAGGGCGTACTTCTCCTTTATGGCTTTGATTTGATATTTTAAATAAACATCATGCTTGATAAATTCGCCCTTCATAACCTTGCTTTGACTTTGCAATAATTAAAAATAATCTTTTAATGAGGGCACCACCCTCAAAGACCCCCTTTTTAAAACATCTTTAAGTCATTAATCTAGGCCCATGGTCAACATTAAAATATAATATTTAAACGTGACTTTTTAATTAGATGACTTAGCTTATCCCTCCGGAGGTGCCCTAAAGCCAATACTGAGCCAACATCTGACCAAACTAAAGCAGGAAGTCAACCGAGCTGAACTCAACAGGAAAGCTGCCAAAAATAGAATTTACTAAAAATAGTAAATTCCAAAAAGTGCTCTGAATGCCGAGATGAACATACTGTTGCGAAGCCCTCTGAAAACCCAGAAGGAATCTGTCATTGAATCCACCATCTTTGAGCCAAGACCTCCTCAAAAATAGGAAACCCTAATTTAACCTTCCGACTAGCCTTCGGGTTTCCAGAAAAAAGGCCAACGGTCATATGCACGATCAGGTTTGAGAAGGGGACATTACAGTCCGCCCTCCCCAAGATTGCTTATCCTCAAGCAATCGCAAACTAGGATGCTGCAATATCTCATCACTTTCCCAAGTGGCATCCTCCATAGGCAGGTTCTTCCACTTTACCAAACATTCTCTGATAGTTCTATTCCTCAAGGAACGTTCT
>CM021102.1:425232134-425377610 GCA_007115665.2 Sequoiadendron giganteum | reverse complement strand
GTGGCAATTGTGAAGAAGCAACCACATTTTGTCCAAGTGCCTTCTTGAGGCGGGACACGTGGAAGACGTTATGCACTCTGCTATCTGAAGGTAGCTCTAATTCATAAGCTACTGCCCCAACCTTTCTGATGACCCTAAATGGCCCATAGAAGCAAGGTTTGAGCTTCTCAGCTCCACTCTTCTTGAGAGTAGACTGTCTATAAGGTTGTAAACGAAGATAGACCATATCCCCAACTTCAAACGAACGCTCAACACGCCTCTGATCAGCATACAACTTCTGCTGATTTTGTGCAATCTGCAAATTATCCTTCAAGGATCTCATTATGTCTTGACTATGCTGCAACAAATCCTTGGCTAAAGGTGCTTTGCTGTCACGAAACACCAAGTCTGCAAAACTGGGTGCTTCATATCCGTAAAGTGCCAAGAAAGGCGACATCTTGATTGACATATGAAAGGTAGAGTTGTAGCAGTACTCGCCTATATGCAGCCACTTAACCCAAGCTTTTTGCTGTTCTGACACATAATTTCTCAAGTAGCCTTCCAACCACTTGTTCACCACTTCTGTCTGCCCATCAGTTTGGGGGTGATAACTCGTGCTTGGAGTGAGCATAGTACCACTCATTCTGAAAACTTCTTGCCAAAAGGTACTTAGGAACTTGCTGTCCCTATCACTTACAATATTCTTTGGCAACCCATGAAGCCTAAACACTTCTCGAAAAAACAAATCTGCAACTTGGGCTGTAGAAAAAGTGCTGGTAATGGCAAAGAAATGAGCAAACTTGGTTAATCTGTCAACTACCACGTAGATGCAATCCTTCCCTTGGGCCTTGGGCAACCCAGTGATGAAATCCATTGAAATGCTTTCCCATTTTTGATTGGGAATTGGAAGTGGTTGCAGCAAACCGGCTGGCAATGTATGCTCATTTTTATTTGCTTGACAAACAAGACATTCTTGAATGTAGCGTTGAACCTCTCTCTTCAAACCTTTCCAAGAAAACCTTTCTCGGATCTACCTATAGGTCTTGAAAAAACCTTGGTGACCAGCAACTGGAATGTCATGAAAATTCAAAAGAATCTTCTTCTTGAGCTTAGAATCAGCCACCAGAAAAATTCTTCCCTTATACTGAATCAATCCCTCAACCACCTGGTACTTTTCATCATGGAAAGTACCTTCCAGAATGCTGGTTGCAAACTGATTTTTGGCATAATCAACAAGCAACATGTCCCTCCAATCTGCAGTAAGCTCACACAATGAGCTAAGATGAGGCCTTCTGGAGAGAGCATCGGCCACAACATTATTTTTTCCTTTGACATATTCAATGTCAAAGTCGTAAGCTTGAAGCTTACTCACCCATTTCTGTTGCCTCTCATTTAAATCCTTCTGGTGCATAAAATTCTTGAGGCTATTGTGGTCAGTCTTAACCACAAATTTGTTCCCCACCAAGTACTGCCTGAACTTGGCTAATGCATGCATAATAGCAAGCATTTCTTTATCATAGATTGAGTATGTCCTCTCCACACCCCGTAACTTTCTACTTTCAAACACGATAGGGTGTTTGTCTTGCATCAGGACAGCCCCCACTCCTTCACCTGAAGCATCACATTGCAGCTCGAATGGCTTGGAGAAATCCGGGATAGCCAAGACTGGACACGAACTCATGATCTTCTTGAATTTATCAAACACAATTTGAGCCTTTTCTGACCAAACAAAGGCTCCTTTTTTGGTGAGATCAGTAAGGGGAGCAACATTCTGTGAATACCCCTTTACGAATCTCCGATAAAATCCACAAAGACCCAGAAAACCTTTCAACTGGGTCAAGCTCTCAGGAGGTGGCCAATCAACTACTGCTTTGATTTTTTCCGGATCCACCTTTACTCCCTCAGCGCTGATTATGTGGCCAAGGTACAGTAACTCCACCATTCCAAATTCACATTTGGAAGCTTTGGCAAATAAGCTCTCAGATTCCATGATACTAAGCACATCCTCTAAGTGCTTGAGGTGATCCTCCCAAGTCTTGCTGTAGATCAGAATATCATCAAAAAATATCAGCACAAACCTTCGTAACTGATTCTGAAAGACACGGTTCATGCAAGACTGAAAGGTGGCCGGAGCGTTAGTCAACCCAAATGGCATGACTAAGAATTCAAAATGTCCATAGTGACATCTGAAAGCTGTCTTTTCCACATCTGATCCCCTCATTCGTATCTGATGGTAACCCGACCTCAGATCAATCTTCGAAAAGAACTTAGCCCCATGTAGCTCATCAATGAGCTCATCTATCCTGGGAATGGGGTATCTATTTTTTATTGTGCTTTGGTTCAAAGCACGATAGTCCACGCACATGCGCATGGTACCATCCTTCTTTTTCACAAGAACCACTGCAAATGCAAAAGGGCTCTTGCTTGGGCGTATGAAACCCATCTCCAAAAGTTCCCGAATATTCTTCTCGATCTCATCCTTTTGTCTCTTCGGATACCGATATGGAGTTGTGATCACCGGTTTAGCTCCTTCTTTGAGCTCTATGATGTGTTCTGAACCTCGATCAAGAGGTGGTCCCGGGGGTAAATCAACAAACACTTTACTCTTCTTGGTGAGTAAAGACTGAATATCTGGAGGATGCTCTATTTTCGTTTCAGCGGGACTAGCTGGAAGAATCATGCACTCCGCAGCCCACTCCACTTGATCATGACGTATCAACTTCGCCATCCTCTTGAATGACACAATCTGAGGGCCACCATTTGACATCCCTCTCAACACCACCTTCTTTCCATCGGATTGAAATTTCAACTCCATAGTTTGCAGATTTAGAGAGATCTCTCCAAGAGATCGCAGCGCAGCCATTGAATGCCAAGGACAGCATCCGTATCTCCAATATTGACCACGTAGTAGTCATCCTTGACTTCGTAATTGCCCAATTGCATTGACATGTTCGGAATCCTCTTGGTGCATGAGATGTGAAACCCATCCGCAACCATAACTCTGAACCCTTCAAAGTCTTCTGTTTGCAATCCTTTCTTTGCCACCACAACTTCGTCTATGAAGTTATGTGTTGCTCCAGTGTCAATTAAAGCAACAATACGTTGCCCTTTGATCATCCCACGAACTTTAAAGGACTCATTCTTTTGGAAGCTCGAAAGTTGAGCCAATGTACCACCACTTTCTTTTTCACCTTCAGACTCTTCTGGAGTATTTTCTTCATCGCTGTCCTCAAAATCAGCTTGCTGATCAGAAAAATCAGAATTGCTTTCATCAGCTGTATAGAACTCAGTTTGATGAATTTTAGCACCCTTTGGGCACACATGATCTTGGGACCATTTTTCCCTACAACGGAAACATAACCCCTTCCTTCGGAGTTCATTGATAGTCTCTGGATCCAATCTTGAGCCATGGGGTTTCTGTGGTTTAAACTCCTTATGGTGAGGCTTTTGATGAAACTTTTTCCCTCTATCCCCTTTGTGAAAGGCTGGTTTGGAAGGAAACTTTGCTTTGGGAGCAGCCCACTCCATGTTTCTAGCTTTTTCATTGCTTCTTGTAAGGACGGTGGATCAAAAGCTTTGATCCAACCCTTGAGTGGCTCCATCAATCCTTCAGTGAATAGGATCACTAATCTTCTTTCTGTAATTCCAGTGACCATAACTGAAAGTCTTTGAAACTCAGCTATGTAGGCTTCAACTGTGCCAACTCCCTAAAATGCACTTCTGGATCCTTCTTCTCGAACCTCTCAATGAGCCTGGTAGTGAACTCCTCATAAGTTGTGATAGACCGATGACCCAGAGTAATTAAGCCATGGTACCACCACTCGTGCGCCACCCCATCAAGGTGTAGCGTAGCGAACTTGATCGCTTCTTCTTCTGCCATAGGTCTGAGAGCTAGATAGTTATCCAGCTTCTGAATCCAAGCTCGGGCTGAACTGGAATCACTCCTGTCAAAGTGTGGAAGTGTCACCTTGTTGACAGCTTGGTACAAGTCTCCTTGATTTGTTGGTCTTCTTTGATCATAGTGTCTCCCTTGTCCTTTGTTTTTCCTTTTATGATCCATGAAATCATTATAGGACATATCCATCCTGATGTCGGCAGGTAGAGAATCATACTCTGCACGACCCAGTCTCAACTGCTCCACGAATGAAGCATTCTCTTCAGGATCTGGCTGATTGTTTACAGGTGCCAAAAAGGTGGGTTTGAACGGCCTAGAGGAAATGTAAGTGTTGTTTGACACCGTCCGAGCTGCATGCTCATCATGCTGGTTGGAAGCACTATGCTCCCCTCTATGCCCCGAGTTGTTCTGTGGAGTGGTGTTCTGGCCCACTTTCCCCATCATAAAAGATACCATGTCCATCAAGGCATCCATCTTTCTTTCAAATCTCTTTCCTGGACTCATGGATCTTTCTCTCCCATCTCTCCCTTTTCCACTGTCATCTCTGTTGTTGGTAATCCTCTCGCTACCCCCAACTGACCTCTCACCTTCTGCCATGTCTGTTTCCTGAGAAGACTCCAAATGAGCCCTCAAGGTTCCTGAAGTTGTCTGACCTTCTGGAGGTTGATAAAGCTGGAACTGTTTTCCAACCTTCTTGTCTTCTCTTGCAAAGTACCTCTTTTCTCTGTCACTCATAGACAAATTGTTCACAGGATGGCAAGATCTTGGCTCTGATACCACTGAAATATACCAAGCCAATTTTTTTTTGATTTTTTCAATTAACAGATTTCAAACAAAGCACCCATTAAGGTTACAAGATAAACCAAAACGTGCAGAAAGCAACTCTAACCAGAATGTACACCAGGATCCCGATGTGGGCAAGGTGTGAGCATTGGTCAGAGGATCTGAATTAAACTGCTTATGCAAAAAGCAACTCTAACCAAGATGGCGCCGATGATGGCGAGCATATGGTCAGAGGATCTTCTTCTCTAAATACAGAAAGGAACTCAACGTCAAGAATGTGCTTTCCAAACCAAGATGGAATGGGAGCTACCATATGACGGAGATGCTAACTATGCTGAAAGTAAACTCAACACCAAGTATGTGCTACCCAATTCCAGAGTGGAAAAGAGGCGACCATATGGCGGAGATATACAAAAATACAATGCAGCTTCAGAATGTAAAGTAAGATTAAGAGAAATGCTGACAGTACTACTGTTCAGCTTACAATAATTAGAGATTTGCCTGTCAAATACATCGAATAAGAAAGTCTAACCATGCTGCAATATAGTATAATGTCTCCTCAATGATCACAAAGACTTTCAACCCAAACCCAACTCAAAAGATAGACTTTACACAAGCTGATATGACAGAACAGCAACTTAATATACATAACCAGCAACCCTAGAATCCACTAAAATGCTCACAACTCACTCAATACTTGCCAGAATGGCATGAGACTTGATGCAAACGAAAGCTAGGTTGATGACGATGAAGACTAGACAAAGAAACAACTGAAAAATTGAAGTATTTTTTTTTTAAACACTTGCCAGGCAAAACAGAATGGTACAGGCTCAAGAAATGTTCTACCAACAAGATAAAATCCAAGACACCTCTAAAAAATCTGCAACTTGGCATAGAGGGGCGCCCAAGGCTAGCAAATGCATGGGTAAACTACCCAGAACCAAAATAAATTCACCCAAAGACTTATGAGTATAAACTTCAATCTGCAATACAAAAATCAGCAACTCCAGATTTTGATTAAAATGCGAGAAACCGAACTACAAATGCAAAACAACTTCTACAATGCAAAATCTCACTACAAATCTCACTCAACTACAATCTAACTCTCCACTAGTTGCTGTCTTTCAAGCAAGAAGTCGAGCCAAGGCTAGGAGGCATTCATTCCTCGAAGCAATCCAGCACCATTTCGGCAGCATAACAATATTCCAAACATAAGATGCCCAAAATGATGCACAAGACTCCTCTTTATAATTTTCGTTTGACTTCGCAAAACCCTAAAATCAGCTTTTAGGTCAAAAGCTCTCATCTCCTCAAGAGGGCGTACTTCTCCTTTATGGCTTTGATTTGATATTTTAAATAAACATCATGCTTGATAAATTCGCCCTTCATAACCTTGCTTTGACTTTGCAATAATTAAAAATAATCTTTTAATGAGGGCACCACCCTCAAAGACCCCCTTTTTAAAACATCTTTAAGTCATTAATCTAGGCCCATGGTCAACATTAAAATATAATATTTAAACGTGACTTTTTAATTAGATGACTTAGCTTATCCCTCCGGAGGTGCCCTAAAGCCAATACTGAGCCAACATCTGACCAAACTAAAGCAGGAAGTCAACCGAGCTGAACTCAACAGGAAAGCTGCCAAAAATAGAATTTACTAAAAATAGTAAATTCCAAAAAGTGCTCTGAATGCCGAGATGAACATACTGTTGCGAAGCCCTCTGAAAACCCAGAAGGAATCTGTCATTGAATCCACCATCTTTGAGCCAAGACCTCCTCAAAAATAGGAAACCCTAATTTAACCTTAGACTAGCCTTAGTTTCAGGAAAAAAGGAATATGGTCATATGCGATCAGGTTTGAGAAGGGGACATTACATCATCCCCTTCCAGAAGATCATTATCCAGAAGGGCGTTTCCCTTCTCCTTTTCGCTGGCTGCAAATCTGATGAACCTGTCCAATACTGCCTCAACTTCTTGATCCGAAATGGGAGGAATGTGATCCAATTGAAATTCTAAAATTGTAACTGTTTTCCCATGTCGAGCACAAGATTTCTTCCAAGCAACAAGGGCGTCCTGGGTGTTCTGTATAAGGCTGGAGAACGTAGAAGTGTTCTCGAAATCATCCTGTGTGAAGGTCTTCACCTCAGAAAAGAATGGTGTTAGCCTGCTCCTCAATCTGTCTGCAGTTACCTCTTCTGAAGTTAGCCTTCTGGCAAAGATTGCCTCCAATGTGTTGAGGACTCCATCCAAGATGTTCGTCATGGCTTTTCTGACACTGACAAAATCTGTCTGTGATGCATTGTAGAATCCTCGGCCAGTAACTACTGAAGAATACCATCCGGCGAAGTCGTATCTATCCCCCTGCTGAATTACACCTCCCTCGATCAAAACCTGTAGAAGTATGCTTATCAAAGCCCCCAAACGGAAAACAACTCTCTTCTGATAGATACGAGCCTCTCCCCAAGCATGGTTAACTGCATCCATCCTAGCCATAATATCAGAGGCTTGCCTATAGGCGTGTGCAAGATCCTCTATAAACTTTCCTGTTTCATCACGGACGCTGGCAACCCATTTGTCTGCCTGTTGTGTCATTCTCTTCAAATCTTCTAACCCACTGATTGATTCCCTGGAAAACTCAGCTGGAAACTCAATTGCCAGATTCTCTTGCCCACAAGGACGGGACAAGTGCTACACGTAGCCAATCAGTGTCTTGTGCTCTACCTTCAATTTTTTGTATTTACCCTCAACATAGGACAATCTATCTTTGAGTGTTCGATAGGAATTATCGCACTCCTCAACCACTTGTGCTCCAGTAGGGCGGCCAAGTTCCATGGTTGTAATCACATAGTTTTCTAGAACGGCCTCGTCCCGATCACACTCTACCCTAGGCACTGCCACATGCAAAGTTCGAGAGCCATCCTCATTTGTTGATATTTTAGAGAACTTCCTGGCCTTCTTCTTCGTTGGAGGTGCACTGATCCTCTGTAACAACTCCTCCATCTCGGCTGCAGGATCAGTCTCATCTACAGGGTCACATCTCATCCTATCCCTTAGCCATTCTGGCACCTCCTGCCGCATATCTGATATAACAAAAGGCTGCTCAACCTCGGCCTCTATCTCATGAATTTCTTCTCTGCCATCGTTCCGACGAGGCTCATCATCATCTATAAGCTCAGTGTCCCCCGAGCTCTGGGCATCCTGATTTGAAGTAGCATCATCCTCGAGAGCTACCTCAATCTCATGCTGAAACTGAGTATCAGTGGCCGTCCCCTCATCTATCTCTTGCTGATTTTCTTGCAGATTATCTTCCCGGGGCATGTTGATGCTCTGACCCACTGATTCTCTACGAGGTGGCTGACTTTCCACTTGTACTACCTGTTCTGCTTGCAATCTCTCCCTCTGATCAGCAAACAATGATACCTCCTGCAAACTTGGAGAGTTTGCCCGAGACGGCGTATGCAAGGACTCCTCAACTACCAAAGGCTCAAGTCGAACTGGCTCTTTTCCTCTAGGCTCTGGAGTTTGATTACTCCGTCTCCTCTGATTAGTTGTCGGTGATCTGTTATCTCCCATCAAATTGTACGTGAGGGGAATTGATCTTCCCTTGAGTCGGTTGACATGCCTCTCTACCCAACTTCATGTAAATGTTAAGACTAGGATACAAAGTGTATCCAAGTCGGTAATCTCCGGCTCTGACCAATCGGGGAGTGGTAGAGGTGTAACCTTCACTGTCGTGTAATCAGCCTGTACAACATTTATGTCCTCTTCAATCTGATCCAGTACTGGGACAATCTCGCATTCTCTGATCATTACCAATGGTATCCGAGAGAACATTCTCTTCTTGATCTCAATCTCATCCACTGCACTCGCCCAAAAGTCTTCGATCTGCACCTCGTGCCTGAACTCTTCTGACAATATCCATCTGATGTTCCTGTGGGGATCGTAGTAATGTCTGCTGGTGTGGTAGGAAAAGTGGAGGAATTGGAGCTCATTTTCTACCTCCCTAGCTGCTTGTAGTGAAGGGCAGATTTCATCTGAATTCCCCATGGTAATTGGGAATCCAAGTCCACCTTTCTTCTTCTTCTTCTAAATCTTATCATAGGCAATAAGTTGCCTAGATATTTCCAGCATCATTATTCTGTTTGTGGGATACCGGGGCAATCTATAAGGATAAGAAGAAAATCCTTGCAGCATTATGTAGGTAAACATCGGAAATTGGATAAACCAACACTCGAACTTCTCAATCAGTTCTTGTGCTTCCCTAGATATTCTGTGATGGGTTCTTTGGTGCAAGGTCCTCGTTATGTGCATAGTAAAGGCGTCATTGACCTTTTTGTAATTGGTGGTGCTTGTCAGATGCAACTGTGGACAAGCCTCATGTATCTTAAATTGATGGGAGCCACACCCGATTGGTTCCTTATAGGAAATCCCCCTGTACTTCGTCATGCAAGCCAGCATGTAGACAATGTAAGAGCCCATGTAAAACGTTTTCATTCTCCTCACACCACGGAGCTGCTCGTGTATGCTGTCACTGATCATCAGTACCCAATCCATGTAATCTTTGCCTTCTAGCACCAAGTTGACAAAATAAAACATCCAAGGTTCAAAGATGAACGCT
The DNA here is from genome assembly GCA_007115665.2 of Sequoiadendron giganteum. Taxonomy (NCBI): domain Eukaryota; kingdom Viridiplantae; phylum Streptophyta; class Pinopsida; order Cupressales; family Cupressaceae; genus Sequoiadendron; species Sequoiadendron giganteum. The sequence continues at coordinate 425,368,333 of CM021102.1, read as the reverse complement.
TGGCGGCATCCTCCAACTCTGCTCAACATCATTATTAGATCGCCAAACTCTTGCCTCAAATCCTCTGAGACTATCTGTTTGGGTAATTTTGTACGAGTTGGCTTGGGTTTGATCATCCACCTGGTATTTATCAAATCAGCACACCGGTTTGTTGTGGATGAGTACATCTTTCTTGCCCTTTCCCTTGTTTTATAGATCATCTTCTCATGAACTGGAATCCCGAATGCTTCTCCGATAGCTTCAGGTGTAAAGTTGGTTAAAATCTTGCCATCTGGCGAAGTGATTGTCCTTTGCTCTGTGTTGTAGTGGTTGGCGCATTCCATGATGAGCTCAGGACAACGGATAGTTGGTGGAAAACTTGCAGCTGCATACAATCCACTCCTAACAATGTTGTGTGAGGTTACTGATGGGTGATGGCCTCCAATCCCCATTATCCTTCTTCTGAATGCCTCCAGGTTGAATGAGCCCAAGTTTGTGTCAGCCAGCTTACCCAACTTTGATGAAAATTTTGATTCCGGCAAGAAGGACTTGCTCAATTTCTTGATCACTGCTTGTCTTGATGTGTTTGTCTTTGCGGATTCAGTGTGGTTCCCTCTGCCTGTAGCTCTTTTGCTTGATTCAACCATTCTGCAAGGAACACAAATCATTAGAAAACAAGATAATAAAATAATAAAATGATCACTATTGAGGGTGCCAGCAGATTTTCAAATAAAAAGGTTGCAACACTTTGTCACTTTCAGCTGCAAACCTCAACACTCTTGTTCACTTCAATGTTTTTAGAAGTCTTTGTGAAATTTATGTACTTGCAGCAGTTATGAAACTTCTCTTCAAATTCGTATTTCTTCCAAAATGTACTTTCAGCAATTTGCTTGTTTCTCTTAAATGCTTTTTCAGCAAGCCTGGGAACTGGAATTGCAGCAATCTCCAAATGTTTAGACTTAATTTCGTACCTCAACAGGCAAATGAAACAAAGTCGTACCTTTTCAGCAACTGCAGTTCTTAGCACATCAAATCGTACCTCCTCAGCAACTTCCAGACTTCTCAGCAACTTGGGACTTCTCCACAAACTCGTACTTCAACAGCTTCAGCAACTTCAACCTCTTGCCAGGTCGTACTTCTCAGCAACCTCCAGCTCTCTCACAATTTTGAATTCTTCAGCAACTTCAACCTCTGCAAATTCGTACTTCAGCCTTAGCAAAAAAATTTTGCACTTAGCGTTTGGTGAGAAGAATGAAGAGGACCTCAAAATCTTATAGCCAGGTCGAAATCTAGCAGAGGCTATACTTAAATCTTATAGCCAGGTCGAAATCTAGCAGAGGCTATACTTAGTATTTTTTTTTAATTCATTTTCCCTCTCTTTTCCAGTCGTAACATTTGTCATCTGAAGCATCATAATCTCCAGCTTCTAGAATTATGAATTTCATCATCTCTGCATAGGCCTACCTCATCGCATTGTTTCCTTTAAAATATTAAATTACTCACTTCCTTGAACAATTTCGAATTGTTTGGCTAAGTCACTTTTATCTCATCCTTGCCATAGCAAAATTATCCAGTTCAATTCTTTAGCGAAACACCTCATTTATTTTATTTGTTTGCCTTAGAGAAATTCTTCAAATCTGCCTTAGGAATTCTATCAAAATAGACACCGGGCAAAATATCCACCGAAACGATGTGAACAAGGCATGGAGTAAGTTTGACTCATCTCTGAATTGCAAACGTTCAATACCCAGAAGAAAATTCCCTTCAGAACTCCTCGTTCTCATGTGTATCCGGATGAAGGGGTACTTTTAATTTTTTATTATTTTAAAATAATAAAATGGCTAAGGTTTATTCTTCTTCACTCCGGATGTCTTCCACACCTGCAATTTCCAGTTTCTCTGCCTTGGCATTTTCCATAATTTTCCTGAAGAACTTTCCCTCTGTCTGGCATATCTCATCTTGCCTCTGGAAATTTTAACATCACCTCCAGGCGTATTTCTCATTTTCTCTTTAGAAAATGCCTTAGAGAATTTAAATTTAATTATCTTACCCTTGGAGGGCGCATTTGAGCATGTGAACTTCCATTTTATCACCCTCCTACGCTTAGCAATTTCTTGCCTTAGGAAAAATTCCTAAAAAAATTCATTTTAGATTACCCATGAAGGGCGCATTTCATCCAATGCATCAATATTCACTCTAGGCGCATACCACATGTGGAGGGGGAAAAAATTATCTAGCCTTAGCATTTTAAAATCACGCCATCCCCTACCTTTATCTTTGTGACCTCTCACCTCCCTTGGGCGCATATAGCATGTGGACGAGGAAAATATTTTGGGCGCATATAGCACATGACACTTCCACTCTAGGGCGCATTTTGCCTAGTCAACCTCCTCTCTTGGGCGCAAATAAGGGTGTGAGGAGGAATTTTCCACGCCCATGGTGACCCTTCACCTTCCTTGGGCACATATAGCATGTTGGGCTTCCACTTCCAAGCGCATTTCATGTGTCAAGAGGGAAACTTCCTTGCCTTAGGCGCATTTAGCCTAGTTGACTTCCCTTTTCAACCCCTTGAGGGCGCATTTGAGCATGTATACTTCTAGAAGAGGGTGCATTTGCCTTGGGTAGGAGGAATTTCCCACGCCCTTCATGACCTTTCACCTTGATAGCTTCCATGTTTTGGTGCATTTAGGAGGAGCTCAAGGAATTCCGCCCACATTTAGTGGCTCTTCACCTTCCTTGGGCGCATTTGAGGGGGGCTCAAGGAATTTCAATGCCTTTAGTGAATATTTCTATGCCTTTGCCTTAGGCGCATTTGACCCCTGCTCAAGGAAATCCTGGGCGCATATAGCGTATCCTGCTTTCATTTCAACCCTATGAGGGCGCATTTGCCTTGGGTAGGAGGAATTTCCCACACTTAGAGATTTTCTCCATACCTCAGGCGCATTTGATGTGTAACCATGCCAGTTATCACTTATAGGTTTCCAACGCCCTAGCCATGCCCTGGCTTTCTATTTTTTGCATTTCACCCTGTTCTGAGCTAGAGCAGGCGTGGCTGTGCCTCCACTTGGCCTTACTACCTCGTTTATCTCCTCTTTGGCACAGTACATGCTATTTTTAGCCATTTGCTATTTTTAGCAAACTCTGAAATTGATCAACTTTTGTATCTCCGTTTGCTCTAAAATTCGCTCCTCTTATTCTTGATGTTGTGAGTGACTTATTCATACTTGCCTCTGGCGATGACGTGCTATTTATAGCCATGAGATGACTTACTAAAAATAGTAAGTATTCATATCGTGCTCAAATTTTGCCAGTAAACAACCTGAAAGATGTTGATCATGGTGGTATGCCTCATTTTGATACCTTTGCACTTTGTCCATCTATTTTTAGACATAGCAGGGGAAATCCTAATCTGATTTGCATGTGCTTCAGACTGCTCCCGATCGCTCCTGATTACTCCCGATTGTCACTCTACTCGCTGGACTGGAGTGTTGGGTAACTGTTGGGATGAAACTGCTATTTATAGTAAGTGTCTGGAAAGTGGTCAACCGGATGTCGAATGAGTTTGCATGTCACAGTGCCCGTGGGATCTCAAAAAACCCAGAAAACTGGTCAACATGCGAGCACTGGCTAAAAATAGTAAGTCCTTGAAAACTTATCCATTCTGCTTGCATGTCATACCACTGTGAAGCTCTTGCAAAACCCACAAGGGATTTCCGGACATGCACTGAAAAATACTGCATGCAAACCCTAAAAATAGCCTCTGAAGGCTGAACTCTGAAAGTCACCATCTCGGTTTGCATATTATACCATTGTGAACGTCTTGAAAAACCCAAATCAATTCTCCAATCATGCATCGGAGAATCGTATGTTTAAGCCCTGAAAATGGCCTCTGAAGGCTGAACTGCTAAAAATAGCCAGTTGTCTGAATCTGTTCAAATTTTACATGCAAGTGCTTGGAAGCCGCCTGGATGTGCTGAAGTAGCCAGAATCTCGGAATTCTGAGGAAAAGACCTCAAATTAGGTACTTACTAAAAATAGTAAGTTGTCAGATTTCAGTAAGATTTCAGTGGGATCCTGTCTTGAGCTTTCTGACTGCACTGTTGCACTTAGATTTTACCTTGATAACTCAGTTTGACCTCAAACAAACCTGAAGGATAGGAACCCTAATTTCACAGACTTAGTCAATACTTCAACCTAGGTCAAATGGGACATCCCCAAAAGGACAAAAGAATCAAAGATAGAGAGAACCAAAGCCAAAAGACCAAAATGGAGCAAAAATTTAGGGGGTCCCCATCTTGGATGGGGTGATGTGTGAAAAGGTCACAATAGTACCCAAGGCCAAGGACTTATTGCAAGAAAGTCACGATATTATGAAGTCCTTGAAGGAAAACATGTAGCGGGCTGAGAATCAACAAAAACAATATGCAAACCAACATTGCATTGAGCATGTCTTTGAAGTAGGTGACATGATATATTTGTGGCTGCAATCTTACAAGCAATCCACTCTCAAGAAGAGTGGATTAGAAAAACTTAAGCCACAATTTTATGGCTCGTTCAAGATCTCCAAGAGGATTGGAGAAGTAGCTTATGAGCTAGACTTCTTGGCAAACAACAAAGTACATAATGTCTTCCACGTTTCACGCCTCAAGAAAGCACTTGGGCATAATGTAATTCCTTCGTCTCAGTTGCCACCACTAGGTGAGGAAGGAAAATCGATTCTTACTCCAAAAGCTATTATTGATTTCAAGGAACATGTAAGACCACCTTATCCGATGGATAATGGGATAACATGGTTGGATGACCAGAGTATCCATACACATAGATGTAGGTAAAAGTAGGGAACTAGATAAACCAATCCACCCAATCCACCATTGTCGATTTGGCTTTTGCTGAAATATGCACATGCAGCTCATGATCAAGATTCCTCACTGTGTACATTAGGAATGATTCATGCACCCGCTTGAAGTGTCGCTCCGCTTGTGTGAATTCAAGTTGCGAGTAATACTGATGAACCTTCTATACACTTAGAATTCCCACAGTATTCAACCTTCTAAACTGGCCTTGGAAGGCTATCAGATACACGAGGTATGAACACATATGGAATTCGTGAGCAACCAAGAAACTCGTCGTTTGTTTGTGGAGAACATCGCTGATCAAAGAAGCCCTGTCACAATGTTCCTTATTATTGACAAGTTGAGCCATGATGTAATACATCTAAGGCTGAAACTTGTTGGCATCTGCTTGATCGGTGACACAGTTGAGTAGGGTGATCATTACTGCATATTCATCTCTAAACTCTCTGCGACCCACATTCTTTGGCAAATTAGTTCTTTTATGTTTGAGCCATCTCTTTACCATCCTTGACATTTTTCCTTGTCAAAATTTAACACGTTTTCACACTTCTCCATAGATATGACCAAATTACTTGTATTTGGAGGAATACCGAGGCACTTCTCGATGTCTTTGGGCTTGAGATCCTTCCTTGACATTTTTCCTTTTCAGAATTTAACACGTTTTCACACTTCTCCATAGATATGACGAAATTACTTGTATTGGAGGAATATCGAAGCACTTCTCGATGTCTTTGGGCTCGAGACTACATATCATTCGCCCATCCACTGATTGAATTTCTTGTGCAGTAGTATTGTAATGCCTTACACAAGCAATTACAAACTCTATACACTACAGAGATGGGAAATGAGGCCGCTTCAAGTAACCCAGATTGCTCGAGGTTTTGAAGTGTGATTTGGTCTATTTTTGAAGCTTTCAAGTTAACCTCTGGATCCAATTGATGCAAGTCTAGATCAGCAATCCTGATGAAATCGTGAATCAAGACCGATTTGGTCTTGAATTCAATTTGAGTGAACCGCATACTAAAAAACTAGACTGTTGACTGTAAACATGGATATGTTCTAACAACTTTTCCAATGAGGCTAAAAATAGCCTGTCGAGGGGCAATTTTTACGAGAAAATCCACGACATGGGTTTTGTAGAGAAAATATTTTTAAGAAAACCCACAATGTCAGAAATTCGAAAAACTAATTTTTCCTTAGGCATGCAAGAGTTTTTCAGGTATAGAAGCTGTAGGGGCTATAAGGGCACCAGGGGCAATTTTTCCCGAAAAATCTGACATATGGGTTTTATTGCCACATGCGAGCTGATCAAACCCAAATTCTTCGTTTTTTGAAATGTTGACTTTTTCCAAAAACCCTAAAAATAGGGGGCAGTGGGGCACTTTTGCCGAAAAAAGCTAGCACATGTGTTTTGTCGCCAACACTGTTCTGAACAAACCCAGTGACCAGAACTGTGAAAAAATGTCGTTTACTTGGACATGCGAGAGAAAACCTAAGACAAGGATAGAAGAAATGTGGGGAAGAAGATAGAAATTATATTTTTCCTCTGTCAATCTTCAAGAAAATCGCCTCCTACCCAATCTGATGAAGTTTGCCAAGCATGCAAAAATATTCCTCTATGCCGCCTAAGTGAAGAACTTCGAAGAACACTAAAAATGGACTTCATTTGATCCTTCAAAAGGTGTTGGAGAGAAAATGGCTTATTTTAGCTTCAACCTACAGTAAATAATGAAGTTGTGATGCTTATGCTTGAATAAATAAGAATTTTGGAGGTGGTAGTGCCAGTTAGGTAGGTGTGCCAACCCTAATTGAGTTAATCCTCGTGCATGCATTGCGAACTGAAGTCTTCCTCTTAATTTTCGACGCCATATGCAAGAAGATGCATGCAAAAATCACAACTAAAAGTTAAATGGTCAAACTTTGACTTTTGGCACCTAAGTTTGAAAGTGTTAGAATTTTTTTAAAGATTTTCAACTTCAGTTGTGACAAACTACCTCTGTTTGACCCTGAATTCTGGATGCTCGATTGATCCTGAAGCTTAGCTGATAGATTCACCGCGAAGATGGATCAAATCTGAAGAGATGTTGGGAGCTGCAAGTGCTAAAAACTGAATCTGATGCCTTGAAATTTTGGGCGCCTTTTGCTAAAAGGGTGCTTTTTCACCAGACCCATTTTTTTGATGTTTTTTCAACCTCTTCAATTTGACCCTCCATGCTTCAATCTACAGCTGCTAGTGACTGGCGACTCCCGCGAACACGCCGAGGTATGGAATGGAAAACCAATTCAATTTTGGAAAGAACGACTAGTTTTGCAACGCTTGAAAGTTGATGTATGATGCTCAAATTCAAGGGCACCCTTGGTCTGCAGGGGCGCAATTGGGTTTCTAAGAGATATTTTGCAATTTGTAACTTTCAATGAAACACTCCAGTTTGTTCCTCAATGTCGGGAGCTGGATTGCTCTAATGTTCGTGTTGATGATCTCATCGCGAAGATTGAACAACTTTGAAGAGATGATCCTAAGAGTTGTGAAGTCAGAAGACTGCATCTAAGGCCCCAAAAAGTTGGGCGCCTTTTCCAAGGAGGGTGCATTTTCTTTAACAGCCAAATTTTCATGTTTTTCAACTTTCCTTTGCCTCTGGTGTTTCACGCTTAATCTTCATTTATGGGCATTTGATAGGTCTCGAGAGCTAGTTGTTGGATTCATCGTGTAGCTAGAAGGATTCTAAGCATATCTCTAAAAGAAGACAGTTGCGGATTATCTCATCTGACTAACCAAAAAGCTAGACGCCCCTAGCCTGCAGAGGTACATTTGACATTTTGGCTTTCATTTTATCCTCTAGTTTATGTGCTTGCTGGAGTATATAATAGTTACCCCCTTGACCATAGGTCTACCAACGACCCAATATCCACATCATTGTATGTTTTTCATAGTATGTCGGTTTTTCAAAATGATAGGAAAGAAATCCCTACAACACAACAAACCCATTGATTAATCAGTGGTTGAAGAGTTATCCATCAAGTGTGTTTGCTATATTATTGGTTGTCTATTAACATTACTTTGGACTCTAAATTTTCCCAAACCCAATGCTTATGTAGAGCACTTAGCATAAGATCAAGCCAAAATATTTATTCTTGTATAGATATGGCAATCAAATGATCTAGAAATAGACTCTAGACAAGACCAAACTTCACAAACTAGATCCTATCAGACACGATTGATTCCACCACACAAGCCATTGGACCAACTTCTTTCTGCCTAGATATTTTTGATTGCCTATAAATTTAATTTCTCGTATCTAACAACCTTTAATTACAGGACCAGCCACATTTTGAAGATGAGGTACTTCGATCAATTCTTAGGATCCTATTCTAGACTACCATATACCTCCACTAGAAGACACCATCTAAGTCTATGACAAATTCGTACAAAACTACAAGATGCAAAGGCGATAGAAAGAAAATTTCTAAGTGGACCTCCCCACCAACATATGAAGAGGAATTTCTGCACTAAAAAGGAAGACAAGGGCAATTTCCCTTTGCACGAGGAAATAAGATTGTATTAATTTGGTTTTATAGTTATCTTTTCAACTTGTCTTGTTAGTATGTGCTTAGAATGTCAGAGTAACCAGTCAATTTTTAACTGCCACAAATAAGTGGCCTATAACTCTTGTATGAGAGCCCTTTCAATCACGTAGACTAGTCTTTTCTTTGAGTAAGTCCCATTTATTTTATCTATGTGATAGTAATTTTTTCTTTCGCATTCAGCATCTTTCTCTACTTGAGCTCCTTTCAAGATTTTATAAAAATGTAATGGCCTCCCACATGAATGTTGACAAATCTTTAAAAATGGAAGCAAGAAAGGAATGAAAAGAAAAGAAAAGAATTCAATCTGCCAGTAAAATGATAACTTACTGTGACAATATAGTTGAGAAACGTCGTCTCTCTCCAATTGTGAATCCTGGTTGCCCAAAATCCTGTATTTAACCATTCGTAAACATATCAAATCTGATCATGTGAGGCATATTAACATTAGCATATTCAAAGATAAAATAATATGATGCCAAAACATAATTGATTAAACTACAAAGTTTAGATAGTTTAAAATTATAAATAAAATAATAATATTTCAAAGTCTTGAAAATTTAAGATCTGCAAGTTGTGTAAGAACAGAACTCAAATCAATGGTTATGAAGGCCAGGGAACAACAAGCATCCACCTCCCAATAGACAAAATCTATAGGAGCAATAACAAAAGCTGAGACTAGACACTTGGGCTTCTATTGTGCCACATGTAGAAAGAAGCACCCTGATGATCACTATCAATACAACTGTTGTCGTTTCAATTAGCACCTTTGGAGTGCTTATTGGAAATGGATAGCTATTGCAAGTGTTTTAGTACTGCTCTTCGAATTATAGAGAGGAAGATCCCTCTTTGCTGATTGTATTGAGTAAAAAATACAGTAAACTAAGGTTCCCATCTTTTTTACTTAGCGGCAGGACACAAGGGTGCATAAACACAATGTGTTGCAGCTAAGGATTTCTCTTGTTTCTACAGATCTTTAACTACAACTAAACTAGCTTTTAATCTATCCTATCTCCTCAAGGTAAACAAAGCATGAGGGCATAGGAGCGGGAATGGATGGTTGGATTACTTGTGTTGACCATCTCGCTAGAATGAGTCTAAGGCTTTGAACTCCCAGATCTATGCTGGAATAAGGCTTTATGCAAGCAATCACTCTTTACGGTAAAATGGATCTCAGACTTGCCAAGGAGGAGGAACACCTGTCTGAGGTATAGGCTGGGAAACAACTCACTAGAAACAACAAATTACGATGAACTGGCTAACAGGATTCCCAAGGAGGTGACAACACCTATCCAAAGTGTAGGCTGAAAGACAACTCATTACACAACATCAAACGATAACTATTAACATCAAAATATCCAAGGAGGAGGAACCCCTATCCAAGGAGGAGATTGAAACAATAAGTTATAAGAACAAGACGTTTGGAAGAACTCAAATCTTTAGATCAAACTGCATGTGCCTTTTGATTTCCTTCTTCAAGCTTTCTCAACGAATTACAAAGAATTGGGACATGCAAAGGTACGGAATCATACACAATTGCTCATCAAACCAATTAAGTCTCATCCAAGAGTGAACAAATATGCACTTTCAAACTTGTTGGCAACAATAGCGCAGCAATTTTGCATAGTAAATAAAAGTTAACAAATAATGAGCCCAAGGCTCTTATTTATAGAAACTCAATGCAGTAGGCAACCCTAAAATCTCCTTGAGTTAACAACCAGTTCTTACCAATCAGCAAGAATTATTCTTGTCTAAAAATAGGTGAGCAAGTAGTTAACTAGAAATCTACTTCAGTTAACTAAAACTAAACAAAGAGTCAACTAGAAATCTACTTCAATTGACTGAAACTAAACTACAAGTGAACTATAATTACAAAATGTGCCTCAAAAATAGAGATCCACAATTAGTGGAGATTTATAAATAGACATCCATAATTGGTCGGATCTGACATGCATGATCAGTGGAACATGGAGTTAACTTGGAATGAGGCATCAAGTTAACTCTCGTCACCATTAATGCTACTTTGAAGGGTAGGATGGCCTTTTAGGGTGCTTTACACTTCATCAATCCTAGTCAACAATTCTCCCGACTAGTCATTGTCTTCTTTATACGGAGATCATCACATGCCTCAACTATCAGCGTCAGCAACTTGATGTATGTGTCTTCTTCATTATGTTTCCCTTAGGAGAGTTACTCCTTGTCTTTTTGTTTGTGATTCCACTTTGACGTGGAAGGTAGTGTAGTATTAACCGGTGGCAGCTCTGTATTGGGAAAGACTAGCTTCCATGTTCTTTTGCAGCTTTATGTTATTTTTACGTTTTCCTTGATCTTTCTCAATGGAAGAGTGTTTTATGATGAAACCACGAAGTTTGACTACAAACACTCTAGCCGTGAGAAATGCACATGAACTCGCTACACACAAAATTCCAAAAGTTAAAATCCTCTAAACTAGCCTTGGAAGACTATCAGATATGCAAGGTGAAACCATTAAGGAACCTATGGACTTGTGTGTCTACGCTTGTCTATCCGTCCAAATTGATCGCTAGGTGTGCCCGACGGAGATTGGTGTCAATCGTTTTCAGGAAGTCATGGAATAAGACCGTCTTGGCCTTGTTCTTGGGCTTGGGAGAACTGCATTCTGAAAACCTTGAAGATTGACTGTGCACACGATACTATTTGAACAACTTTTTCTAGAAGTGCTAAAAATAGCCCTGTCAGGGCAACTTTTTACGAAAAATTCTAAGACATGGGTTTTGTTGAGAATGATTTTCTAAAAAAACCTAGATCGTTAGAAATTTGAAAAAACAAATTTCTCTATAACATGCAAGAGCCCTTTGGTGGCAGAGGCAGTGAGGCACCAGAAAATGATTTTTCCCGGAAAAAACTAACACATGGGTTTTGTTTGTGCTTCAAAGCTGAACAAACCCATTTTGTATATTTTTCGAATTTGTGACTTTTTCTGGAAACCCTAAAAGATAGGGGTAGCAGGGCTACTTTTTTGGAAAAATCTAACATATAGGTTTTGTTGAAAAAGTAGTTTTGACATACCTAGTTGGTCAGATATGTGATTACCTGTTGTTTTCTTAGACATGCAAGAAGATCTAAGACAAGGAAAGAGGAAAAAGACAAGAAGAAGATTAGAAATTATTAGTTGTCTTTCTGGAAGAATTATGCCTTTTGATGCAACCTCTAATAAATGGTCCCTCTATGCAACAGATCTTCAAAAATATGAAGAACGGTGAAAACCCCTTTGTTAGATCATCAAAAACATTGGAGAAGAAAAATATATGCTCTTTAGCTCCTCAACCTACAAAGAAATAATGAAGAATGGATGCCTAGATGCTTTGATATGTCAATTTGGAGTTACAAGCATCAATTGGGCATCCAAAACCTAATTGGGGAGTTAATCTGCCTAATCAAGAGTTCACTAGAGCAAATTCCACCAATTTTGGGACGTTTTGGCCATGTAAGGGCCTTCAAAACAATCAACTTCAATCAACTGGTCTTACTTTGACTTTAGGGATCATTTTGAAGATTTGAACATTTTTTATTATTTTTTTTGTGGTGAAATGCCTCTGTTTGATTCCTAATTCTGGTTGCTTAGTCGACCTTGAAGTGTTGCTGACAGATGCATTGCTAATTGAAACAACTCTGATGAACTGTGTCTGGGAGTTGCAAAGCTCAAAACCTGAGTCTGATGCCTCTAATTCAAGGGCACCTTTTTCCAACAGGGGCACTTTTAGCTTCAGAATTAGTCAAATTCTTGAGTGTTCTTCAGCTTCTCCATTTTGACCCTTCGTGCTCTAATCTGAGATCACCACTAACTGATGAGTATGATGATCTTGCTGGAACATGGGATGGAATGCCAGCTCAACCTCGAAAAGGATGACTGACTTCACAAATCTTGAAAGTTGACTTGGATGCCTTAAAGTCTTGGGCGCCCCTGCCTGCAGGGGTGCTTTTGACCTGTGATTTTCAACTTGCAAAATTTCATGAACTGCAGGGGTGCTTTTGACCTGTGATTTTCAACTTGCAAAATTTCATGAACTGCCCCAGCTTGGTCTCTATCGTCAGGTGTTTGACTTTCCTGTTGTCTTTGTTGACGGTGTCATTGTTGAGATTGATCAAAATAGAGGAGGTCATCCTGGAGGTGATTGAGCTTGCAAACTGCATCTGGTTACCCAAAAAGTTGGGCACCTATTCTCAATAGGGGTGCTTTTCCTTAACACTTGTTCAATTTCTTCATGTTCTTCATTCAGCCTTCACCTTTGGTGCTTTCTGCTTGATCTTTGCCTATGAATGCTTCACAGGTTCTATGAACGTGCAGCTGGATTGATCGCAAAGCTGAGAGGGAGTTGACCAAATGCCTTGTAGAAAGCAGTTGTTGAAAACCTCAATAAGTGGCTCTTTTGCTTTGATATCCATTAATGTACTCTTCGTTTTACGTGCTCGGATGATCAATGGTTGTCGTCATTTGATGCATCTCGTAGACTAGCGAACAGGTTCATTGTGAAGCTGAGCTGATGCTGAGGAGATCACTTGGAGATAGGCTTACTCAAAAACTAACATGTGGATAGTCAAATTCAAGGGCGCCCCTAGTCAGCAGGGCTCTTTTTTCATGTTTTGACTGTTATCTTTGATGCTATTTGCCTTAAGCATCTTTTGTCTTCGCCTCTATTGTTGATGATCGATGAATCAGGTAAACCTGCTTGATGATGCGTTGGGAAGCCAGCAAAATTACGAAGGAGATGACTATCTTGGCAAGAATTGATGACTGCCTTTGACCTCTTGAACTCATGGGCGCCCCTGGTCAGCAAGGGCTCTTTTGACTTCAGCTTCATCATTTCCTTTAAGATCTTCATCCCTTCGTGTTGCACGTTTTACCATTGTAGCTCAACAAACTTGATCACCGTTGTCGATGACGCAAACACATGCATCTTAGCAATCATCCTCACCATGCTGCGTGTTTGGGTGTTGGAAAAATGACTAAGGCATTCAACTACATAGCCTCCTTGGTAGCAAGGCGTTCATTTTCCAGACAATCAATTTTCAGCATTTTTCACTTTTGAAAATCGCCTCCGTCACAGAGCATCTTTCCGAGCATTTCCTCCATAGATTCCTTGTTGAAGCTATTGAAGCTTAAATCTCACCACCTGGTACTGGCCATTCTGCCATTAATGGTTGCGGAGGTCCTAGTTTTCTTCCTGGAAAATGAAAATAGACTCACCAGAGTAAAACATACTTTTTGATGATTCTGACTTGACCAATGTGATCGTGAAGTCAAATTATCCTATCAAAATCATTTTCAATCATTTCTGGAAAGGTTCTATTTTTTAGGGTTTTCCTAAAACAGGGGTTTGAAACCCTAATTTTCAAATTTTTAGAAATTTGCAACCATCTTCCTTCACATAAACCCATAAAAACCCTACATTTGGTTTGACCTAAAACATACTTTTGACAACATTTTTACATGATTTAGCTCAATTTAAGAAAAATGCCAAAAATTTATTTTGGGTACAACAACAACAAAATAAGGATTTCCAACATTGGGGATAACGATGGTGACTACCCACAAGTAGTTTTTTCTAAGAGCGAAGAACATGTGAATACGATTTACTCCATTGCTCAAAGGAGGCCATGACAACAAAGGCCTCAATATCAAGGTGTGTCTACTGATCATCAATTTTTTAATCCTTAAACATAGGCAAATAATTTCCAACTATACAATCGGCCCTCATCAAGTTAGCAAACCAAAAAGCCTAGCCTATCTTTTCCTCAGCAATGCTTTCTTCACAACCCCCACAAACACATCAAATACCTACTCAACTTGTACTAAACCGTAACAATAAGCAAGCTCAACATGTCTACAATAATGGTGAGTCAAGGTATCCCACAAATTCAATGGATTTGATTGGGACACACTTTCATTCCATTAGGTGTTAGAAAATATTGCCCCCCCATAATAACATAACCCGAGGAAGAAACCAAACATGTAAACCATCAACCCATCCAAGCCACTCCCATAATATCATGCAAGACCATAGCCAAAGAAAGCTCTCTCACCTACACCTCCTTCCCTAAAAGGCTAGATTAAAGGTGGAGAAGTCAAAATCGAAATTCAACTATATGGAGGAGCTGAAATATGGTGTTAAAATACCATTGTTTGAAGAAATTAAAGATGTTCAAATTTACACAAAATTAGTCAAGGAGTTTGTAATGTCCCCTTTTTCGTGAGCATCAAAGTTTGAAGGATTAGCCTATCATCAAACCCTCGTAGGCTACTGTTGTGGATTAGAGGGTCCAGTTTGGGTGTTAATGAGCTCTCCAAGTGGCCCATTAGCAATGTTTATCTCCCCTGATCCTTGGCGCAATCAGAGGCTTTGTTGCTCGAAGGTTTTTGGCCCCATTTTGATGCACTTACTATTTATAGTAAATTAGTTGAGTGGTAGAGGCCAACCTTACTATTTTTGGTAAGTCACCTGAGGGAGCAGTGGTTGCAGTGGATTACCTCCTGGCACTGTCAGTTTCAGCAATCAGTGATTATTATTGGGGTTATGACATTTTAATTATTAATAAAGTAATACTTTATTAATAATTAATTATAAAGTGCATATTATAATGTTTTAAGTTGACTTTATTATAAGGGATGATTAATGATATAAAGTTAAATTATAAAGTGACTTTGGAATGGGCATCCAAGTAATAAAATATTATAAAGTCAAATAAAAAAAGCAAACATTATTATATAATTTTATTGATTAAAAGCACATTGGGAGTCGTGCTTTTTCACGGAGGTATAAAAAGCATCAAAAGAAAATATTATTCATTCTTGAATCATTTGGCACTTAGCTTTTGAAGATTTCTTGAGGAGAAGAAGAAAACCAGGGTTTTATGTATTCTTGGGCATTGGAGCGCATAGCTTCTTCATTGTTATAGCTTCCTGAGGGTGTAAGAGACCATCCGAAGGTTGCATATATAGGTGGCTTTGCTACAAAAGTCACATTGTGCTTCATTGGAGGAAATCTCAAAGGTTTCACAAGGGTTTTCAAGATTTCATTATCATTTCTAAATCAAAAGATTGTTATCCGATTTTATGCGTTTCTTAGTAAATTCTACAAAAACCCAACAAATTAGTCAAGCAGTTGAATAGAGAATATCTCAGTAGTTAGGAGGGATATTACAATGGTATCCGAGCAGTTTCCTCCCATCCTCTATTTGTGTCTGAAAGAAAAAGTTTCAGAGTAGGGTTTTATAAAGGATTTCAGATATTCAGCTGTTTAAGTTTTCTTCGGAGGTGATTTTTGATCAGAGGGAAAAAATTAACATTTTAATATCCAAAAGAACAATGGTGGACTATTCTCTTAGGAGTCGAAATATTTGAAAAGAGTCGCTATATCTTTCTCAGCCGCAGGTATCACCAAATAAGACAAAAGAATCGCCCCTTCCTGTTTACGTGGCGTAAAAGACAAGACAAAGGCTTCATCAGATTAAGACAACAAATCAACCGCCAGAAATTGGGAACTCAAAAAAAAAGACAAAACAGTCCGCCAGCCTTTTTGGAGGTATTATGTGGAGGCTTGGCAGCATTAATTCTTTTCCTAGCCGCAAATATTTATCAGAAAAAAACTATTCAGAAGTTGCAATTTAAATCGCAGACAAAGGGTTAAATGAGACAAATTGGAGAAAAGACAAACTATAAATAAGACAAAATTTAGAGGACATGGAGTCCTAAGGAAATCGCAGGTCTAAGCAAAGGTCAAACTAAGTTAAATCGCTGCATAAAGGGGTAGAAAAAAATAAAATCTGGGTTGTGATAAAGACAAAACCATATAAGACAAAGACCATGGGAAAAGGTTAGCACCAGCTTAGCTAGAGGAATCAAGGATATTCTTTTTATGAGAGCTTCCAACATTGTTGTCAGTTATTAAATATTTTAAGCTGTTGTGTCTTTTCCAAGGACCCAATCCTATTTGGGTATGCTCATCAATAAAGTTCAAAGGGCTACGACTGATGTATGAACACTCTTCAGTCACATTTTCATACAAGAAAATTACAGGTCAGAAAATGGATCTGAATGTTATGAATTTCATATAATAGTGCTATGTAATTTCTGATTAAAATATTCATATCAGTAATTCCCAAGGTTTCATTATTGTCTTATGTGAATGCTGAATACAATTATTTCTAATTTGCATTTCTGAGTTCAATCTAAGATAAATCTGCCATATGCTAAGCACAATTGTTTTGATGTAAATCTGAAACTGTTAATGATCAGTAGCAATCATGCTCAGACTAGTTTAAGGAACGGTGGTAATGGAATGGTTGCCTGAGTGTTGAATATTTCAATGAATGTTATTGCTTCTCATACCTTATGGTGAATTTAGTTTGATCAAATCAATCAAAATTGAAAAATCAGTCAAACAAGGTGGTATCAGCTCTTTGATCAGCTCCAAAGGTAGAAGAACAAGTATACAATAGAGGTACAGTTTCAGGTGAAAGATGGCTTTAGATAAATCCGTGTTTGAGTTGATGCAAGATATGTATGATCTGATGAGGGATCCCAAAACTAAACAGGGATATTTAATGCTGTTTGAAAAATCTAAATGAAAGGATAAAGAAATAGAACTGCTTCCAAATGATTTTCAGCTTACAAGTGTTCATGGACAAGGAGTTGCAGCAGGCAATGAGAATGGATTGGAACGTGATGATGAACATATTGAGGAAGTTTTACATCATGCTGATACTTTCAGTGCTCAAGAAGTTGTTATCAGTAATTTTGATTTTTATGACAGCAATCATACTACTGAGCGTAACCATGAGTTAGATGCTATGGCACATGAGGAAAATGTTGTGGAAGGATCGGCTAATGTTGGCATGCAAGATGTGAGTGTCAAAGATGAGGAATGCATGGAGAATTCAAGCCACAACAAGTCTGATTTTACCAATCAGACCTTGGAAGATGGGGATAAATCAGAAAATTTACTTAATGATGATGGGTTCTAGGATAGCTTTTTGGATGCGCATGCATCTACTTTGGAAGAGGAAGTGTGCGATGATAATGTCAAATTAGCAGCCTCTAATATTTCATTTGAGCAATCCTATGAGGTTCAAAACAGCAATACATTTGATGAGGATGTGTGCAATGCTAATGGCACACACATTGGTGTTCTCCAATCCATTGATGATGGTGATTCAGCATCCTATCATAGTGCTGATTTCAAATCAGAAAACTTGGATGGGAATGACAGGTTTTAAGGTCTCATCATTTGGCAAGGCAATTGAAGGTGAATGGAAATATGATTTCTACAGCCATTGAACACTCTGATGTTGCTCAGCAGTTGTTGGCAAACTGTTGTTGGAAAACTCTAGAAACACATGAGCACTTTGATAGTGAACTTTCCCTTGCAGAGTTTCAGGCACTTCGAGATGCATTGGAGGTGATGAAAAAGAGTTACCTACAGCTGCTATCTGACAGAGATCATCTTCTCATCCTTGACAGTATTTATTATGATGCACTAAAAGGGAAAGAAGAGGAGATTGATGAGCTCACTCATGAGCTTGAGGTCACCATGGACTCTTTGAAGAGCACTCAGATGGCACTTCAAGAGTCAGAGATTCGAATTGATGAGCTTACTATGGATTTGAGCTTAGCACAGTCATCATCACCCGCAACTAACATTCCGCTATCTATGGCAGCCTTTGGTGATGAGCATACATCCACTAACTATGGGAATGTGCATATTGAGGATGTGGAAACATCCATTTCATTTACAGGAGCAGGTGACACCAGTGGGATGAGTGCATTGGATGAGCTTAACAAGGAACCATATGTTGCAGCAGGTGTCTCTGAGGATAGTCCCATTTCAGGTGATGCAGAGCAAGTTATTGATAGCTCTTGTGATGTAGTAGTGGACTCTCCAGAGAGTCATGTGATAGATCACTACATTGCTCCGTCTTCTTCACAAGAGGTATGCAAGGTATCATCTAGTAGGGAGATCGGTTCTCATGTTGATGTGTTTCCCTCTCCTGGAAGCAAATAAGAAATTACATTCCATGCAACTGATTTTGTTCAACCACCTATTGAGCCACAGAGATGGAGGGATCAGCTGGAGGTCACTGGAGAGAAGGTTGATCAAGCCTTATCTCGCTTTGCTTGCACAGATAGGTTTGTCGAGTACCTCCTTTTGTCAGCAAAATTTGAGGAGAGTCAGTATGGGGTCTTGACTAGAACTTCTATTCGAAGCTTGCATAATATCAAGCACACTTTGGAGGAAATAAAATCAGATTACCTCTAGTTGTTATCTGATAGAGACTATGCTATTGGGTGCATAGAGAGGGTTGGCATAGCATCTACCCAATTAGCCATTAGGATCAGAGACGTAAGCCATCTCCTGATTCTAGTGATGAGAGTGATGAGGAGTGTGTTCCCCGTAGCTATGGCATTCAACCATTGACAGAGGTAGGGGCATTTTATCTCGATTGCATAGTGAGGAGTGCTCATCATTTCTCCTTTAGTCCACACATAAATAACCTGATGATCCGTAGGTGTGGATTGGCTCGAGACTTATACCATCCATTGTGGGATGAGGATTTGCCATCTCCAGAAGATGGAACTAGGGATTGCAGGTGTCTGATTTAGTTATATTCAAAGGATTACTTGCAAGGTCAGGGATCAAATTACCATCATGCTAACATGTACCAAACAGAGTTTGCAACTTCTTTGTCTCAAAATTTCCCATTGGAGACATGGCTTCAAAGAGGTTGCAGTGTCAATAGACATGACGGCTTGATTAGTCTTTACAGTGATGCAAGAGAGTTATATTATTCCTCAATTTGAGAGGAGCTACTACATACTTTCCAACACCTATGAGAGATAGTCAGCACATCTATGGGAGTTTAGCGGAGGATGGAGAGAGATGTGTTGCAAACACTTCCAAATATTTTTACCTCCTCATGACTAATAGATGTGAGCTTTGGTTGAGTTGGGATCCTGGTGGTGATAGGATTGGCACTAGAGTTTGAATGGGTCCCATTGGGTTACTTCACCACTCTTGGCATGATGAAGTTGATATCAGAATGGTGCAGCAGAGGTCAAAGGATGTTATGCATGGCAGACTTCCATTTTGAGTTTGGGATCCAGGAATATATTGTTAGAAACTCTACAATTTGATATGGGATCCTTCTTGTGCATCAGGATTTCAGTCCATAGTTTACTGACGAGTCTTACAAGGTGTACATTGTGTGGTATGCATATAGGTTCACCTTTGATTCATAGGTACATGAGCTGATTTCAATGAGCAAATCTTGTGCGCAGGAGTTGAACAGGTAGCATGATGTTTGTCCTTGCGCAGTTGTGTTTATGTCGGTGCTTCTTGAGTTATTTGTAGACATGCGGGCCATTCTACAGTTCTTCCCTTGGGCTTCTGTTGGAGAGGTGTTTCATATTCAGTTGCAATTGCTTGGGGACAAGCAATTTCAGGGAGGGCAGACTGTAATGTCCCCTTTTTCATGAGCATCAGAGTTTGAATAATCAGCCTATCATCAAACCCTTGCAGGCTACTGTTGTGGATTAGAGGGCCCAATTTGGGTGTTAATGAGCTCTCTAGGTGGCCCATTTGCAGTGTTTATCTCTCTTGATCCTTGGCATAATCAGAGGCTTTGTTGCTTGAAGGTTTTTGGCCCCATTTTGATGCACTTACTATTTATAGTAAGTCAATTGAGTGGTAGAGGCCAACCTTACATTTTTGGTAAGGCATCTAAGGGAGCGGTGGTTGCAGTGGATTACCTCCTGGCACTGTCAATTTCAGCAAGCGGTGATTATTATTGGGGTTATGAAGTTTTAATTATTAATAAAGTAATACTTTATTAATAATTAATTATAAAGTGCATATTATAATGTTTTAAGTTGACTTTATTATAAGGGGTCATTAATGATATAAAGCTAAATTATAAAGTGACTTTGGAATGGGTACCCAAGTAATAAAATATTATAAAGTCAAATAAAAAAATCAAACATTATAATATAATTTTAATGATTTAAAAGCACATTGGGAGTCGTGCTTTTTCATGGAGGTATAAAAAGCATCAAAAGCAAATATTATTCGTTCTTGAATCATTCGACACTTGGCTTTTGAAGATTTCTTGAGCATAAGGAAAAGAAAACCAGGGTTCTATGTATTCTTGGGCATTGGAGAGCGTAGCTTCTTCATTGTTACAGCTTCTTGAGGGTGTGAGAGACCATCTAAAGGTTGCATATACAGGTGGCTTTGCTAGAAAAGTCACATTGTGCTTCATCGGAGAAAATCTCAAAAGTTTCACAAGGATTTTGAAGATTTCATCATCACTTCGAAATCAGAAGATTGTTATCCGATTTTATGCATTTCTTAGTAAATTCTACAATAATTCAACAAATCAATCAAGCAATTGAATAGAGAATATCTCAATAGTTAGGAGGGATATTACAGAGTTGTTCAAGGTGGATGGACGCCTTACTAGTCATTTGCTTGGTAATGTAGTCCCACCATAGATTCCAATTCTTGGAGTCTTGTTAGTGTTCACTAGTCTACTCACTAAAAATGATTTGATCATAGTTAGAAGACTTAGACTCAACTCAAACACCGCAAGTTGATTTTTTACTTGAACTCAAACTTGACACTCAACTAAGACTCAACAAATTGAAAAAACCATGAAATGTAGATATTTTAAGAATTTCAAGCTTTTATTATGCACCCTTCAATAAAGAAACTTTCAAGACATAATACATTAATCAAATAGAAGCTACTTTAAACACATACACAAGTATACATCGATCATATGAGTACAAATGCCGATTTTAGCTTAAAGAAACAACATTTTTAAATATATAAATATTGTCAAGTGTATACAGAGCTCATGGATTTTGAAACCCATGGCATCAAAACAAAATATCAAGTATAAGTACGACTATGGCTCAAAGGAGCTTGCATCACTCATCCCAACATTCGTAGTTGTATGGTAAGTCCTACATGTGTGTATAAGATAGATATCAATAAAACAAACCATAGTTGGCTCACTTGCCAAAAACTCGTGAGTTTTTTTGCCAAACAAGTTTTTGTGAGTTTTGCTCGCCAAAAGTACGGACGGTACTTTGCTAAAAACTCGCCAAAAAACTCACTGAGTTTTCGCAAAAAATTGGCGAGTTTTTAAAAACAACCCACGCGGCCTGTGTGTTAAGCCCATGGCCGGCAAAATGATCATTAAATTTTGTTTTTTCATCTCTTCTTCACTCTTGGCAGAGCAAAAGCCTAGTCCATAGCATTTTGCACCATTTTTCAGTGATTTTGCATCGAGGAGATGAGATTTGAAGGGGATTTTCATTGGATTTCGAAGGCAAATTGGATTTCCAGGTAGGTTTTCTAATTTTTCTTGTTCTTTCTTTTTTTTTCATTTTTTTTTCTTTTTTGTTGATTGTATGTTTAAAAAACATCATGAATGAACTATAAAACAGATTCAAATACGTTTATATGTTTAAAAGAAGATTTAGATTCATCAAAACAAGAATTTGTGACACTCTTTTCTGATATTTTACATATTTTGCTGATTTTTTAATTTTTTTCAAATTTTCTTCAAACCCTAGTTATTTTTTATTTATTTTGATTCTTCTTGTTTGTTGAAAATATGTTTAAATTTATATATTAGCTTAATTTGTTACTAATTTAAAGTAGTTTTCTGATTTTTACATTTTTTTCACATTTTTTTGTGACCCTAGTTTATTATTTTCTTTTTTTAATCCATTTTTTTTATGAAAATGTTTAGACTTTAGACTTTAGAATCTTAAATTAGTTTACTGTTTAGAATCTTAGATTAGTTTAGAATCTATTTTGAAATTTTCAATTTTGATTTAATCTAATTTAGCTTGTTTTTAAAATTTCTATCAAAAAACTAACAAGTTGTGCTTTCACTTTGTGTGTGTACTGTGTAGGTAACAGGTTAATTAATAATGGCTTATGAATCCGCTTCTACCCCTACCTCAACCCCATCTGTGCCTGGGAGTGGGGAATATGTAGGCACTCGTCCAAAAGGAGCTAGAGATCCCGCTTGGAGATATGCATATGAAGGACCAGAACCTGGATCAGTGTATTGCATTAGATGTAAAAAAATTTACCGTGGAGGCATCAATCGCCTCAAATACCACCTTGCAGGCATCCCTAGACGTGATGCTAAGGCTTGCATAAACACCAATGAGGAAATCAAAAGACAAATGAATGCAATACTTTTTGCTGCAGAAGAAAAAAAGATGCAAAAAGCGAAGGCAAAAGCAGCAATGCAAGTTGCCATCGCTTCTTCTCAAGGTGTTGCAAGTGCAGTCAACCTTGACTCACTGTCAGATGATGATGATGTAGTAGCCGACATAGTGGGCTCTCTTCGTGGTCTACGTGTGCGAAGGTAACCCACCACCACCGCCATGCCTTCATCTTCCTCTACTAGAGTACCAGGGGCAGGATCAACACAGACACCTACAGCCACAGGTTCACACATTGGTGATTTTTTTGTGCCTAGAAACACACCTGGTGCACAACCTTCTTTAGAGGCAACTGGGTGGAATAAGGAGGTGCGTGAGCATGCAGATGTTGCTTGTGCCGATTTTTGGTATTTCAACAACATCCCTTTCAATGTGGCAAGCTCACCTTACTGGGACAATTTGGTGGCCGCATTGATAGTTGCAGGGAAAGGCTACAAGGCGCCTTCGCGCAAAGAATTGAGTGGAAGGTAAGAACTTAGTTTATGTTTTATAATTTAATTTTATGTTTCTTAAGTTTAATTTATGATTAATTTAAGTTATTTTTTTGTTTACAAATTAAAATTGTGTACTTAATTTCACTTTGTACTTGTAGGTTGCTTTCTAATGCTATTGAAAGGGCAAAGGCAGTGATACAAGAACAAAAAGAAGAATGGCAACAATATGGCTGCACTATTCTTTCTGATGGGTGGACGGATGGAAAAAACCGTACCATCATTAATTTTTTGGTTTCTTGCAAAAATGAGATGGTGTTCTTGAAATCCATAGATGCCTCCAGCATAGTAAAAATGCAGAAAATTTGGCTAGAATGTTGGAGCAAGTGTGCATGGAGGTTGGGCTTGAAAATGTCGTGCAAATCGTAACTGACAATGCAACGGCATATGTGGCAGCAGGAAGAATCCTCCAAGATAGACACCACACAATTTTTTGGACACCATGTGTTGCCCATGTCCTTGACCTTCTTTTGGAGGACATAGGCAAATTAGATTGGGTCACACCGATTGTAGAGGATGGAAGGAGGATCACTAAATACATCTACAATCACCCTTGGGTTCTTAGCTTGATCAGGGAGCACACCAACGCACCTCCGCCATATAATGCTTATTAGTTTCCCCTTCTTGCTTTCATCCCTTGAAATTTTAGTTAAGGAAACCATGGAGTTCGCAGCTAAAAATCCTGATAAACCACTTCCTCTACCCCTCCATCAAGGGCTTATCCTCCGCCTTTATCATTTCCACCTTGCCCTCTGCCCATCGAAACCCATTGTTGCTGTTAGAATTGAGGAACCTGAGCCCTTTGATCCGTCCCCTGCTAAACCCTCACCGGCTATCACTATTGACCCTAAAAGGAAGATCCCTCCCACGGCCAACCAACCTTGTGAGCAATCCAAACCTAACCCCCCTACCAAAAAGAAGAAGGGTGGTGCGGGTTTGGCCCAATCCAAGGCCGTTGTTGGTCTTTGCGAACTAAAGAATACACCCACAAAGAAAGAATAAAAAATACCCATCAAAACGAAGCCTGAACCGAAGAAAGGAAATAAGGACATCACCTTTCAAGTTGATGAACCTCCCACAGATAGTGATGAAAACGAATCTTCTACCAAAGACTCTCAAAGGGATACGGTGTTAGTTGCTAGTGTTGATATGGAGGTGGAACAGACAAATGTCCGGAGGTCCAATAGACTGGCGAAACACAAAAAGGAAGTCCTGGTGGATGAAATTTCCAACAGCTTAGAGTAGGAAAAAGGCCAGGAGGGCAGTGTTGTACCCAAACCAAATTTTTTGCTTCATTAAGGCATTTTGCTTAAAAAGGTTTAAACCTTGTAAAAATGATGTCAAAACATAGTTTTTGGGCAAATCAAGTATGGGCTTTTAGTCAGTTTCATGTCAGGAAGATTTGGTAAAATTTGAAAATTTTGAAAATTATGGTTTCTCGAAAAAACCCCTAAAAATTTGACACTTGTCAAAATTGATTGAAAATTGTTTTGATTGGCTTATTTTGCTTCACAATCACAATGGTGAAGTCAGATTTAGTTAAAACTCAGTTTAAGTCTGGTGGGTAGTTTTCGCTTTTTCAAGTGAAAAGTTAGGATCTTCGAGGTCGACAATGGCAGATGTCCAGGTGCCAGGTGTCGAAATCTAAGCTTGAAACGCTTCAGTGAAGAATCTATGGCGAGATATGGCTAAAATGATGCTTTGTCTCAAAGTGGATTTTCGTCAAGGTGAAGATGCTGAAAATTTTTCTAACTTTCGAGACAAAAGCGCACCTACTAGCCAGGGGAGCCCTTGATTTCAAGGGCCCAGATCAACTTTCTGAGATTTGTCACTTCCAAGAGGACTTTTCCGGAATCCTGTCAGCTTCGTGATGAGCCTACCAAACAATCCGAAAAATATGTCTAGCACCTGAAATTGGAAATTGAACGTGAAATGAGGGAGGTTGAAAAAATGAATAACACTAGCAAAAAAGCACCCCTGGAGGCCAAGGGCGCCCAACTTTTTGAAGCACCAGATGGCGGTTTTTCATCAAATGACACCCAGGATGTTTATCTCAGACTTGGCCTAGCTTCGCAATGTCTCTGTCAGTAGATAAATTTGAGTTGTTGAACTGTCGGAAACAAAAGTCAAACATAACGTTTAGTCATGGTCAAAATGTCAAGAAAAAGCAAAAGCGCTCCTGGAGGACAAGGGTGCCCAAGGTTTTCAAGCCTCAAATGCTAACTTTTGGGTCATCTCAGATATTCATCTTGTTTGTGATGCTTCCATCTTTTCGTCGAATACCTCAATCAGGTCAGAAGACTTGACAGCAACCTGCAGCCGGGGTTTAAGTGAATTTCTAGCCAGTTGAAAAAATGGCTATCTCAGTCAGGTCGGAAGACTTGACAACAACTTGTAGCCAAGGTTTAAGTGAATTTCTAGCCAATTAAAAAAATGTCTCTCTTTGGGAAGAAAAGTGCCCCTGGCCCATGCTTTTCAACTGCCAGATGATGTTGTTAGGAAAAGTGCTCTCTAGGATCTCTTGTTCAGAATCCAGCCAGCTTCGCAGTGAGCCTAATAGTTAGTTCTGAAGTTTTGCCAATTGCTAGAGAACGTGAGATGAAGGTCACAATCATCTTCAAAATGATGAAAATGCATTGAAAATTGACTAAGTCTGAAGCTAAAAGCACCCCTAGTCTCCAGGGGCGCCTTGAATTTTGAAGCCTCAGACGTCAGAATTAGGGTTTGCAGCCTCAAGGAGTTTCTTGTTAGTTTTGATCCTTCTCTTCAATGAAACTATTAGCCAATCTATTCGACATGTCAGTCAATTAGAATAAGTGATTGAACATGGGCTCCACTAACTTTTGCAAATTCAAATTTTCAAGAAATTATCTAAGTTTGGAAAGTGACGCCTAAAGTCAAAGTTTGACTTTTGAACTCAAGTGAAAAGTGGCGCCCTATAAAGGTGGAGGTTGTTAACTGAAATTAAGTCTTCAGTTAAACTTCTCAAGTCGACTTCAACTAGACTTGATTTTTACTTGCAATTGGGCGTTTTATTTTTGCATGTAAAGTTAACTGAAGAATCTGGAGGTGGTGCCCTAATTAGGGTTTATTTCTCAATCAGTTAACTATTTTTGAGGTCCAATCAGAAGCTAGTGCCAAATTTAAAGCAATTGCATGCATTTATGACGCCTTTCTTGATAAATTTTATGTATTAAGGCATAGGCGTCCATTATTTTTCATCACAGGTGAGAGCAAACGCGTCTTTCTTGAGCAAATAAAGATCTGAAGGCGCTACAGGTGACAAATTTCAGTGTTCTTCACAATGCCAAGTCCAGATTGTTCAGAAGATACATTTTGCATACTTCATTTTTTTAGTGCATGCAGACTTCATCAAATCCAATTCAAGCATAGGCAATTTTTTCAAAGATAGAATAATAAACTTCTATTTCTATCTCTAAAATTCTTCTATTCTAGTCTTAGGTTTTCTCTCGCATGTCAAAGTAAACGACAGAGTTTTCAAAATCAGATCATTTGGGTTCACATATTTCAGCGTCAGCAAAACCCATGTCTTAGATTTTTTCAAGAAAATTGCCCCACTGCTTCACATTTTGAAGCACTGTTCTTTTTCTGAAGATTCCTTTGCATGTGGGTCAAAAACTCATTTTTTCCAAAATCGAATCATCTGGGTTGGCTTAAAATTCCATTGCCTATAAAACTAATGTTTCAGTTTTTCTCAAGAAAAATTGCCCCCAGAGCCCTTATAGCCACTACAGTTCTCAACTGAAAAACTTTTGAATGCCTTGCTAAAACTCATCTTTTTGAATTTCTGATAATCTGGGTTTGCTTAGAGTACAATTCTCTACAAAACTCAAATTTCATAAAATTTCTGATTGTTTTTACCTTAACTGGCTATTTTTAGCCTATTCTAGAGCCATTTTTCAACTTTTTCTAAAAGTTGTCCAAACATATCCGACTTTACAGTCAAAAATCCAAATTCTCAAAATGCAATTCAACCCCATAAATTACAAGGCCAAATCGGTCTTGGTACACAACTTTTTGAAAATTGTTGATACAGACTTGGGTCACGTATATCCAGTGGTCAATTTGAGCATTTGGAAGGCACTAGCAGCACGACAATCAAAAATCTTGAGCGTTTCAGGTTGCTGGCAGCAACTTCTATTCCTATCATGATTTTTGATCTCGAGTTCGTCATTGCTTGCATTAAGCACTAAGACTCATCCACAAGACAAATCAGATCAGCCGATGGGAGAGTCATTTGCAGCCTCAAGCTGAGGGAGGTTGAAAAGTGTTTTGCTATTCCTCCTCGCTCAAACAATTTTACCATAGTCATTGAGGATTGCGACAAAATATGGGAAGAGGTCAAAGAAAGATCACAAAGAAAGGTTGCTCAAAGGTGGTTAAAAGTACACAAAACCAACATGCCGAAGAAAGTTGGGTGTGTAGAGTTCAAGGATGAAATTTCTATCTTGATTACTTTGCTCAACTAGGTTACAGGTTAGGAGGAAGCTCATATTTTCCGATTGTAGATGTTCTATGTCATTTCCCAGATTATCGACAACAAGGAACACTTTGATTGGGACATGTTAATCAGCGAGTGTCTTAATCAACAAATCAAAGGATTCCTCAAAATCCACGATTTTCACATGGTTTCTTTTCTACTCTACTTTATTGCATTTCAAGGCAATTTAGAACTTTGAAGACTAATGGCACTCTTGGTTTTCAGCATATTCACAAATATTACTCACAATTGGAGTTCTCAAAGGCTGAACGGGATTTTAAAGTGGTGAATTGATCACTTCTTCATGAAGACAGTCCAAGACCTCGATAATGAGATGAACATCAAGATTCACCAGAGGCAAAATCAGCAATGGAGAGTTGGGCGGATTGGTTCATCCAATTTCCCACTTTCACATATATTCGAGTGTAAGGTTACACCGGAGAACCTTTGATGCTACCGAGGTACCCATCAAACAAGGTCCTATTCATGGAGTTTTGAGACAAGCTCAAAAAGTTCACTCTTTTCTTCGCAATCGACACAAGTCAGCATTCACCTTTCCATTTGGATTAGGTATATACAAGTGCAAGACTATTGTTGACTGTAAGTTAATGACCAACGAGTTAGAAAAACAGAAACTTCACCTCAAGTATCTCACTGAGAGGCGTTCTTATGATTCTTTGGGTCATTACTCAGCATGGTTGGAGCGAAGTAATACACATAGGGCAGAGCTTGAGGACTTTTGGGTCAACTGCGAAGATGAATTTGAAGTGCGTCGATGTCATTACTGTAGACTCTCTTCCACAGCTTGTTGATTTCCTATCAGAAGATGTTGAGGGTTTGTCAGATGATGACGAAGAGGTGCTACTTAGTTCATTCGTCAAAGACCAAGTTTCTCGCCAGCCACTTCGCCAACCAAATTGGTACGCCAAGGAGAGTACTTCAATTGAGGACCTATCGCGATCAATTATTAAGACAAGCATGTACTTCTTGGACGGCAAGAGAAAGTGAAGGACAGCTCCAGTTTTAGAGCCGCTAGTAGGGTTTTCTTCACTTCTACTTCTAGGTCGAGGCCTCGAGTTAAAGTTATCTTGAAGCCGCTTGAAGGTGTCAAAGTTAGTGGGAACTCGAAGGGAAAAAGCATTAGTAAGCAGAAGCAAAGTGAGAAGACATCAGAAGCCCCAGTAGAGCCAATGGTGCAAGCCGAAGCTAGTTCATCATCTCCTGGTCCACCATCTGCTCCACGGTCATCTCCTATTGATATTGACTCGGAGCCAAAATCGCCAGTTCATGAGACTTTCATACCAATTGATCCACTAGTGGTTAACACAGCAGAAGCAATTTCTCCTCAAGACAATAACATTGATCATTCGTGTTGGCTCGAGAGGTCTTTGGGAAGACGGAGGCGAAAGCCTTCATATCAACTTGATCTCTCTGAGTTTGGCGATCCTTATCAGGATAGGTTAGACAAGAAAGTCGAAAAGCAAGTGCATATTGAGAAAACTCCTAAAGCAGAGATCCAGTAGCTTGAGTTGTCCATGGCAAAGGGCAAGCCGAAGGACTTGGTACTCATATCTCAGTTGGCAATTGCATATGACACCATTGTAGCAGATGAGGATAAAAGGAGGATTTTCGCTTGGAGAGAACATCTTTTCAAAGTGGAAACGTATGAAAGAATCTCTACAAAGATGGTTGTGCTCAAAGAGGATGTTGTTGGAGCTCTCAAACTTATCAATGGATTTATCACTCAAATCCCATGCCACTATCTTCATGAGGATGGCACATACGCTGAGCTTGATGCAGTGCAGACCGAGTTTGAAGGGCTGGTTCGTGATAACCTTGATGGAGATCATGTGGCATCCAAGTTGGATCACTTTTAAGTGATGACAACTAGTTTCAGCAAGGCAACTGAAGATGTCAGAGAATGCTAGAGGGGAATCAAAAAAGGAGAGGAGTTGAGCAAGCAGTCTATCATCATGGATAGCATCAACGTGCCAGAAGATGAGACAGTCAACAAATTCCTAGACGAGGTGATAGCTAGAGAGGGCTTATAGTAGACAATCAGATAGATGTTGCAATTATTTTTGAGTATAGAGTTAGAAGCAGCAGTTAACCCAACACTCGTGCACGCCTATCTCATCTTCGTGGATGTCTTCACAGGAGGATGGACTTTCATTTCAATAAGGACTTGCATGTTGCACATGTCCATTTAGATTAGTTTTGTTTCAGTTAACTAATGGTAGCTTTCCAGTTAACTGTATAGTTTCATTTATTTAGCTTTAGCAATAAACTCTTGCATGCTTGCAAGACTCATGTTAACTCAAGGTGATTTTAGGGTTCCCTACACCTTTGAGTTCTATAAATAAGAGCACCCTTGCTCATTTGTAATTAACTTTTGCGTGATAGCATACATGTTGAGCCTACTTTGCCTGTAGTATTGTTGTTTTTGTATATGTTCACGAACTTTTCATTGTGATAGAGAGATGCTGCGTTACCGGCAATATTCCTATTCTCAATATTGGTTCACATTGAGCTTTTATTAGTAAAAAACAAATTGTTGAGCCGCCTTACCATGCAATGTTACTTGTAATTGTTCATCTTTGTTCAATATAATTTTGGTTGATCGTTTATTTGTGTGATAGGTCCTTCATACAGTTTGTTGTCTTGGGTTATATTTGTGTTTAATAATCTTGTTTCATATCTACACCTCGGATAGCGTATTTTACCTCCTTGGGAATTTAGAAATGAATATTATTGTTTGATGTCGTTTCTAGTAATCTTGTTTGCAGCCTACACCTTGGATAGTGTATTTTACCTCCTTGGGAATCCAGTAATCGAGCTTGCCATTTAGTGTTTGTTTCCAGTAACCTACTTTCAACCTACACCTCGGATAGTGTATTTTACCTCCTTGGGAATCCTAGATACTAGTTTACCGTTTGTCGTCGTTCTCAATAACCTTTATTTCAGCCTACACTTCGGATAGAGTATTTTACTTCCTTGGGAATCCTATTATAAAGTTCATCGTCTAATCATTCCTCGCTCCTAAGTCCTCATACTCTGTTTCTCTTGAGGAAATAGGATAGATTAAAGTAGTAAGTTAGTTGTAGTTAAGATCTACAAAACCAGAAAAAAACCTTAGCTGCAATGTATTGGTTTTCTTAACCTTGTGCCTCTTCCAGCTGAGTCAAAAAGATAGGATTTAGATCATTTACTTTTTCACGCATATCAGCAAAACAAGGAGCTTCCCCTCCTAATTTGAAGAGTAGTCATTACGCACTATGCATAGTTGTCTATTGCCAATACGCACTCCAGAGGTACGAATTGTAATGCCAACAGGCAACAAACATGACACGGTCAAGGAAACTGAAAAGTATGTGGAAGGACCTAGTCACTTCCCTAAGTTGAATTGGATGATTATGGAGGAATCCACACCGGATTCCTCCAATCATAAGGCTCGAGTGGAAGAGACCAATAGGTCGGACGCTACTAAGGATGAAAACCCCAACAACCTGCTTACTTGTGTCGCCAAATTGGAAAGGAAGTTTGCGAGACTAACCTGTTTCACAATCAAAGTCATCCACCACTCTACTTTCACTTTGTCGATGGTGCTGAAGGATGAGGTTAACAAGAAGGCTACTGAGTTCGAACCCAGCAATAGCTGGATTGGTGATGATGTGTTGAAACTCCTCATGGAGGAGTGGGAGGGTATTGCTAGGTGATGTGGGGGGTCTTGTCTGTTTTGGGTGGGTTGTTTTTTTTCTATCTCTCTGTTGTCTCTGTTTTTTGGACTTTTTTTCCATGGTTTGAAGGTTTAGAGTGATCTCTCCTTGAGATCGAAATCACTAAATGCCTAGAACTACATCTGTTTCACCAATGCTCACAACATAGAAGTCATCTTTGACTTCATAATTGCCCAATTGGATAGACATGTTAGAAATATAGCGAGTGCAAGTGATTGTGAAGCCATACGTCACCATGACTTTGAAACCTTCAAACTCTTCAGTCTTGAGTCCTCTCTTGGCTACTATCCCTCTGTCAATGAAGTTGTGAGTTTCTCAAATGTCAATGAGAGCAACAATTCACTGCCCACAAAAAAAGTCCACGAACTCGAAAAGACTGATTCTTTTGAAAGCTAGAAAGTTGGGCAAATGCACCCACACTTTCTTGGTCTTCTTCCACCTCTTTTGGGGCCTCTTCTTCATCTTTCTCCTTAAAATCAGATTGTTGTTCTGATATATCAAATGTTGATTCATCTGCAGAATATACCTCCAAATGGTGCACTTTGCCTCTTTCGAAGCACTTGTGTCCTAGGGCTCACCACTCTTTGCAAGTGAAGCATAGTTTCTTCCTTCGGAGCTCATTTCAGAGGTCATCATCAATCCAAGATGGAAACTTCTTGGTCTATTTGCATCTTTATGAAAGGATCTCTTATCTTTCTTGTGAGGAAAAGACTTTGACTGAAATTTTGGCCTAGGGGCAGCCAACTCCACACTCCTTTCTTTCCTGATAGCCTCCTAAAGAGTTGGTGGGTCAAAGGCCTTCACCCACCCCTTCAATGGTTTCATCAATCCTTCAATGAAAAAGACTAGTAGCCTCCTTTCAGTGATAATGGGCACCATCACGAAAAGTCTCTGGAATTCAGAAAAGTATGCATCAAGAGAGTTGTGTTGTCTCAACTACACCAACTCTTAGAATTTCACCTCAAGATCCTTATGATCAAATCTTTCAATGAGTTTGTTAGTGAACTCATCATAGGTATCGATAAGGTTATGGGCAAGGGTAACCGCACTGTGATACCACCACTCATGGGCAGCTTTGTCCAAATGGAGGGTGGCAAATTTGATGGCGTCCAACTCTGGCATTGGCCACAATGAAAGATAATTGTCTAACTTTTGGATCCAAGCTCTAGTGGTACACTCGTCACTTCCATCAAAATGTGCTAGTCACCTTCCCAAGGGCTTGTTGACAATCCCTAGGAGCCATAGGACCACGGTTCTCATATCTTCCACCACCTCTCTTCTTTTGGTTCATGAATTGCTCAAGTGACAAAATCTCTCGAATCTCAGCAGGATGAGTCACACACTCCATATAGCTATTCCTCAATTCATCAGCTATGGGAATTCGAGCTTCTTGCTCGGTTGGAGGTTCCTCCCTTCGAGTGAAGTTTGGTTGGAGGGGTCTAGGAACAAATCCCTTGGTCATGTCAACAATGCAACCACTTTGTCTCCCATTATTGTTAACATTTGAAGCATTGGTCTCGCTATTCTAGCTCATCTTAGCTAACAGCTGTGACATCATGTCCATCATGACATCAAACTTCCTCACTGCTTTGGTATTCGGACTCTTTGGCTATGCTAGTCCCTTATACCTTTATGCCATGGATTCAACTGCACTGTCACTAACAACCTCTAGCTACTAGTAGGCTCTAAGAACTTTTGAGAAGGTTTCCTCAATTGGAACTAGAGGAGTTTGAAACAAAAGTCTCTTCTGCTCACGGTTATAGTATTTGATATCACTATCACTCATAGAGAATTTTTGGCAATTGAAAGCAATGTGAGGCGTAGGCTAGCAAGATGACTAGCTCTGATGCCACTATAATATCCACACCAATTTTTTTCAAAATTGCACTCGTTAGAGTTAGCCAAAATAACAATGATAATCAACTGAATAAAGCTACCTTCTTTGATCACCCATATCCCGATGTGGGCAAGGTAAGAGCATACGATGGTAAGGTGTACATTGCATTAATTAAAAACATCCACTTATTCAATCAGGTGAGTGATAATCAAAACAAATTGAAAGAAAATACCTTCCACTTTCTAATCACCTAGATCCTAATGTGGGCAAGGTGAGACCATACGGTTGTAAGACTCACAATTAAAAACTTCGAAAGCAAACCAATTGTTCACTAGGGTGAGTATGAAATCTCAAAAGCATGAAATGAAACCTCCGCTTATTCAATGGGAATTACAACTATGCAAGAAAGCACTTGGTGGGAAGCCGACCAAGCCAAAGAAAGATCCTCCGCTTATTTAGCGGACATAACATGAAAGTAAAGGAAACTCATCCGCTTGTTCAACGGGCATAACATGAAAGTAAAGAAAGCTCAACCGCATATTCAGCGAGAGCGCCACTTATTCAGTGGGGTAAGTGGCAATAACCAAAAGAGCAAATCACCAATGGTACTACCAAATGGTGTTACAATGAGCTCATTACAATCAGTTTTCAGAATGTCATATACTGCTTCTACAATGTGAAAATCCTAAGGAAATTTTGGCACAACACCCCAAAATGGAACACCAACATGGAATAGAGTATTCCCCAACAAAATATAACAATTAAACCTCAATGGAATGACCCCCAAAGGACTATAGAAGATCTGAAATGCTACTACTACAGATTTGATACAAAGTTGCAGGTCTGATAAGAAGGTTGCAGCAGTCTGAAGCTTCAACCGGCAAGCTACCAAAAAGATCATAACTTCATCAAATCTCCATAGAACCCTTCCTGGATGCTTGCACGACAAAGATAGATTCTAGGCCCCTCCCAAAACAACAAAACAGTAAGCAAAAAGGCAGAAATGATGCACAACTTCCAAAGCACCTCAAAACCCCAAATGGTACGTCTGGTCACAACCAACTAGGAAAAATGAGAAACTACAAAAAATCTGCAAACTTGTGCAAAGGGGCACCCAAGGCTTAGGATTTGAATGGCTCAATAACCAGAAAAAAATCTCCAACACTCCAATCAACATGAACACAAACGTGGTACGGTTGGGCTAGGAAAGTACAAACCAGCAACTGCAAAAATTCTGAAATAACACTCCAAAATGCTCCTAAAGCTGCAAATCAACACTCACATCAAAAATTGCATAGCTAGAAAAAATCATAACAAGCTAGAACTGGAAAAAAGTTGAAAGCCATCACCAATGAACTGCAATAGTGACTCCTGCAATGAAGCGACACCCACGTCCAACTAGGTAGTATCTTGCAACTCCAAAACTAGAGCCAACCTTGAGGGTTTTCGTCCTCAAAGCCCAAGGATTCTCACACCAATCTGGT
Source organism: Sequoiadendron giganteum (assembly GCA_007115665.2). Classification (NCBI taxonomy): domain Eukaryota; kingdom Viridiplantae; phylum Streptophyta; class Pinopsida; order Cupressales; family Cupressaceae; genus Sequoiadendron; species Sequoiadendron giganteum. The sequence goes on along the minus strand of CM021102.1, from coordinate 425,333,588 downwards.
AGCACTTCGTTATGATAAAAGTGCATAACCTAACGAGAGCATAGACAGGGGTTTAAATAAAAATTAGGGCCCCATAAATTCAAATGGTTTTCCCTTCAAATGGGACACCCAACCGAAGGAAAATATATTTTATTTTAATTTTCACTTTAACTCCCAACTTTGGCTTCCACCTTAGAATGAGAAAAATCACCTTTTAAAAACAACTTAAATCACCATCCTAGGCATGGGGTACTGTAATGTCCACTTCTCAGTAGTAGTCAGTGCAGTTGGCCATTAGCCTATTCTGGATGCCCATAGGCTCATAAGAAGTGAAATCAGGGTTTTCAATTGTTTGGAGGATTTTGGTGTTTTCAAAGGTTTGCATGCAATTATTTTGCAATTTGGTTTTTGGATTCTTTTTGGGTTTTCAGAAAGCTTCGTAGTGGTATGACATGCATTTGCATTAGGCAACTTTTCCGGACTTACTATTTTTAGTAAGTTTCGACGTCTGCTTGAATTATGGTTAAAACAAGTTTGGAACAACCTACTATTTTTAGTAGTATGCTATTTTTAGTAAGTTCTATTTTTGGCAATGTTCAGTTGGTAGCAGTTCAATGATGTTTCCATTTCGGGCAAAGCAGTTTTGATATCTTGACCTTAGGCACTTTTTGGTTCGTTTTGGCAAATGAGGTTGATTTAAGTCATTTAAATATTTTAATGTCATTTTGGCCCCTTGGCCTAGTGCAATGACTTATTGTTGTTTTTAAAAGGGGTTCTTGAGGGGGGACGGCTCATGTGAGGGAATTTAATATTTTTTAAAAGTTAATATTTGCCTAAAGTGCCTTGGACGCCTACGGAGTGGAGTCAAAGTTATATTTCAAATTTAAATATTTCTCATGTGCTTTGGACGTCCACTTTTAAAGGGAAAGGTTGGAATTTGAAAGGTCATCCAAAAACTCTATTTAAGCAAGGCATTGCTCCAGCTTTTGGCATCCATTGCTATTGACAACGAAGTGCTGTTGAAATGATTTTAGACCCTTGGCTTTGAGGAACGCATACCTCCTAGCAAAATATTAGTTTCGTGTTTGGAAGACAACACCTAGTTGATTGAGAGTGCTTCTCACCCAAAGATTGTAGATTGAGCTTCACAGTTGAAAGATTTGATGATATTTTTTGTTTTCAAGTTGTTGGTTTGTGCTAGGCTGAAGCAATTTTTTGATCATAGCTCCTTGTGTGATTTTATTTTAGTTTTGGGTATTTCTCCATACATTTCTATGCTCTAGGCGCCCCATCTCCTTGAATTTCAGATTTTATTGTGAAGTGGTTATTTTTCTAGAGAGGTCGCCCTTCTCCATGGGTCGTCCCTTCTCTATGGCATTGCAGTGGAAGTCGTTCCTTTCACATGGTTGTTGATTTACGGTGTTTATTTCATGCTTATTGGACACCTTGCTTCTAATGATCATTTGATTTCAGTTTGGAGAAGAATGGAGCAGTTTTGGTAGAGATATAAACATTTTAATATTTTCTTCCTTTGCTGGTTCGATTTTCAGTTTGTGGAATAATTATATCAAATCTGGTTATTGTAATAATCTACTATATTTCCTTAGCGTTTTCATTCATAATTGACACAAGGAATATTGCAGCTATTTTGGCCTGATTAGAGTAACATTTCATCATATTATCATTGTGTGAGAAGCCATCTTGTAACACTAATTCGAGTAGTACTAGTCAGCTATTTACTTTCAGCATTTTATATTTTGCAATTCTCACTCCCGCTGAATAAATGGTTGAGTGTTTACTTTCCAGTATTTAGTTGTAGTTATTGTTCCCACTGAATAAGTGGTCGAGCTTCATGGTCGGTTATCCGCCTACTCTACTTTCAGCATTTACTTTCTAGAATGGTCAGCTAGCCACCTACAACATTGTTCATTTCATTTCCAGTTTATAGCTAACAATCCCTTTGCACCGTATGCTCTCACCTCGCCCACATTGGGATCTTGGTGATCAGAAAGTGAAGGGTTCCCTTTCAAGTAGTTTTGATTGTTGGGTTAATCCTTAATGGGTGCAATTTGTATGTGAAAATTCAAAAAAAACTAAGGGGGTTATGTCATAGGTGTTGTGACCTTTTCACACATCACCCCATGTCAGATGGGGACCCCCTAATTTTGCTCCATTTTGGTCCTTTGGCTTTTGTTTTGCGTCTCTCGCTCTCTCTGATTTCTCTGTTCTTCTGGGGATGTTTTTGTATTTGACCTAATTTGAAATTTTGGGTAAGTCTGAAGTGAATTTGTGAAATTAGGGTTTTGTTCTTCAGGCTGGATTGAGATTAAATCAAGATTGGTAAATTGGCAGTTGAGCTTGACATTGCTGTTAGAAGGCCTCTAGCAAGTTCCCACTGAGTTTTCATTGAAATCTGACAACTTACTATTTTTAGTAGGTACTCAATCTGAGGTCCTTTCATCAGGATTTTGGAATTCTGACTGCCTCAGCGCATCTAGGTAACTTCAGGGTGCCTACACGAGAAATTTGAACAAAATCAGACAACTAGCTATTTTTAGCAGTTCAGGCTTCAGGAGCCATTTTCAAGGTTTAAACATATGATTTTCCAATGCATGATTGGAGAATGTTTATGGGTTTCTCAAGACCTTCACGATGGTATAACATGCAAACTGAGGTAAGGACTTTCAACGGTTCAACCTTCAAAGGCTATTTTTAGGGTTTGCATGCAGAGTTTTCTAGTGCATGTCAGGATATTCTTTATGGGTTTTTCGAGAGCTTCGCAGTGAGGTAACATGCAAACCAAGATAATGACTTTCAACGATACAGCCTTCAAAGGCTATTTTTAGGGTTTGCATGCAAAGATTTTCAGTGCATGTCCGGATATTTCATATGGGTTTTGCGAGAGCTTTGCAGTGATGTGACATGCAAACGGAATGGATCAGTTTTTAGGGACTTACTATTTTTAGCCAGTGCCCACATGTCGACCAGTTTTCTGAGTTTTTCTGGGTTTTTTGAGATCCCACGGGCACTGTGACATGCAAACTCATCCAACATCAAATAGATCACTTTCCGGACACTTACTATAAATAGCAGTTTCATCCCAGCAGCTACCCAACACTTGAGTTCAGCGAGCAGAACGACATGCAACAAAAATCAAGTCAAACGGAGGTCGTTTGAGACACATGCAAGTCAGATTAGGGTTTCCAACTTCGATGCCTAAAAAGAGGGGTAAAAAGCCAGAATTTCGAAAAACGAAGATATCCCACTGCGATCAGCATCCTTCAGGCAATCTACTGGTGAAATTTGGGCATAATCTGGGCACTTACTATTTATAGTAAGTCGCCTCCAAAACACGGCTATAAATAGCAGGTCAAAGCGAGGGGCAGGTGTGAACAAGTTCACCAAGCGATGAGGACCACGTGGTGAAAATCTCAAGTCAAACAGAGCTGCAGAAGTCAAGCAATTTTAGGGTTTGCTAAAAATAGCAAGCAGGCTAAAAATAGCAGGCGGGCTTGGGCAACTGGTATAAGTAGGGTAGCAGGGCCACAAGATGCATATCACACCAACTACGGGTTCAAAGCGGGTGAAAATCCATGAAGAGTCATGCACCTCCAGAATTTACTAAAAATAGATGGCAAAGGTAGCTAAGGCGTTGAAGAAATTTCCAAGTCTACAAATGGAAACTGGAGGGAGGAAGTATGAAATGCACCCAACTGGCAGGAATGATGGCTGGCATCAAAAATGTCTAAGTATTAAGAATTCCTCCTCATACCCTCAAATGCGCCCAAGGCTGAAATGGTGGCATGAGAAATTCTAAGGCATGAAAAATTGAAGCTCCCACATGCAAATGCACCCAAGTCAAGTTAAGAGGGCATGAAAATATGCTAAGGCACAAGTGAAAGCTCATAGGTTAAAATGCGCCCAAGGGGAATGAGCAAGCACGAAAAAATTTCTAAGTGGTGAAAATAAGAGCTCCACCCTCTAAATGCGCCTAAGGCAAGCAAGTGATTTGGAAAACTTTCGAAATGGAAGCATCACCCTCAAAATGCGCCCTTGAGAAGAGGAGAAGTTGAAAAACTTTCTAAGTAGGCACACCCCTCCACATGCGCCCAAGCAAGGAGTGGGGTGAGAAATAATTCTAAGTAATGAAAATGAAAGTGCTACCTTCAAAATGCGCCCAAGAGGGAGAAAGACTTGAGGAAAAAGGTCAAGGCAAGCTGAAATGAGAGTTGACCCCTCTAAGTGCGCCCTAGGCAAGTGGTTGAGGTAGCAAGGCATTGAAATTTTCTAAGTCATTATAGATGAAAGTACAAGGGGTCATATGTTTAAGTGTTGAAAATAAAAGCAGCAAGGGTAAAATTCGCCCAAGGTTGAGAGGATGTTGGTAAGAATATTCTAAGGCATAAAAATTGCAGCACACCCTTTTATATGCGCCCATGAAGGAAATGAGAGTTGAAAGTGTTCTAAGTCACAAAAAAAATGGATGCTCAAGGGTGGAAATGCGCCCAGCAAGGGAAGTGAACATGATGAAAAGGTTCTAAGTGTCAAAATGGAAGCTTGACCCCCAGAATGCGCCCAAAGTAGCTTCCTGGTTGAAAATTTTCTTAAGGCACGAAATGAAAGCATGCCTACCTAAAGGCGCCCACCTTGCATAAAGTCACCTCAAAGGTTGCTAAGGCACGAAATAGGAGTAGATTATGCCAAATGCGCCCATGAAGAAAAACACCTAGGGCATATGAAAATCAAAGCTTGCACATGAAAATGCACCCAGCTCAAGCAAGGAAGGAAAACGCCTAAGGTGTTAGAAGATGAAAGTTGAGGGTATAGAATGCACCCACCTTGGAGCAAGGATGAGGATTAAAATTCTTCTAAGGCATGAGCAAAAATGAAAGTAGCCCATATGCGCCCAAGAGGGAGATAATACTTGGAAAAGTTCCAAAGTCTGTGAAAGTGAAAGGATGGCCTAGCAAATGCACCCATGATAATGAGGAGTTGAAGATTATTTTTCTAAGGCGTGAGAAATTTCCAAAGCAAGGCAAAACAGAAGAAGGCCTTCCTAAGTGCGCCCAAGGTGAGATGCGCCCAGATGCAGGAAGAGAATTTCTTCAGGAAAACAGGAAAATGCCAAGGCAAATAAATAAATAAAATGAAGACTGCAGGTGTGAAGTGCGCCCAGAATTGAAATGGAATAAACCTTGGCAAATTTTATTATTTTTCAAAAATAATAAAAATTAAACGTACCCCCTTCATCTGGATACACATGGAAATTATGATTTCTGAGGGGAAATTTCTTCTGGGTATCGGACATTTCCCGTTGGGAGATGATTTAAAGTTCTTTCACACCTTGCTCGTGTTGTTTCGGCAAAGATTTTGGCCTGGCACCCGTTTAACAAATTTCCTAAGGCTCAAAGGGGTAAATTTTCTAAGACATGATAAAATAAAGCTCAAGGGGTCAAATACACTCACAAGGAAGAGATGAAATTTGTCTAAGGCATAGAAGAATTTGAAGATGAAATGAAGCTAGAACATCAAGCATTCAAGTGCGTCCTCAAGGTGAAATAATTTCTAAGGCACAAGGTGGTGGACGCACCCTTGAAGAAGGCATCATGAAATGAACACCATGCACCCAGATGTTGAAAAGTTAGCAAAGTTTGCTAGAGAAGTGATGAATTTTATGAGATTTGGAGGTCAAGCAGACCTTGGAAGTCAAAACGTGGGAATAAGGTAAGTAAAGTGAAGTTATATTATAAGTGTTCTGATGCTCTTCTTTTGTTTTGCAGGATGAACACCGGAGCTAGGGCGTGAGGACTTGAGGTGACGAAGATGGACAACGTTACAACTTTGGAAAAGGGAAATGACAATGAAATTTTCCTAGGGCATTAAGAACGTGATGCAAAAGAGGAAATACGCCCAAGGCAGTGGGCTAAAGAAATGCGAAAGCTACAGGAAAGAAATGTGTCCAAGAATTAAGGCAACAGGAGGGTTGAACGGGAAAATTCCTTGCTCATCACTTTCGTATCAACCATATACTCGCCTCTCCTCCTAACGCAACAGAATTGGCGAAGAACAACAGTGGGAACACGTTTCTGGACGAGAATCTTCTAGAAGAGGATAGTGGGCATTAATTGCTCGTAGTGGTTCCTGCAAAGGAGTGGAGAATCTTTTGTGCATTTATTGCCCCACTCTTCTCAGTGGCGATTTTTAGGGCAAAAACCCTAATTAGGGCATATGTGGCTCAATCTGAGCCCTTCATTGTAATTCAATCTAAGCCGTCCGTTGGACTGGGCCAACTATAAAAGGGGCATCCCCCCTCATTTGTAAGATATTAGAATAAGACTTTAGATCAGAGCTAGAGAGTATTGGAGATAGAAGTTAGAGAGTAGAGCTAGAAGTTAACTTAGTTTGAAAAGGAAAGAAAAGCTTTCCTTTGAAAGTTTTTGTAAAAGGTTGTTGTGGAAGGCTCTCATAATATAAAGACTTTCATTGATCGGTGATTCTATCTTTTATTGTGGGAAGTTGACAAGACTTTTTCGTCTTTCCAATTCAAGTAGATTAGAGTAAAGTAGACTTTTATTTTATGCAAGTAGTTGTTAGCCGTGGAATGTGGCATTTAATTTGAGCAAGTTTTCTTTCGTCCATACCACTAGCAGGCTTGCTGACGGTAAGTTCGCCTTGCGTGGTCAACTGGAGTATTAGCACTTAACTTCGATTGTGGCTCATATGTCCATATGCATCGTTGTGATGGTATGAACATTTTGTGTCATAATTTGAACACTTTTCTCATCCTTTGAAGATTGCACCGACTTTGTGAAAGATGTCCGAAGGGAGGCAAAGCAGAGTCTGGTTTGAAGATTGTTTAAGTTGATCCCCACATTCCACCCTTTAGAAGTAGATTGTAGAGTTCCTACCCCTATTCCTTTTCAATTCAGCATTTTCGAGTTAGTTTAGAAATCAAAGCATCACAGTCAAATCTTTCATCTGCTTCACTTAGTTGAACAATTACGTAAGTCCCCTTGGAATACCCAACATATTCACATCAACCAACTAAGTCTATTCGCAATAAAAGGAACCTTGGAGTTGAACGCATGAACTTTCACGCAATCTTAGCATGCGGAATACTTTGATCAAGAGAGAATAGAGTGACCGTTGGACATTTTATTCTGTGTTGGTGTTGTCATAAAACACACGTCAACAATAGGGCACTGCCAAAAATAGCGCTTACTAAAAATAGCATACTGCTAAAAATAGTGAGTGGTTCCAAACTCATTTTAACCACAATCTGAGCAACCATCGAAACTTACTAAAAATAGTAAGTCCGGAAAAGTCCTCAAATGCAGATGCATGTCACATCATTTTGAAGCTCTCTGAAAAACCCAAAAAGACCCAAAAACCACTTTGCAAAACAACTACATGCAACCCTTGAAAAACACCAAAGAAACCTCCAAGCAGCTGGAAACCCTAATTTCACCATCTAACAAGCCTACAAGCATTCGGAATAGGCTGATGGGCAACAGAACTGACTACTGCTAAGAAGTGGACATTATAGATATAGCGGAGAGTTAAAGTCCCCTGCTAGCAAGTAGCGAGCCTCTTTATTGTTTAGGATCCAATTCATAATTTCAAGCCAAAAAGCTTTCCTAGCATTCCTTACATTGGAGGCATAAATATTGATTGGCATCTAAGTAGACCCAGAATGGGTGAATTGAACTCCCAGACTATTCCTACTTTGCAATAGTTCGCTACCACAAACTCTATTCAGATTCCACATAATAGCAAGGCCTCCCGACACCCCATTAGCATCACTAAAAGAAAAGTGAGCATTAGGCCAAATATTCTTAGCAATGAGTTCAACGTTTGTTTTTTTCATTTTCACTTCTTGTAGTAATAGTATATCAAGCTTGTGCTCCCAAACATGATTTTTTAGGGCCAACTGTTTACGAGGGTTCTTGAGCCCTCTTATATTCCAAGAAAGAGCTTTCATTTTGACATCTTCTTTGAGGATGCTTTCAATGTCCTTTCTTTTCTAAAATCTATCTCCTTGGTTGTTTCTGTGTTTCTAGTTTGTCTTTGGTTGGGTCTGTCAGGTTTGGTTTCAACACCAACATCCAGCTTCCTTTGTTTGCCCTTCTTCTTTGGGGTTCGCCATCCATCCTCTTCATTGGTTTGGCTGTAAGTTTGAGATCAACAATTGTATGTCACACGGGTTCCAAAGGATTCTCCATCCTTCACAACTCTATGAATTTTACCTTCTTCCAAATCTTTAGTCAATTCATGGGTAGCTAGGAGGTTAGGCTAGTCATAGGGAATTTCAACGTTCTTACGAGTAGTGGCAACTGGGTCACATGGTAGGTTTTTCGAGGGAGTCACTGTCAACAAGGGGTTATCAAAATGTTTGTTGGGCAAGGTCATGACAAGGTTTGTAACAAGGTCTTCACAATGTCTAGATTTGGCCGAGGAATCTAGAATATTTAAAATCTTGGATTTGAAAGGATAGTTGGTTGTGATTTCATCCACCGGAGAATCCTCCTTAATGGGTTTTCTTATTATAGAGGACTTGCAATCAAAGATAAGGTGCCCTGGTTTGGAACATTTTTGACAATAAACAACAACATTTTCATAGCACATTTGTTGATTCCATGAACCAAACTTAGAGCTCAAAATCACTGAGTTGGGTAGAGTCTTATTAATATCGATATTAACACAGAAGTATTGACCTCATTCTGGTGATGATATCTGAAGTAATTAAGTGGCCGATCGACTCCCCAATACATGAAATATTGACTCATCGTAGTATTCCAACGGCAAACCCGACAACCGAACCCAAACAGGAGGGGATTTGTTAAGGTCAACAACAAGATTGAATCCAAGCTTCCAACGATAGAGAGACAAGTTGTGCTTCCCGTAAACCCAAGGACCCGAAGATAAAACAGAGAGTGAATCATCAAGAGCCATATTTGAAGAGAAACAACCCTCCAACCATAGCACATACTTCAACACTACCCTTTAGGCACCATTTAGCCATAGTCCATCTTCGAACAATATCAACAGTTGGGCGAAATGAGAAAAATTTCACCACAATAGAGTCTCCACGGAAGAAACTATTCTATCAATGGTAGAATCCGAGAGAGAGATTTCAATTTTCGGTACCAAAGCTAGAATTCACAGTTTCTAGTCGAGGGTGAGTTTTATCAATAGAAATACTTTGGGAAGAGTTGAGCAAGACATTCTTCCAACCTTTGGAATTCGGTAAGACAGGAATCACGGGCACCTCCCCAGAATCTAGAGAGGGAGGGTCCCCTGAGGAAGGTGGGAGTGCATGTGTGAAAGGCAGCACGCAGTCAAGAGGGGAACAGTGGGGTACCCCCAAAGAAACACCCACCATGTGCACAGGTAATTCAAACTAGCAGAGCGGGAAAACAGAGATTCTCATTTCATTCAAGAAGATGGAACGGTTGATTTGGCACGTTCCACCTAGGAGACCTCCTAAAAGGGGATTGAGCATGTGATTGAACTTGAAGAGGGTGAAAAACTAGTCATCACTACTCCATATCGGCATCCAAAAAGGCACAAGGATGTGATTGAGAAGGCCATCAATGAACTCTTGGACATGGGTCACATTCACCCAAGCAAGAGTCCTTTTGCTTCTTCAGTGGTTTTGGTGAAGAAGAATGGCACTATGCACATGACCATAGATTACTGGGCCCTCAACAAGAAAACTATCAAGAAATGATATCCTATTCCGAGGATTGGTGACCTCATTGATGACCTACATGGAGTAGTATACTTCTCCAGGATAGACCTCAGATAGGGCTATCACCAGATCAAAATGAAAGAGGACACTGAGAAGACTACTTTCAGATGCCATTTTGGGCATTATGAGTTCTTAGTCATGCCATTTGGGGTGACTAATGCATTTGTGACCTTTCAGTATTGCATGAATAGGGTGTTCAATAAGCAATTGAGGAAGTTTGTGCTAATCATCTTTGATGACATCCTGATTTACAATAAGTCGTGGGAAGAGCATTTGAAACACTTGGAGGAGGTTCTTAGCATTCTGGAGGCTAAATCGTTGTTTGCCAAAGAATCCAAATGTGAGTTTGGAATGACTGAGCTCCTCTATCTTGGTCATCTGATCAACTCTAAGGGTGTCAGTGTGGATCAAGAGAAAATCAAGGCCATCTTGGATTGGCCACGACCAAAAATCCTCACTCAACTGAAGGGGTTTTTGGGTCTTTGTGGGTTCTACAGAAAGTTCGTGAAGGACTACTCTCAGATGGTTGCTCCTCTCACAGATCTTACCAAAAAGGAAGCATTCACTTGGTCAGAAAAAGCACAGAAGGCCATTGATCAGTTCAAGCACCTTATGAGTTCATGTCCTGTTTTGGCCATGCCAATCAAGCTATAGTGTGATGGTTCGCGAGAAGGTATTGGAGTTGTTCTAATGCAAGACAAGTATCCAATTGTCTTTGAGAGTCGAAAGTTGAGGGGTGTTGAGAGGACATACTCCGTTTAAGACAACGAGATGCTTGCTATTGTGCATGCCTTGGCCAAGTTCTGGCAGTATTTCGTAGGAGGCAAGTTCATTGTGAAGACTGATCATAACAATCTTAAGCACTTCTTGCATCAGAAAGATCTCAATGATAGGCAGCAAAAGTGGGTGATTAAACCCCAAGCTTACGATTTTGACATAGAGTATGTCAAGGGGAAGAACAACACAGTGGTCAATGCCTTGTCAAGAAGGCCACATTTGAGCTCATTGATGGAGATTACAGGCACAGCTAATTGGAAGGAGTAGATCATTGCAGAGTATACTAAGAACTCCCTTGCCACCAACATAGTTCATGGTACTTTGCATGATGAAAGGTACAAATTGGTGAACGATTTGATAATGTACAAGCAAAAAATCTTCTTGGTGCCCAAATCGAAGCTCAAAATGAAGGCGCTCCAAATATTTCATGACATTCCCTTGGTTGGTCATCAAGGTTATTACAAAACTTACAGGCAAATTCAAGAGAGGTTTTCATGGAAGGGGCTCAAGGATGAGGTCCTTCACTATGTTAGAGAATGTCAAATCTACCAACAAAACAAAAATGAGCACACTTTTCCTGTCGGTTTGTTGCAGGTCTTGCCCATTCCCAATCAAAAATGGGAAAGCATCTCCATGGACTTCATTACAGGCTTGCCTAAAGTGCAAGGGAGAGATTGCATATTGGTGATTGTTGATAAACTGACGAAGTTTGCACACTTCTTTGCGATTACTACTACATTTACAGTAGCTCAAGTTGTTGATTTGTTCTTCAGAGAGGTGTTCAGATTGCACAGGCTGCCCAAAAACATTGTGAGTGGTAGGGACAACAAGTTCCTAAGCACATTTTGGCATGATATTTTCAGATTGAGTGGTACGGTGCTCACCCCAAGCACTAGTTATCACCCACAGACTGATGGGCAAACAAAGATTGTGAACAAGTGGCTCAAAGGTTATCTCGTAAATTATGTTTCTAGACAACAGAAAGCTTGGGTGAGATGGCTCCATTTGGGAAAATATTGTTATAATTCTTCATAACACATGTCCATCAAAATGTCTCCATTCATGGCTTTGTATGGGTACAAAGCTCCTAACTTCATTGATCTACTTTTTGGTGATAGTAGAGCTCTTCAAGCAAGGGATTTGTTGGAACAAAGCCAAGACATTTTGAAATCCTTGAAGGACAATCTCTAACATGCCCAAAATCAGCAGAGGTTGTATGTTGATCACCAGCACATTGAGTGTGTATTCGAACTTAGAGAGATGGTCTATCTGAGACTTCAGCCATATAGATAGTCCACTCTCAAGAAGAGTGGAGCGGAAAAGATTAAGCCACGTTTCTATGGGCCTTTTAGGATCTCCAGGAGAGTTGGAGAAGTAGCTTATGATTTAGAGCTACCAGAGAGTAGCAGAGTTCACAATGTCTTCCATGTATCATGCCTCAAAAATGTGCTTGGACACAATGTTGTTGCGTCTACTAAGTTACCTCCATTCGATGAGGAGGGATAGTTGGTTTTGGTTCCGGAAACAATAATTGATTTTAGAGAGCGTTCCTTGAGGAGGAGGTCCATCAAAGAATATCTAATGAAGTGGAAGAATCTACCAATTGAGGATGCTACTTGGGAGGATGAGTAGATTTTGCAGCATCCAAACCAATCTTGGGGAGGGAGGACTGTTATGTCCCCTTCTTAGTCTTAAGCTTTTCACTAACTATTAGCCTATTTCCGAAGTCTCATAAGCTATTCGGAGGCATTTTAGGGGATTCCAAGATTCTTGGAGGTTTCTTGTCAGCACTTTTAAGGGGTAATTGCAAAGGATTGACAGAGTGTTTTTTGGGTTTTTCTAGTGTTTCTAAGATCCTTGGTGGGCAGTATTCCTATTTTTAGCACCTACTATTTTTAGTAAATCATAGTTGCATCTCAGTTTGGGCTAATTTGGCATTTGGACACTATTTTTAGCAGTTTGTTATTTTTAGTAAGTGTTATTTTTGGCAATTGGTCCTGATAGCAGTTCAGTGCATGGTTTCCTATTCTGGCAGTGGTGGTAGTTTCAGTTGTTGAGCTCTGCTATTTTTGACAGTTCAATCATCCACCATCTTTGGAGTTCGAAAAAGGCAAATGATAAATTATTATGTTCACGTTTGGACCCTCCTTGTACCCCACGCCTAGGATGGTAACTTAAGTTGTTTTTAAAAGGTGATTTTGCTCATCCTAAGGTGGATGCCAAAGTTGAGAGTTTAAGTGAAAATTAAAATAAAATATATTTTCCTTGGGTTGGGCATCCCATTTGGAGGGAAAAGCATTCGAATTTTTGGAGCCCTAATTTTTATTTAGACCCCCTCTATGCTCTCATTTGGTTATGCAATTTTATGATAAAGAAGCGTTGTCGAATTGGTGTGAGAATCCTTGGGCTTTGAGGACGAAAACCCTCAAGGTTGGCTCTAGTTTCATAGTTGCAAGATACTCCCTAGTTGGACGTAGGTGTGGCTTCTCTGCAGTAGTCACCGTTGGAGTTCAATGGTGATGTCTTTCAACTCTTTTCCAGTTCTAACTTGTTATGATGTTTTCTAGCTATACAACTTTTGGTTGGAGTGTTGATTTGCAGCTTTAGGAGCATTTTGGAGTGTTATTTCAAACTTTTTGCAGTTGCTGGTCCATACTTTCCTAGCCAAGCCGTACCACCTTTGTGCTCATGCTGATTGGAGTGTTGGAGATATTTTTCTGGGTATTGAGCCATTCAAATCCTAAGCCTTGGATGTCCCTTTCCACAAACTTTGCAGATTTTTTGGAGGAGTTTCCGATTTTTCCTAGCTGGGTTCCCTTCTCTACCAGCCGTACCATTTGGGGTTTTGGTTTGGAAGTTGTGCATCATTTCTGCTTATTTGATTGTTGTTCTGTTGTTTTGGGAGGCATCTAGACTCTATCTTTGCCTTGCAAGAACCCAGGAATGGTTCTATGGAGATTTGATGAAGTTATGATCTTTTGGTAGCTTGCTGGTTGGAGTTTCAGACTGCTGCAACCTTCTTATCAGACCTGCAACTTTGTATCACACCTATAGCAATAGCGTTTCAGACCTTCTACAGTCCTTCGGGGGTCATTTCATTGAGGTATAATTGTTATATTTTGTTGGGGAATACTCTATTTCATGTTAGGGTTCCATTTTGGGGTGTTGTGCCAAGATTTCCTTAGCATTTTCACATTGTAGCAACAGTATATGACATTCTGAAAATTGATTGTAATGAGCTCATTGTAACACTGTTTAAATTAGTATTACGAAGGCAAAAAGAAAAAGAGTTAATGATGAATGTAAAGAAATGTAGTTTTATGAAACAAGAATTGGTATATCTAGGATTTATTATGTCTACTATGGATTAAAGATGGATCCTTAAAAAGCTAAATATATTCTTCAATGGCCAACACCAGTAAGTATTTCTCAAGTTAGATCTTTTCATGAATTAGCTAGTTTATACAAGTAGTATCAAGAATATTGATGGGACATGTGTGCCTATTATTGATGTCATGAGAAATGCTAAAAAGGGATTTCAATGGAATATTAGAACAAACAAAAGTTTTCAATTGTTGAAGAATATAAAATAAAATCTTGTCTTAGTTTTACCAAATTTTGATGTTATTTCAATTTGATTGTGATGCAAGTGGGAATGAAATTGGAGCTGTGTTAAGTTAAGAAGGGAGACCTATTGCTTATTTCAATGAAAACTTGAATAATACTAAAAGAAAATATTCAATTATGATCAGAAATTTTATGCAATTGTATATGCATTTTTAAAGTGAAAACATTATCTATTATCTCAAGAATCTGTTTTGTACACTAAGCATCAAGCATTGCAATACTTAGATAGTCAAAATAAGTTAAGTGTTAGGCATGTCAACTGAGCTGAATTTCTACAAAGTTACTCGTTCATGTTGAAGCACAGGAGTGGAAAGTCCAATAGAGTTACAAATACATTGAGTAGATGACATAATTTGTTGATGGAACTAACAATTCAAGTTGTTGGTTTTGATGAATTGAAACATTTGCATGAAACTATCATTGATTTTTCTAAGAATGGAAGTTATATAAATTACCAATACAAGGAGATAGAACCAAGTGGTTAGATTATGTAATTCAAGAAAATTTATTATTTAAGGGTAATCAATTATGCATTCTTAGTAGTTCAATGTAAAACAAATTGATTAAGAAAAAACATAGTGGTGGATTAACAAGACATTTTAGTGTTGATAAGAAATTTGCACTAATAAGTAAAAGTATTATGTTTGGTTGCAGATGCAAAGAGATGTTAGAAAATATGTTCAGAACTGCAAAACTTGTCAAGTAGCAAAAAGAAGTGAAAATGTTGGATTGCACAAGTCATAATCAATTCTAGAAAGATCATGGGAGGATATTACTATGTGTTTTGTATTGGGATTAACAAGGACTCAAAGAAAACATCATTCTATTTTTGTAGCTGTTGATAAATTTTCAAAGATGACACATTTCATAGCTTGTAAAAAAACAAATGATGTGGAACACATAGCTAATTTGTTCTTCAAAGAAATTTTGAGATTACATGGACTACCTAAAAGCATCGTTTCAAACAAAGATGTGAAATTTGTTGGACACTTTTGGAGAACTTTATGGAAGAAGATGAACACAAACCTAAAGTTTAGTTCGGCTTATCATCAACAAACAAATTGACAAATAGAAGTTGTGAATAGGAATTTAGGAAATTTGCTGAGATGTTTACCAAGTGAGAAAACAAGAAGTTAGGATTTAATCTTACCAAAAGCTGAATTTGCTTATAATAACTTAGTAAATAGAAGTATTGGCAAAACATCTTTTGTGATTGTTTATAGTCAAAATCCAAGAAATGTCTTAGAGGTAGGAAATTTTACCACAGATCAAAAAAAAATTGTTGTAGCTGCAAACTATGCAGAATATATGACAGAATTACATCAATAAGTTAGGCAGCAGTCAAAGAAAACTAATCAAAAATACAAAGGGAGTGTTCATCAAAGGTGACGACATAAGGCATATGAAGTTGGAAATGGAGTAATGTTTTATTTGAGTATGAAAAGATTTCCACAAGGTACATACAATAAACTGAAGATGAAAAAGTTTGAATCTTGTAGAATTCCTAATAAATTTGATTCTAGAAATGCATATGATATTATGAAGTAGAATTGACAGTACATTTTGGTATTTCACATGTACTTAACATTGCTGATCTGTATGAATATCATTAAGGGAATTTTGAAGAACCTTAACCAATAATAAATTTGGAAGTACCAATACTTACACAAAGGATGAAAGCAATTGAAGACATACTTGGTCATAGAATTGGAAGGAGCATAAGGAACAAATAGTATGGCAAATACTTAATAAAACAGAAGGAAAAACCACTTGAAGATTGTAATTGGATATCCAAAGTAGAGGCTAACTGACTTGATTTTCCTTTAGCTCATTCTTCTAAACAAAAGTGAACGAGCTCACTTTTCAATTACCCAAGGTATCTAATCTAAAAGCATCCAAGGTGTAAAAGTAATCTTGCATCAACCAAAACAAAAAAAAAATTAATATTTGTCTGTTTTGGAGGTATTTTATTGACTTTTCAATATTGTGCAATTGAATAAGTCAAATCTAAGGCACTACATATCTCTACATTCTAAGTTGCCAATTTTGGTACAAGTTTGGGTAAGGGGTTGGGGTTTTGATATGCCAATACGGCAAAAAAAAAATCTTGGGTATGGTAGGGTTGGGTACCACTATATATATATATATAGCGGTACCCAAATATATATACATATATAGTGGTACTAAAATATATATATATATATATATATATAATATTTAAATTATAAAATATAAAACAATGATACTCATAATTCCCAATAAAAATATTTAAATACCTCATAATTTACAAAACAAAAAGACTCATAAATTCATAATTCAACGACTTGTCAAATGATAATACACAATGAAAATTAAAATCAATATTCAATAATCTTCATATTGCTCTTATGAGATCCCAATTACAATCAAGTTTCTTATGTGACAAGAGATCATTAGTCAACACACTCAAGAGTTAGATCCCAATTCCTTGTAACCCCTTAATTGTAATCAAGTTTCTCATGTGGCAAGAGATCTCAACAAGCAGTGAGGGTCTAGGAGTGGGAACCACAATGGGGTTGAGGGGCAATGACCCTCACGAGAGTCTAGAGGCAACGTCCCCAACAGGATCAAGGTGTAGCACCCCCAATACAGTCCACGCCATTTTTCATAATTTTATTGCTTGAGAGTGAAATTAAGTATTTTACACCTTTTTCATTTATAAAGATGTTTAGAAAATAAAAATAAAATTCTTTGGGCAGCTCTTGGGTCCCCTAGGGTTCACCAGAGAGCATCCCAAGTTTTCCCAAGGTCCCACTCAAGCACCTAGAGTTCCCTACCCTGGGGTGCCAAGGCAAGACCCTACGCGGGCCCGAGCCACTCCCACAACCAAACCAATACCCAAACTAGTTCGATATAGGACCGAGCCCTATGGGTTATACCCAATAACATAGTTTGCATTCATGTTTCAAAACGCATAACCTCATAACTACAAATCACAAGCACAATCAAATCATCAAAAGTACTTCAAGTTTTCAAGGATATTGTCAAAGATGAGATTTTGGCAGCTTCTAAGGAATTGTGTACCTCAAAAGAAATGCTTAAATCTCTTAACAACTTTTTTCTTGCTTTGGTTCTCAAGAAGGTTTAGGTCTTGAACTTTTCAGATGTTAGACCCAAAGCTCTCTACAATACTATTTCTAAGATTTTCTCTAAAACTATTGCTGAGAGGCTTAAACATTTCCTTCTATCATTTCAATGGGTTTGTTCAAGGTCGTCAAATCATTGAGGGTATTGTTATTGTCCAAGAAACTATTCACTTTATGCATGTTAATAGGAAGAGTTCTATATTCATGAAGCTTGATCTTTCTAAGGATTATGACAGAGTTAGTTGGAAATTTTCGGAAGATATCTTATGTGCCTTTGGTTTTGATAATAATTGGATCCAATGGGTGATGGCTTGTTGTACCTCTCCCTCTTTTTTGTGATTATAAATGGTTCTCATTCTATTATTTTCCATTTTGAAAGATATTTCCTCAAGATGACCCTCTCTCTCCATATCTTTTTATCATTCTAGCAAAAAAATTTGTTAGGTTTTTTCAGTTTCTTAGATGTTCTGGTTTTATCTCTAGCTTTCACATTCTGCAAAGTTTAGATTCACTTTCTCACCTTCAATTTGTGGATGGCATTTGTTCCATAGGAAAGGCCACTCTTGAGGAAGCTTTGGGTCTAAGGCGAGCTCTTGACATTTATATTAGTGCATCTCGCCAACTTTTGAATGATAAAAAATCTAAGGTTTTTTGTAATGTCCCCAATTTAGCCCTACGCTCTTCATTTGGATTTAGCCTATTTCTGGAAACTCGTAGGCTAAGCAGAAATGAAAATTAGGGTTTCCTATTTTATAGGAGGTTTCAGATGCAATTTTGAAGGTTTGCATGCGAGAGTTTTCGATGTATGTCTGGTGAAGCTTTCTAGATTTTTGGAGAGCTTCAGGATGAGGTAACATGCATGTTAAGAAAATGACATGCAATTTTGGAAGATACCTTGCATGTAGGAAAGGTTTTTGGGTTTTTTTGGGTTTTCAGGAACCTTCAGGGTGGTGTGATATGCATGTGAATTTGACAACCTTTCCAAACACTTACTATTTATAGTAAGTCATGATGGTTGCCTCGTTTGTGCTCAAAAGGTATTTGGGAACACTTACTATTTATAGTAAGTCCTGATTACTGCTTAGTTGTGTTAGATTAAGGATCAGAAATGAAAGCAATCAGAAAATGCAACACATAAGACAATGAACACAGCAAGATACCCTGGGAAAACCCTCCTACTCGAGGGAGAAAAACCAAGCAAATATATCTCTTATATATTGAAGGAATAAGAGCAGAAATCTGCTTACAACTCAGGCCCAACACAATGCCAAATTTGATACAATGAATAATAGCACCTCTCCTAGATGCAAAGATACAAATGCATATGTTTCTCCTTGAAATCAGTCTGCTAATACAAAATGATGATCTGCTGCTACAAGATGATGATCTGCTGCTCAAGTATGAGCTTCTTCTAGGAATGTGAATTATGATGAATGAACTTGATGATGAAATGAAAGATCGTCACCTTGTATTTATACAAAACTAGGTGACTCTTCATTTGGGTTGGCCTCTTTTAAGAAACAAGGTGACTCTTCATAAAATTATTATATATAGCAAATCCGACTTGCCTTGGTATTATTTATCCATCATTTTTAAATTTGAGAGAAAGATATCTCCCACTGCTATAACATCAACACTCCCTCTTAGCTAGGGAGGTATCTTTCCAGATATCCACATCATGGAGTCTCTCAACATGACGCCCACAATGGCTACACCCATTTGTGGAAAACTCAAAGGTTCATCACGAAGTCTCTCAACGTGATGTCATCATGGAGTCTCTCAACATGGCGTCCACCATAGCTACTCCCATGTGTGGAAAGAAACACAGGTAGCAAGGGTTCATCACGGAGTCTCTCAACGTGATGTCATCATGGAGTCTCTCAACATGACTTCTCATCTCAGTCACAGAGATGAACAAGGGCTCGCACCTCATATTTCTCCGTCTTAGAAAAATATACGTTACAAGGGATTTCACCTCATATTTCTCCGTCTCAAAGAAATATACACTACAAGGGCTTTCACCTCATATTTCTCCGTCTCAGAGAAATATACATTACAAGGGCTTTCACCTCATATTTCTCCATCTTAGAGAAATATACACTACAAGGGCTTTCACCTCATATTTCTCCGTCTCAGAGAAATATACATTACAACAAATCTCCATGATGATGTGACTCCCTCTGGAGCTCCAAGTACTTGCATCAACCTCCTGACCTCCTCATCCAATATTGTCTGCAATGCTTGCCTTAGAGGAGCGGTTTCCAATGCACACTTCCGACACTATTGACTTGCTCGAGTCCAGGACTGTCTTCGTCGACCTCATCCCAAATCACCCTATTCTAAATAGGTTTGCGGAGCTACCAATGTCAAATCCAGATTAATTGTCTTGTGCAATTTTGTTCTCAGCTGGTGAAGAGGTCTTCCAAGGATTTTGCACTTGACCTTGCAACACTGCAACCTTCACTTCTTCTTAGTGACTCACAGAACTCCCCCTTGATCCTTGCCTTAGAGGTTTCAAAGAAATCCTCTGGAAGTGAACTCCCCTCCATTGACCCATCTCAAAACCTTAATCCTTTTCCTGGACAAGCTCTCAACTCGTGCCTTGAATTCTCTAAATTTGACTCCCTCTGAATGTCATTTCCTCTTCTTCGAAGAAATTGATCAACCTTAGAATAAGAAACCTTCTGAATCAAATTTAGAGCTAGGCTCCTTCTGAGATGTCCCTATGTCAATTTCCGCAATAGAAACATGTTGTGTAGACCTTAATTTGCAATCTAGAGCAAAGTGATTGTACTTGTCACACCTGAAACATTGAATGTGAGAAAGATCCTTCTTCTTCGGTTCTGGGGCAAAATCTGATTCTCTATCTCTATTCCTCTTTCATCCTTTGCCTCTTTCTCTAGAAGTATGTGTAGCAACAACTTGATTTTCTACATCATGATAGTTTCGCCCAATTCCTCTTGCTGCCAACGTGGACTTGTTGTGACCTTTTCACACATCACCCCATCCAAGATGGGGACCCCCTAATTTTTGCTCCATTCTAGTCTTTTGGCTTTAGCTCTCTCTGTCTCTGATCTTTTGTCCTTCCGGTGATGTCCTGTTTGACCTCAGTTGAAATGTTGACAAATTTAGGGTTTCTATCCTTCAGACTTGTTCGAGGTCAAAATTGAGTTATCAAGATAAAATCTAAGTGCAGCAACACGATCAAAAAGCTCAAGGCAAAATCCCACTGAAATCTCACTGAAATCTGACAACTTACTATTTTTAGTAATAGTAAGTACCTAATTTGAGGACTTTTCCTCGGAATTTCAAGATTCTGATTACTTCAGCACGTTCAGGCAACTTCTGAGTGCCTACACATGAAATTTGAACAGATTTAGACAACTGGCTATTTTTAGCAGTTTTGGCTTCAAGAGCTATTTTCAGGGCTTAAACATACAATTCTCCGATGAATGACAAGAGAATTGATCTGGGTTTTTCAAGAGCTTCGCAGTGATATAATATGCAAGCGGAATGGATCAGTTTTCAAAGACTTACTATTTTTAGCCAGTGCCCGCATGTTGACCAGTTTTCTAGGTTTTTCTGGGTTTTTTGAGATCCCACGAGCATTGTGACATGCAAACTCATCCGACATCCGGTTGACCACTTTCCGGACACTTACTATAAATAGCAGTGTCACCCCAGCAGTTACCCAAGACTCCAGTCCAGTGAGCAGAGTAGCAATCGGGAGCGATCGGGAGCAGTCCGGAGCACATGCAAATCAAATTAGGGTTTCCCATGCTACATCTAAAAATAGATAGGCAAAAATGCAAAGGAGTCAAAACGAGGCATACCACCATGATCAGCATCTTTCAGGTCGTCTACTGGCAAATTTTGAGCACGATCTGAATACTTACTATTTTTAGTAAGTCATCTCATGGCTATAAATAGCACGTCATCGCTAGAAGCAAGTATGAATAAGTCATTCACAGCATC
Organism: Sequoiadendron giganteum; assembly: GCA_007115665.2. Classification (NCBI taxonomy): domain Eukaryota; kingdom Viridiplantae; phylum Streptophyta; class Pinopsida; order Cupressales; family Cupressaceae; genus Sequoiadendron; species Sequoiadendron giganteum. Next base: position 425,312,354 of record CM021102.1, on the reverse strand, counting down.
AAAAACAAGTGGAACAAATTTCAAAGCAAACGGAGATATAGAAATTGATCAATTCTAGGGTTTGCTAAAAATAGCAAATGACTAAAAATAGTATGTATTGTGCTAGATAAGGTGTGAACAAGATAGCAAAGCCAAGTGGAGGCACAGCCACACCAACTCTAGCTCTGAACAGGATGAGATGCAACGAAACCCTAATTTCTCCGAGTTTACTAAAAATAGAAAGCCAAGGCATGGCTAGGGCATTGAAAATGTATAAATGATAACTGGCATAGAGACCCATGAAATGCGCCTGAGGTATGGAGAAAATGTTCTAAGTGTGGAATTTCCTTCACACATCCTACAATGCGCCTTCAAGGATAAAATGGAAGTGGGGTATGCTAAATGCACCCAAGATTTCCCTGAGCAGGGGTCAAACGCGCCCACATGAGGCAGGGGCATGATAAAATCTTCTAAGGCACGGGAATTCCTTGAGGACCCCTCAAATGCGCCTAAGGCAAGAAGGTTTCCCTCTCACATGGTGAAATGCGCTCAAGGGAGGTGAAGGGCCACTGGATGTGGGCAGAATTCCTTCTAACACCCTCAAATGCGCCCAAGAATGGAAGTGGCATGGGCTAAATGCGCCCAAGGAAGATGAAAGGTCACTAGGTAGTGGCGCTTTCCTTTGCATGGGCTAAATGCACCCAAGGAAGATGAAAAGTCATGAAAGGCATGAGAAATTCCTCCCTCCCAAGGCAAATGCGCCCACAAGTTCCCCTTCCCTATGGCAAATGCGCCCAAGATAAAAGGATAACAAGGTAACAATGTAAAAGGTGAAACGTTGAGAAGTGAAAGAAGAAGCGCCAAGGTAAAGAAGTTTCCTCCACCATGTGAAATGCGCTTGGAAATGGAAGTTGCCTGGTCAAAATGTGCCCAAGGAAGGTGAAGGGTCACCATGGGCATGGAAAATTCCTCCTCACACCCTTGTTTGCGCTCAAGTTGGAAGTTGCCTAGGGGAAATGCGCCCAAGGATGGAAATGTCATGTATGAAATGCGCCCAAGTTGTTTTCCTCCTCTACAGGCTAAATGCGCCAAAGGTAAAGATAATGTTAGGAGGTGGCGTGATTTTTTTTAAAAAGGCTAAGGGTCAACTATTTTCCTCCTCACCATGTGAAATGCGCCCAAGGAGTTAGGACTTAAAGAGAAAATTGCTAAGTGTGATGAAGAGAGTCCAGGCGTGGAATTGCCTAAGGAATAAAATGGAAGCTCACATATTCAAATGCGCCCTTCAAAGGGTAAGAGGGAAAATTTAAATTTAAAATAATTTCCTAAGGCATTTTCTAAGGAGAAAATAAAAAATACGCTTACAAGTGATGTTGAAATTTCCAGAGGGAGAATTCTTCAGAGAGAAAATTCTACAGGAAGAAATCAAGAAAATTTGCCAAGGCCAAGAAACTTGAGGTTACAGGCATGGAAGACATCCGGAGGTGAAGAGAAATAAACCTTAGCCATTTTATTATTTTTAAAAATAATAAAAATTAAAAGTACCCCTTCGTCCGGATACACATGAAAACGGTGGATTCTGAAAAGAATTTTCTTCTGGGTATTGAACGTTTTCGATTGCGAGACTGTTTGAATTTGTTCCACGCCTTGATCACATCATTTTGCTGGATATTTTGCCCGGTGCCTATTTTGATAAAATTCCTAAGGCAAATTTGAAGAATTTTTCTAAGGCAAACAAGTAAAATAGATGAGGTATTTCGCTGGAAGTTTGAACTGGATAATTTTGCCAAGGATAAGATGAGATAAAATGACTTAGCCAAGTAAATTCGAAGTTGTTCAACAGGGTGAGTGATTTAATATTTTAAAGAATTGAATGCAATGAGGCAGGCCTATGCAGGGATGATGAATTCATAATTCTAGAAGCTTGAGATTCCAATGCCTCAGACGACAAGTGTTACGACTGAAAAAGAGAGGGAAAATGAAATTCGAAAATGTGCTAAGTATAGCCTCTGCTGGATTTCGACCTGGCTATAATATTCTGAGTCTTCTTCATTCTCCTCACAAGTTGCTGAATGCAGAGCATTTGCTAAAGCTGAAGTACGAGTTTGCAGAGAGATAAATATTCTCAAGCTGCTAGAGGAGTTCGAAATTGGTGAAGTGTGAAGCTGTTGAAGCATGTTTTTGTTGAGAAGTCTCAAGTTGCTGAGAGGTGCGAACTTCTTAGTTTCCAGTGGCTGAAAGTGAAAGGCACGTCTTGACCTGCTGAGGCTGCAGTTGCTAAGAGTTCGAATTTGTGAAAAGAGACCCCAAGTTGCTGAGAAATCTGAAGTTGAGAAATCTTGAGGTTGCTGAGGAGGTACGATTTGAGACATTAAGACTGCAGTTGCTGAAAAGTACGACTTTGTGAGGAGGTTTTATTTGCTTGCTGAAGCACGAAGCTAAGTCTGGACATTTGTGAAGTGTTGCAGTTCGAATTCACAAGCTTGTTGAAAAATGCATTTAGAAGAAACAAGCAGATTGCTGAAAGTACATTTTAGAAGAGAAGTGCGAATTTGAGAAAAAAGTTTTATAACTGCTGCAAGTACAGAAATTTTGCAGTTGAAGTGAGAACATTGAAACGAACAAGACAGTTGAGGTTTGCAGCCTTTTTTTTTATTGAAAAATCTGCTGACACCCTCAATGATGGTTATTTTATTATTTTAAATCTTGTTTTCTAACTCTCTTGCCTTTTTGCAGAATGGTTGAATCAAGCAGAAGAGCTGCAAGCAAAAACAACCACACCGAATCCAGACAAGCTGTGATCAAGAAACTGGGCAAGTCATTCTTGCCAGAGTCCAAATTTTCATCGAAGCTAAGCAAGCTAGCTGACACAAACTTAGGCTCATTCAACATGGAGGCTTTCAGAAGAAGGATGATGGGGATTGGAGGCCATCACCCATCAGTAACTTCACAATATCGTTAGAAGTGGACTCTATGCAGTTGCCAGTTTTCCACCAACTATCCGGTGTCCAGAGCTCATCATGGAATGCGCCCACCACTACAATGCAGAGCAGAGAACGATCACTTCGCCAGATGGCAAGGTATTGGCTAACCTGACACCAGAGGCAATCGGAGAGGCATTCAGGATTCCAGTCCACGAGAAGATGATTTATAAGACAAGGGAAAGAGCTGGAAAGATGTACTCATCCACAACAGATCGGTGTGTTGATTTGTTAAATACTAGGTGGATGATTAAACCCAAGCCAACACATACAAAATTTCCCAAACAGATAGTCTCGGAGGATTTGAGGCAGGAGTTTGGCGATCTGATTATGATGTTGAGCAGAGTTGAAGGATGCCCCCAAGCATTCATCTTTGAACCTTGGATGTTTTATTTTGTCAACTTGGTACTAGACGGCAAAGATTACATGGATTGGGCACTGATGATCAGTGATAGCATACATGAGCAGCTCTGTGGCGTGAGGAGAACAAAAACATTTTACATGGGCTCTTACCTCGTCTATATGCTGGCTCGCATGACGAAGTATAGGGGAATCTCTTATAAGGAACCAATCAGGTGCGGTTCCCATCAGTTTAAAATACATGAGGCTTGTCCACAGTTGCATCTGACAAGCACAACTAACTACAAAAGGGTCAATGACACCTTCACTATGCATATTACGAGGACCTTGCAACAAAGAACCCATCACAGAATATCTAGGGAAGCACAAGAGATGATTGAGAAATTCGCATGTTGGTTTATCCAGTTTCCAAAGTTGACCTACATAACGCTGCAAGGATTCTCTTCTTATCCTTATAGATTGCCCCGGTATCCCACAAACAGGATAGTGATGTTGGAAGTATCTAGGTAGCTGATTGCCTATGATAAGAAGAAGAAGAAGAAGAAAGGTGGACTTGGATTCCCAATTACCATAGGGAATTCAGATGAAATTTGCCCATCGCTGCAAGTAGCTAGGGAGGCAGAAAATGAGCTCCAATTCTTCCACCTTTCCTACCACACCAGCAAGCACTACTACAATCCCCACAGGAACATCAGATGGATATTGTCAGAAGAGTTCAAGCACAAGGCACAGATAGAAGACTTTTGGGCAAGTGCAGTGGATGAGATTGAGGTCAGGAAGAGAATGTTTTCTCGGATACTGTTGGTGATGATCAGGGAATGCGAAATTGTCCCAATACCGGATCAGATTGAGGAAGACATAAATGTTGTACAGGCTGATTACACGACAGTAAGGGATACACCTCTACCACTCCCCGATTGGTCAGAACCGGAGATTACCGACTTGGATACGCTTTGTATCCCAGTCTTGACAATTACACGGAGTTGGATAGAGAGGCATGTCAGCCGACTTAAGGGAAGATCAATTCCCCTTACATATAATTTGATGGGAGATAACAGATTGCCATCAGCCAGACAGGGAAGGCAGATAGATCACACTCTAGAGCCTAGAGGGAAGGAGCCAGTTCGACCTGAGCCTTTGGTAGTTGAGAAGTCCTTGCATACGCCATCTCAGGCAAACTCTCCAAGTGTGCAAGAGGTATCGTTGTTCGCTGATCAGAGGGAGAGATTGCAGGCCGAACAGGCAGTACAAGTAGAAAGTCGGCCACCTCGTAGGGAATCAATGGGCAAGAGCATCAACATGCCCCGAGAAGATAACCCGCAAGAAAATCAAAAAGAGACAGATGAGGGGACGGCCACTGATACTCAGTTTCAGCATGAGATTAATGTAGCTCTCGAGGATGATGCTACTTCAGATCAGGATGCTCAGAGCTCGGGAGGCACTGAGTCTATAGATGATGATGAGCCTCGTCGGAACGAAGGCAAGAGAGAAGGCCATGAGGTAGAGGCCGAGGTTGAGCAGCCTTTTGTTATATCGAATATGCGGTAGGAAGTGTCGGAATGGTTAAGGGATAGGATGAGACGTGATCCTATAGAGGAGACTGACCCTGCAGTCGAGATGGAGGAGTTGTTACAGAGAATCAGCGCACCTCCAACAAAGAAAAAGGCTAGGAAGTTTTCCAAGATCTCAATAGATGAGGATGGATCCCGAACATTGCATATGGCAGTACCTCGGGTAGAGTGTGATCGGGACGAGGCCGTTCCAGAGAACTATGTGATCACAACCATGGAACTTGGCCGCCCTACTGGAGCACAAGTGGTTGAGGAGTGCGATAATTCCTATCGAGCACTCAAGGATAGATTGTCCTATGTTGAGGGAAAATATAAAAAATTGAACGTAGAGCTCAAGACACTGATTAGCTACGTGCAACACTTGTCCCGTCCTTGTGGACAAGAGAATTCGGCAATTGAGCTTCCAGTTGAATTTTCCAGGGAGTCAATCGGTGGTTTAGAAGATTTGAAGAGAATGACACAACAGGCAGACAAGTGGGTTGCCAGTGTCCGCACAGAAACAAGAAAGTTCATGGAGGATCTTGCACATGCCTATGGGCAAGCTTCCAATATTATGGCTAGGATGGATGCAGTTAACCATGCTAGGGGTGAGGCTCGCATCTATCAGACGAGAATTGTTCTCCGCTTAAGGGCTTTGATGGACATACTGTTGTGACCTTTTCACACATCGCCCCATTGCAAATGGGGACCCTAGTAGTTTTCTCTCTGATGGTTTTGCTTCTGAGTTTTGGTCTTTTTGGTAGGGTACTTAAAATTTGAAATTTTCAAGGTCATCCGAGTCAAGAAATGATTGTGAACCTGAATCAATGATAAAACGTTGCCAAAGCGTTTAGAAGGCCTTCTGGACGAAGATCGACTGTCCGTTCAGTCAATTCTGACACTTCCTAAATTTTAGGGTTTCCATCTCGGGCCCAGATTTTTTAGGGTCTTTTTTTTGGCATTTTTAGCACATTCTGGGATCCCTATTTTTTAGGGATTATTTTTAGAAAGTTTCTATTTTTCGAAAATTTCTATTTTTAGAAAGTTTCTATTTCCGGAAAGTGTGCAGGTCATGGCTTCGTAAAAGTCAACTTCAGAAGGTTGCAAGAGAAAAATGGGTGAAAAATTTGAAAATCTGAAAAATTCGCCTAAGGCATGGACATGCATGAAGAAGAGAAAATGGCGAAGTGCAGATGAAGTCGGCCAAACACTTGCAAAAAAATGGTGAAGTCTGCCTAGCACTTGCAAGGAAAAATTGCAGAAAGAAGAGGAAGTCTGCCCAACACTTGCAAGGAGATGATGAAGTCCGCCCAACACTTGCAAAGAAATGGTGAAGTCCGCCCAGCATATGCAAAGTGAAAATTGCAAAAGGAAGTTGAAGTCCGCCCCAAGGCAAACATGCAGGAGAGTTGGCAAGTCCGCTCCAAGAAGTTGGGAGGTGCAAGTTGCAAAGTGTAGACAAAGTCCGCCCCAAGGTTGATGGCATGAAAGTTGGCAAGTCCGCCCAGCATGTGCAAAATGCAAAAGGCATTCAAAGTCCGCCCAACACATGGAAGAGTTGCAAATGCAAGTCAAAGTCCGCCCAAGGTGGAAATTGCAAAAGACACATGAAGTCCGCTCCAAGAAGGTTGGAAAGGGGTGAAATGCAAAGAGGTTCGCTCCAAGATGTTTGGAGGTGGTGAAATTACAAGGAAAATTCGCCATTTGCTAAAAGTTTAATGACAATTGCTAGAGCAAGTTCGCCTAGGCATGGGTAAAATGAAAAAATTGCACAAGGCAAGTACGTTGGAGTCATGTATGGCATTAAAAATACTTGGAGGAGCAACGATTTAATTGTTTGCCTGAAAAATCAAAAGATTTAAAAATTTGCCCAAGTCCAGACGATTGGAAATTTAATTAAAAAAATCGAATGGTATGTCTGGCAAAGTTGAAATTCGCCTAAGTAAAAAAAATCTCTTGGCAAGATTAAAATTCGCAGAGGCACAGAAAGATTTGAAAAATTCGAAATTGCCTTTGGATGAAAAAAAAATTAAATATTATTATTTAATTATTTTAACGAACGGGTTGGAAACAACACATAAAATATTATTTTAATATTTTATTTTCCAAAACCCATTTAATGAGAAAATTCGAATTTCTCTAGGCACATTGCTGAGAAAAGAAAGAAGAAAAATAAACTTCACTCGACTGACGATGAAATTAGAAACTTTCTTTAATGACTTATGCTGAAGATGGAAAGTGCCATTCAAAAGACAAGTGCAGCCGAGTTCAAACTGAATTAATTGGAAACAATTAATTTTTTCTAAATGGGTCGATTTTCTCAGCCTTAAATTAGCTTTGCAATTCATTTTCATTCATTCTTTCGAAAGTGAAGTTGAGAAAATTTGTTAAGGCAGAGAAGTTTGTGAAGTTTCATATTTTTTGCGAAGTAAAAGGCTGAAAGTGCGAATTTACTTTAGCAGCAACACAGTTTTCATTGACAGGCAAACTTAACTTCCTCTATTTTGACGAAGTTTTCTCTTTGCGAGCAATTTAATTCTTTCATTTCCAGCAACAGTTGTTTTCACGAATTAACTTATCAAGTTTGCTGGAATTTATTTATGTATAAATAATTTCTGAATTAAAATATTATTTTTTGCAAATTTATGCTGAACGGCGGACAATCATCAAAGAAGAAAATGAAGTTTGCAAGCAAAGGTGTGCAACTGGAGTCTAAAATTATCTCCAAATGGAAGAATGTTGCTGACATTGATCTCGGCCATGTTGACTTGGAGGAATTTCGGAAAAGAATATACGGAAGTGACACATGCATGCCAACTCCAATTGCACGAAGGATGATGCGAAATGGTATAGTTCAAGCTGCAGGATTTCTGCCAGTAGTCGAGTGTCCGGAGTTGATGGTAGAATGCGCCTTGCACTATAATGCTGAAGAAAGACAAATTGAGGCGCCTAATGGCAGAGTATTGGCATACTTAGGCGAGTTCGCTATACAGGAAACATTTGGCATTCCGGCTTACCACCGAACGTACTACCGGTCCAAGGAGGATGCGCAGAAATTGTACGAAGATAAACAGACTCTTTGCATGGCCAACATGAACAAGAACTGGCTCGAAAAACCTAGATGCTCATCCAAGAGATTGCCCAAGAAATTACTCAGGCAATTTTTTAAGGAAGAATACGGAGACATAGTCTTGTTGCTGAACAGACTGGTAGGCAGTCCTCAAGGAGCACCTTTTGAAAGCTGGATGTATTACTTCATTGATGAAGTATCTGCTGGGACAAAAATGTTCAACTGGTCAATGATCAGTGATAGTATTCATGAACAATTGGTCAACCTGGAGAAAACTGAATCCTTTCATATGGGTTCTTACATTGTGTATTCACTTGCTCGTACATACCGATATACCGGTCTAATTTGCAAAGATGTAGTCGGCAATAACGAAGGGGAGCTCAAAGTTTATAACTGCTATCCTCAATTGCAGTTGAGCGAGAGGTCACATTGGTGCAGGGTACATAACGCTTTTCTCATGTACATCACTTGGGTGTTGCAGGGAGGAACACATCAAAGACTTACACCTGAAGCAAAAAGTTTAATCAGCAAATACGGATCCTGATTCTTCCAGTTTCCAAGATTTGCGTATATCCGAATACAGGGATTCACGGAATCTCCTTACAGGTTGCCAATCTATGCTACTGACAAGATGATTTTACAAGAAGTAATCAGGCAGCTGGAAACATTCCAGAGTATCCAGAGACCGAAGCAAAAAGCAGCTGTCACGTTTCCCTTGTTCATAGGAGACATGGTAGAATCATGTCCGTCATCGCAGGCAGCAGACAGTGCTAGGATAGAAATACAGTTATATCCGTTCACCTCGTACAAGTCCAGAGGGGATTTTGATCCACTCAATCATATGGGAATGGTAAACGGAAGGAAATACAAGCACAAAGTTGACCTTGAAGACTTTTGGGCAAATGCTGCTGACGACTATGAAGTAAGGAGAAGACTTTGGTCAAGGTTATCCTTGAGCATGATCAGGACAACAGAACTTTTCCGTGTGCCTGACCAACTGGATGACGATGGAATGTACATACAGCCAGGATATGATGAAGGATTGCCGCTTCCTCCTGTCAAATGGTCAGAGCCTGAGTTGGGTGATTTAACAACTCTTATGAGACCAGTAGTCAAGTACTCACAATGGTGGGTAGATCAGCGGGTACAAACGTTGAAGCAACAAGGTGTGCCATTTACCTACGATTTAATGGGCGAAGCTGAATCTTGTTCTTCAAATATTGGCGCTTCTCAGGGAGATGAACTGAATGAGCCTACCAATCAGAAGAAGAGGAAAGGTAAAGAAGTGGCAACAAGCGAGAAGCCGATCCTGAAGAAGCCTAAGGCCCTTCACTCAGCCGCATCTGGGAATATCAAGCAGCTACTGATTATGGAAGAGGAATCATGGGGAAATATAAGAATTCCTTCACCAGTGCTTGAAGGAAACATGGAGCCTATGCAGATTGAGCATGACTTTCACCATTCTCCAACCGGCACAGAGATTTGTGAATCAGATGAGGACCTGAATGACAGGGAAGGCGACTTCCAAGAAGGGATGATTTCAGCCCTAAGGGGGATTCATGAGGACCCGCCGGCACAAGAAATCCAAGAGATTCAGGATATTCCGGACTGCGAAGACGATGGAGTCGAGCAGCCTACAATACCAGACTGGCTTAAGGAAAGAATTAAGGTTAAGGTACCAGTTGCAGCACCAGAAGCAGATGATATTGACGATTTCTTGGCAAGGTTAGAGCAAGTAAATACGAAAAAACCTGCCAAGAAATTCTCTACTATTCAAAGAGATGAGACTGGTAACCGCACAGTGCAAATTGCAGTCCCGACAGTTGAGAAACCGCAGGATGAAATTACTCCTGCCGATTATGCCATTACTGTAATTGATATTGGTCCATCTACCAAAGGGCAAGAAGTAGAAGATCTGGACAATTCGTTTCCACCATTAAGTCCAGATTAGAAAAGGAGACTCAGAAGAAAAGGGAATATAAGATGGAGGTTGAGCGCCTGAAGGAGTATATCCGGCATTTGACAAGGCCACTCAACCAAGGCAACCAATCAAACCCTCTGCTCTCAAATGCATCACAAGAACCGGTAGAAAGTCTTGAGAAAGAACTAACTACTGCCAGGGAAACACAAGAATGGATGGCAAGAAAAGAGGGAGAAGCAATGGCATTTGTGGAGAAGTTAGTGCATGCTCATGGGCAAACTTCTTCCCTGCTCACAAGGATTGCAAATTTGACTGAGGCATGGGACGGATTGCAGGACTTGCAAGACAGAATCATTCCTTGCCTCCGTGATATAAGGAAAATTCCTAAGCAAAGGCTGATTGACGAGAGGATTATTGCAGCTGGGGCGGCTTACGACTTCAGCAACCGGTATTGCGCATTGGTCTCCCGTAGGGAAGTGCTTGAAAAGGTTAAGGCAGAAAGTATCAAGGTCGATGAGCAAGTAAAGAGCATTCAAAATGGCATCTTTCATATGGCTGCAGATATATTGAACAAAGATATTGTTCGAGAAAATGACTTGTGGCTGGATAATATGCAAAGGGAAGTGCAAAAGATTTTCTCCATCATGCCAATCTTGGGCGAAAATCTGACCAAGGCATTTGACCTCTTGACCATCCGTAGTACCTTCTTGCAGCACGAGTCAGAATGGGCAATTGTCTTTGCCAATTGTGCGGACAGTTTGGACCTGCTGGAATACAATGTCAGCACCTTGCCAGACATTACCATTGAGGAGATTGGCGCCATTGTGTCCAGGTTCATCGAACGAAGCATTGCATGAGTGGATAGGGATACAACCGCCAATGGGTGACTCATCTGTCAGTTAACTGGTCGATGTTTTGGCAACCCTAATTAGGGTTTTCTTGTTTGAATCTGGACCCTTGATTTTGTTTCAATCTCGGCCATTCATTGTATCGGGGAATTCTATAAGTACTCTTTCTTTTTCATTTGAAACGATCGGAAGAAAACAGAAAAATTGTTATCAGAGGATTAGAGATTAGATTTTTTAGTTAGAATTAGTTCCTTTTAGAAGTAAGAGAAGAGTTGTATGAAATTGTTGTGAAAACCATTGTGATAATAAAACTCATAATTGCATGAGTTGCTTTGAAACCTTTGTTGTCAAATGGGTGCATGGTTGCATATTTGCTCTTTCTCGTAGGATTGTTATAGATTAAAATTTATTTGTTAGTAGAGCGAAAGATTGATGGTGAGGATTGAAAGTAACTTAGCTCATACTTTTTTCAAATGGATGCTTTTCATTTGATGTGCAAAGTTAGACTAAGCTCTTGATATAAATGCTTTTAAAATGCTTACTTTAAATAATATTGTTCGAATTGATGGTGTTATTTATAGTGAAAAATATCAAGCATAAATCCCAGAAGATTGCACCTGCTTTCGTGTAGTTGTCGTTTTTCGAGATGAAGCAAAGCATGGTTTCCTTTAAGTTGCATTTGATCTTTACCGTCTCCTAGTTCCTTAGGATTAGCATAAGATTTCTCACCCCTTTCCTTTTTTCATTTTTGTTTTTATCTCCAAAATCAGAAAATCCCAAAAATACAACACTGCATTCAAACCCTTGCTTTCAAAGTAAACTAGTGAAGTACTATGCCCCCTTGGGTTACCAGCAAACCTCATACTACCACAAAGCCTATCCGCACCCCAACTTTGGAACATTGGAATTACCTTGTGACCTATCTCGCAATCTTAGCACGAAAGGTGATTTTTATCAAGAGAGGATAGAGCATCTCCGGACACTTTATTCTAGTATGTTCATGTGTGTCACAAAACACGCATCAACATAGAGTTGGTGCTAGAAGGAGGGCCTGAATGGAGGAAATATTTTTGCAAGGAGAGTTTGAACTAAGTGTTGTTGAATACTCACCTCCTAACGCTCAACATAGAATTGGCGCTAGAAGGAGGGCCTTGCCAAAGACAGTGATTTTACTTTCTAAGTAAACATGATGCAGTATGGTGTTGCCACATGAATTTCCTTTTCATGTACCTGTTGAACAACCCGACCCAGCAAATATTGATATTCTTGATCAATTGCATTCACTAGCCATGCAAACACAGACGGATAACGCTCAGTTCAGACAAACAAGCCGTGTCCTTGCTCGAGAAGAAGAAAAGGGAAAATTCATTGAGGGAGCTATTCAAAGGCATCTGATAAGACAGAAGATCAATCGCTTGAAACGAGTTTTTGACTATATAGAACGAACAATCGCCACCGGCAGATTGACAAGATCAGGCTTTGTTCGTAAGATGAAGAATGGTACTCGCAATCAACCTTCCTCTTCCCGGACAGGAGCCTAATCCAGTTTTGCAACCTGACTTAGACTTTCAAGCTGAACAAGAAGACGTTATCACTGAATTGTACAGCTTAGCGTGGAAATTGAAACGGAACGCTCCTGACTGGATGCGCATGCGTTTCGTACTTGAAGAAGAAGAAGAAACAGCCCAACGCATTGACCTTGCTATTCAAAGAGATCGACTTGTTGAAAGATTTGAAGCCCAACAACGGGAACAAAATCGTCTAGCTAACCGACAAGTTCCTCCGCAAGTGAATCAGCCAACTCCTGCGCAAAATTGAAGACACGCTGGATCGAATTGGTTCATTCTCGCCAAATAGATTTCAGCGAATCACCAGGTCAACTCCAAGTTCTTCAAAAAGTTTTGTGGAGTTATCTCCTCGTAGAAACAGGCCAAAGAAGCATAAAGACGTGTTACGAGAAGAAACAGCAAGTGAACACTCATATTCATCCAGTGCCGAAGTGCAAAGTGTGGAGGATCTTGTCAGGATATTCCAGACACCACCACCACACATTCCAGTCCCGCGCACTGTTCACCAACCAGTTCCACCAATTCAAGTTATTCCAATGGCTTGGCGTCCGCAAAATGCATCGCCTCTTACCACATTCGCCAATTACCATGATATGCCCAAAAACCCGGAGCACTTTTGCTCCAAGCTCCATGTCGGCGATATGAACCAGACGACGAATGAACATATCAAAATTTTTGAAGATACTCTCCAGAACCAAGACATTCAACACGAAGATGTGGCTTGCCGATTATTCCCATGTTCTTTGGGAGATGACGCATATTACTGGTATGTCAACTTGCCAGTAAATTCCATCCAAACCTGGCTGGGGTTGAAAGAAGCATTTTTGGCAAAATTCAGATTGCCAACCACACCTGCTGAATTGTACAGACAATTTGTTGAAGTGAAAAGACAAGAACACGAACCGATCAGTACCTTCAACAACAGATTTCACAAGGCATATACAAGGCTACATGACCCATATCAATTGGATAATGCCGCAACATTACCAATATATTATGCCGCCTTGGACAGTCTTACTTCAATGTTCGTAAGAAGATCCAATCCAGTTCCGGCTGATCTTAAAGCAGCATATGTAGAATCCATTCAAGTCAACTCTGATTTAGGCATGAATGTTACGGGGCCACTCAACCATTTGGGATACGCCGCTATGCCAAATCAAATTACGGGAATCAATCAAGCACTAGCCCATCATACGCCAGTAATGAATCATGTTCCACCTCCCAACAATCAAATGGTAGTCCATCCCGGAGGTCCTATTTCCCAAGCTCAACCTTCGCAACCTGTATATTTGCAAGGTACAACCACATCCACCAGGACGCAAGAGGAAAAGGAGGAAATGAGAGACTTGATTGAACAAGTGAAGAAATTGTCTGCTGACGTGACTCATTTAAGAAATCAAAGCAATCAACTGCATAGTATGCAGAGAAATTCTCAAGGATACCAAGGTAATCATCAAAATTACCAAGGTCAATCGAGCAATAATCAAGGTTACCGTAATAACAACCAAGGATATCAAAAAAGAACGTGGAATACGGGACCAAACAATGGAAATGTGCAATCACCACTTGACAATCCGACAAATCGGGAAAATCGACCAACGGAAAGCATACTCCTCACAGAATCCGCCTTGTCCGGATGGTGTCGATTGCACAATACTAATCAGCATTCTGAGACACAGTGTAGAGAATTTCAGTTATCAGCTGATATTTTCCAAAGAGAGATACAAAGGGAGACTCCTGAAGATCCATCTACTACTATAGTTCCAATTGTAAAGTATGATCAAGCTTTAGTTTTGGAAGACTCCACGCTTCCACCGCAGTTTGGACAGTATCAAGAACCTGACCAGTTTGGAAGATTTCCACCAGCAACAGCCAATGGGCCAGTGGAGGCGCCACCTTCCGTATATTCATATACAGTTGTTGATGAACATGTTGAAGACACAAACAATTATTATTTCCCGCCATTGAATAATAGTGTATTGGTCGAGGGTATAAAGGAGGTCCAGGCATTCCAACAGACAGGAAAAAGCCAGCCAAAGGTTTATTACAGAAAAAATCAAGAACCTTTGACTTCTTCCGTTCCTCCACATAATTTCCAAACACCACCCCATCCAAATGCCAGCAATAACCCATCCCTTCCAAAAGATGCGCCTCAATATAGGCAAAACAATAACAATGCGCCTCAATATAGGCAAAGCAATAATGTTAACAGTTCAACCAGTGTTCCACCTCACAAGGATGAGCTGAAAAGATTAAGTCAGTACGTGACTGACGAGGTTAAGAAAATCAAAGTAAGTGTCTCATTGTTTGAACTGATGAAAGTGTCAGAGATAAGGGATACATTCCTTAACAGCTAGAAAGACACGACACAAGATTCGACGAACACAATTCAAAAGGCTACAAGTTCTACCAGTAATGTAAATTTTGTTCAAGACGAACAGTTCCAAGAATCACCTCAAAACATAAATGTTGTTCAAGAATCTCGAGATTCCAAACCAATTCGAGGCATGTACGAAGTAAGAAAAGGCATAGAGATGCCAAGACAAAGAACAAACAGAAATGAACAATCAACCAAAGATGCGGAAGCTCCACCTATGGAAAAGAATAACAAGGAAATGACAGCAAGAGGAGTAGAAGCTAGCGCACAGAAAAGAAGCCCAGTGATATTCTATCAAGGCAAAGATGAACCTGCTCCTTTCCTCGTTTCGCTCCGAATGTTCAATAAACTCCTACATAATTGTTTGATCGACTCATGAGCCTCCAGCAATGTGATGCCTCTAGCTATGTACAATAGATTGGGTTTAACACCTACAAGGACAAACAAGAAAGTAACACAGTTAGACAAAACGGAAGTTCCAGTCGTAGGAGAGCTGAACAACATTCATATGCAGTTGTCATCCGACCCTAGAATCCAACATTTCATCGACATATCTGTAGTTGATATCCCAGATGGGTATGGGATGGTTTTAGGACGAGATTGGACCTGCAGGTTAAATGGTTACTTCGCCACTGATTTTTCACACCTATGGTTACCATGGAAGGGTATTCCCAATCAAATTAGGATTGAGAGTACACCGAGGATCAAAATGATGATCACTGAGAACGGGGAAAACAATGAAATCTTGTTTTGTGAGACCGGCTTGGGTCAATACAGACCAAAGACACAAGAAATCCTGATGTTGCAATGCTCAAATAGTCAAGAAAATTCACTACAAGTTTCAGAATCAACAGAAGTTCCTATTGAAGCAGATGATGAGCTATCACCAGATGAAGGTGAAAGCATGTTCGAAAATTTTAGAAGATTTGTGCTCAAGAGTGCCAAACAAGAGGAGGAATTGGGAAGTCATGCTTTTGTGCAAGACTTACTGTTGCCCAATTGGTGCCGGATTCACAATGCTTTTCATTCTGAGTTCTCTTGCGCGATGTGCAAAATGGCTTTGGACCAAGTGCGCGCAAGGATTTCCCAATTTTCGGAAAATGAATGTTTCAATTTGACAATACAAAATGAGAGTAGTGACTCCGACAGAGAGTTTTCACAAGATGAAGAAATTATTCATAGAGAGAATACAATTACAGAAATTCAGAGAAAAGAAATATCTAGTCCCAAGCAGTTGCCAAATCAAGAACAAGTTTGGACTTTGAGGTTTGACAGTTCAAAATCCAAGAAGGGCAATGGAGCTGGTTACGAGTTGATCAGTCCGTCAGGCGAAACTTACCTGGCTGCTTTGAGGTTACAATTCCCATGCACCAATAATGTAACAGAATATGAGTCCTTAATCCATGGATTGCTACATGCAATTCGGAAAAAGGTCAAGACCTGACATGTGTATGGCGATTCAGAAATTATGGTAAGGCAAGTGACAAAGAGATATGCTTGCCATGACAAGAGACTAAGAGGTTACAGAAACAGAGTCTGGGACCTCATTGAAAGTTTTGATGCCTTCAATATTAAATCTGTATACCGCTCTCAGAACAAAGTTGCTAATTCATTAGCACAATCAGCAAGTTCACTAGAACCACTTGAAATGGACATGGTGAAAAAATTCACAGTTGAAATCACTTCGACACCAGCAATCCCCGACAATATTACAAATTTCCAAGTATTTGATGATGACAAACACATTTTGAATTTCCTAACAAATTCAGATGTTTTCTCACCCAGATCATTGATGAGGAAGAAGACCGAGGGGAGGCTGAATTTGATACCGAAGGTATAATGAATTTAAAGACTAACAAGTAACAACATTCCCAAAGGTATGATACAACTTGAAAGGATCTTTGATCAAGATCAGATCAATGCAATCAAGTATCAAAGGGGTGATGGAGGCCAACATGAGGCAGTGAACTTGGGCACAAAGGATGAAGTCAAAAATGTCCTCATTGGGAAAGTATGCACGTTCGAAGAGAAAGAGCAAATAACTAGAAGCTTAAAAGAGTTCAGAGACATTATCGCTTGGAGTTACGAAGATTTAAAGACATATGATACCTCAATTATTACACATATAATCCCTCTCACCCCAGGCAATAAACCATTCAGACAACGACAAAGGCCAGTGAATCCACTATTGGAGCCCCTAATTTTCAAAGAAGTGAAGAAGTTATTGTCAGCAGGCATTATTTTTCCAGTGCGCCACTCGACATGGGTCGCCAATTTGGTGCCCGTCCGTAAAGAGAATGGAGAAATACGGCTATGCGTAGATTTCCGAAATCTCAACAAGGCTTCAGAAAAAGACAATTATCCATTGCCTTCGTTGGATGAGGTGATTCAAATTGTAAATGGATCCCAAATGATGTCTTTCCTTGATGGATACTCCGAATACAATCAAGTGTTAGTGGAACCCGAGGATAGACTTAAGATAGCATTCACGACAAAATGGGGTACATTCGCATACCAGAGAATGTCGTTTGGGTTAATAAACGCTGGAGCCACCTTCCAAAGGGCTATGGACATTGCATTCAAGAGTCTTATAGGAAAGTGCATCATTGTCTACATGGACGACCTCATTGTATTTTCCAAGAGAAGGGAGAGCCATGTTGAAGATCTGAGAAAGATATTCCAGAGGTGTAGAAGGTATGGAATTTCATTAAACCCGAAGAAGTGTATATTCTGGGTGACCGAAGGAAAACTACTTGGCCACATAATAACAGAGAAAGGGATTCTTATTGATCCCGATCGAATAGAAGCCATATCAAGAGTCGGCTTGCTATCAAGCCAAAAAGAATTGAAGTCTTTCTTCGGAAAGATAAATTTTGTGAGAAATTCATAACAGGATTTGCGAAGATAGTCAGACCTTTGAACGACATGTTAAAGAAGGATGCAAAGATAGAATGGACAGAGCCAGCGAAGAGAGCATTTGAAGAAATCAAACAGGCCATCATTGATGCTCCTGTCTTGATCAATCCTGACTACACAAAGCCCTTCTATCTATATTCTTTCGCGTCAGAACATACATGTGCTGCGATGCTTACCCAAAAGACAGAAGAAAAAGATGAGCATCCTATAGCCTTCATGAGTGCGCCTTTCAAAGATGCAGAATTGAGATACCTAAATGTAGAAAAACAAGCATATGCTTTGGTCAAAGCAATCAAGAAATTCCGACATTATATTCTGAGAAGCAAAGTGTTTGCCATAGTCCCAGATGTAGCTGTGAAGACCCTTCTAATGCAAAATGAATTGGGAGAGAAAAGAGGCAAATGGGTTACCATAATTCAGGAATATGATGTAGAGATCCAACCAATGAGAATTGTCCATGGCCAAGCTTTAACACAGACCATTGCCACAGGACCAAGATTAGTGCAACAAGTGTATGAACTACACGAAGTGTCTCCTGATGAATGGTATGACGATATCACTTTCTTCCTGCTCAACCACAAGTGTCCTAATCATCTGAATCCAGTACAAAAGAGGGCCTTGAGAATGAAAAGCCAAAGGTATATGTTGCAAGGAACAGTGTTATACAGAAGAAACCACGAAGGTGTTTTCCTAAGATGCCTTGGTAGAGAAGAAGCAAAGCAGGTGATGGAACATTTCCATTCAAGGTTTGGAACCGGCCATGGAGGAGCATTAGCAACTGCGCATCAAGTTTTAATGGCAGGCTATTATTGGCCAATGGTGTTCAAAGATGTATACGATCACGTGAAAACTTGTCATACATGTCAAGTAACTGCTGCACGAGAAAAGAACCCAGCTATGCCACTACAACCTGTGATTGAGGTACGACCTTTTGCGAAATGGGGACTCGACTTTATTGGTATGATCAATCCACCTTCCTCTGCGCAACACAGGTATATTCTAACCGCAACTGACTATTGCACTAGATGGTCAGAAGCTCAAGCTTTAAAATTGTGCACGACTGACATTGTTATTAAGTTTCTAGAAGAGAACATTATCACTAGATTTGGTTGTCCTTATGCTTTAGTTTGTGATAATGGTCCTGCATTTTCCTCTTTGAAATTTTCTAACTGGGCATTTAAATATGGGATTACTTTAAAGTTTTCATCAAACTACTATCCCCAAGGAAATGGATTGGCAGAATCCACGAACAAAAATCTGTTTAATGTCATCAAGAAGTTGTTAGACAAAAATCCACGAGATTGGCATACACAGTTGAGATTCACTCTCTGGGCGGATAGAGTAAGGATAAAGAGTTCCTTGGGAACATCACCTTATCATTTGGTATACGGACAAGATCCCGTGTTTCCCATACAACTGAGAATCCCCACCTTGCAATTCATGCAAGAATGTCTAGATGAAGAGGACAGAGTTAAAACCAGGTTATCACAATTGCTGCTTTTGGAAGAAAAGAGAGATCAAGCGTTGGATAATTTTGCAAAACACAAAGGTGTCGTAAAAAAATGGTTCGATCGGAGAGCAAGAATAAAAGCATTCAGAGTTTCGGATTTAGTCCTATGTTGGGACAAGGCTCATGAATGAAAGGGAGATCACGACAAATTTGACAATCTATGGAAAGGTCCCTATCAGATCGCAGAGATTCTTAGAGAAAATGCATTCAGACTGAAGGCATTAACTGGAGAGGATGTCCCATTGACAGTCAATGGGCAATTCCTCAAACATTATTTCCAGTCTTAGGCCCCTAGGGAGTCTGGCCTTTGTATATAGTTAGCTTAGTTTCCTTTTTGGTGTGGTTTTCTTTTGCTTTCGCTTGCTTTCCTTTTTCTTGCTTTCTTAGATTAATTTCCCTCTTTGCTTTAGTTTGCTTTCCTTAGTGTAGGTGCTGAATAAAAAGGATCCCTCATTTGTGAGAAAGGTGATGTTGCTTACACGCACACTCTAGATCAACCTCACCAAGGTATGTTAGAACCTTTCTTTGGATGAATACTTGTGGATAATCTTAGAATCTTTGATTAATTGTTTCTAAAGGACTTTAAAAGTTAAGATTAGTACTTGACTAGAAAGGGAATCATCTATTGTATCTTGAATTTGAGTTTTGCAGTTATTATATCTTTCGCACTTTAAGAATTCTCTAAGTTTTTGTGGTCTCCTAGATGAAGTCATGGTCAAATAAAACAATAAAAATCTTGCTTCAACGCCACTATAATGCTCAAACCCATGTGAGCTTCATTGCTTACAAGCCAAAGTGCGGAAAGAAGTATGAGAATATCAAAATATCAAAATATAAAAAGAAAAGAAAAAAATGAATATCAAAGTGTTTGGCTTTTGGGTGTACGGACATCTCTACAGGTGTGTAATTCAAAATGAAAAATGTAAATCGCCGGAAGTAGAGCAATCTCCGTGAGATTATAGCGATAACCTTGTCGGGGCTATAGACACTTGCTGGCAGCAGGGCTCTATCCAAGATGCTTTTGAAGTTAAGACCAAGTTATGCAAAAAGGCATGATGGAACCAAAGAACCATAATGATTTCATGAGACGGAAATGAACGCATTTGCACACACTCGTAACTGAAAGATGAAAGGTCTTGATACAATTTAGGATTCCCCTTTCTTTTTGGGTATTTGTCTTAGCTATAGGAGTGAGTTATTTAGAATTAATTTCGGATTCCGAGTTTTGAAGTAGGTCTTATCTTTAGAAATGTTCAGGAACATTCCTCACGTGGAGTCGCCAAATGTTGTGACCTTTTCACACATCACCCCATTGCAAATGGGGACCCTAGTAGTTTTCCCTCTGATGGTTTTGCTTCTGAGTTTTGGTGTTTTTGGTGGGGTACTTAAAATTTGAAATTTTGAAGGTCATCCGAGTCAAGAAATGATTGTGAACCTGAATCAATGATAAAACGTTGCCAAAGCGCTTAGAAGGCCTTGTGGACGAAGATCGACTGTCCGTTCAGTCAATTCTGACACTTCCTAAATTTTAGGGTTTCCATCCCGGGCCCCTATTTTTTAGAGAATTTTTTTTGGCATTTTTAGCACATTCTGGGATCCCTATTTTTTAGGGATTATTTTTAGAAAGTTTCTATTTTTCGAAAATTTCTAGTTTTAGAAAGTTTCTATTTCAGGAAAGTGTGCAGGTCATGGCTTCGTAAAAGTCAACTTCAGAAGGTTGCAAGAGAAAAATGGGTGAAAAATTTGAAAATCTGAAAAATTTGCCTAAGGCATGGACATGCATGAAGAAGAGAAAATGGCGAAGTGCAGATGAAGTCGGCCAAACACTTGCAAAAAAATGGTGAAGTCCGCCTAGCACTTGCAAGGAAAAATTGCAAAAAGAAGAGGAAGTCTGCCCAACACTTGCAAGGAGATGGTGAAGTCCGCCCAACACTTGCAAAGAAATGGTGAAGTCCGCCCAGCATATGCAAAGTGAAAATTGCAAAAGGAAGTTGAAGTCCGCCCCAAGGCAAACATGCAGGAGAGTTGGCAAGTCCGCTCCAAGAAGTTGGGAGGTGCAAGTTGCAAAGTGTAGACAAAGTCCGCCCCAAGGTTGATGGCATGAAATTTGGCAAGTCCGCCCAGCATGTGCAAAATGCAAAAGGCATTCAAAGTCCGCCCAACACATGGAAGAGTTGCAAATGCAAGTCAAAGTCCGCCCAAAGTGGAAATTGCAAAAGACACATGAAGTCCGCTCCAAGAAGGTTGGAAAGGGGTGAAATGCAAAGAGGTTCGCTCTAAGATGTTTGGAGGTGGTGAAATTACAAGGAAAATTCGCCATTTGCTAAAAGTTTAATGACAATTGCTAGTGCAAGTTCGCCCAGGCATGGGTAAAATGAAAAAATTGCACAAGGCAAGTACGTTGGAGTCATGTATGGCATTAAAAATACTTGGAGGAGCAAAGATTTAATTGTTTGCCTGAAAAATCAAAAGATATAAAAATTTGCCCAAGTCCAGACGATTGGAAATTTAATTAAAAAAACCGAATGGTATGTCTGGCAAAGTTGAAATTCGCCTAAGTAAAAAAAATCTCTTGGCAAGATTAAAATTCGCAGAGGCACAGAAAGATTTGAAAAATTCGAAATTGCCTTTGGATGAAAAAAAAATTAAATATTATTATTTAATTATTTTAACGAACGGGTTGGAAACAACACAAAATATTATTTTAATATTTTATTTTCCAAAACCCATTTAATGAGAAAATTTGAATTTCTCTAGGCACATTGCTGAGGAAAGAAAGAAGAAAAATAAACTTCACTCGACTGGCGATGAAATTAGAAACTTTCTTTAATGACTTATGCTGAAGATCGAAATTGCCATTCGAAAGACAAGTGCAGCCGAGTTCAAACTGAATTAATTGGAAACAATTAATTTTTGCTAAATGGGTCGATTTTCTCAGCCTTAAATTAGCTTTGCAATTCATTTTCATTCATTCTTTTGAAAGCGAAGTTGAGAAAATTTGTTAAGGCAGAGAAGTTTTGTGAAGTTTTATATTTTTTGCGAAGTAAAAGGCTGAAAGTGCGAATTTACTTCAGCAGCAACACAGTTTTCATTGACAGGCAAACTTAACTTCCTCTATTTTGACGAAGTTTTCTCTTTGCGAGCAATTTAATTCTTTCATATCCAGCAACGGTTATTTTCACGAATTAACTTATCGAGTTTGCTGGAATTTATTTATGTATAAATAATTTCTGAATTAAAATATTATTTTTTGCAAATTTATGCTGAACGGCGGACAATCATCAAAGAAGAAAATGAAGTTTGCAAGCAAAGGTGCGCAACTGGAGTCTAAAATTATCTCCAAATGGAAGAATGTTGCTGACATTGATCTCGGCCATGTTGACTTGGAGGAATTTCGAAAAAGAATGTACGGAAGTGACACATGCATGCCAACTCCAATTACGCAAAGGATGATGCGAAATGGTATAGTTCAAGCTGCAGGATTTCCGCTAGCAGTCGAGTGTCCGGAGTTGATGGTAGAATGCGCCTTGCACTATAATGCTAAAGAAAGACAAATTGAGGCACCTGATGGCAGAGTATTGGCATACTTAGACGAGTTGGCTATATAGGAAACATTTGGCATTCCGGCTTACCACCGAACATACTACCAGTCGAAGGAGGATGCGCAGAAATTGTACGAAGATAAACAGACTCTTTGCATGGCCAACATGAACAAGAACTGGCTCGAAAAACCTAGATGCTCATCCAAGAGATTGCCCAAGAAATTACTCAGGCCATTTTTTAAGGAAGAATACGGAGACATAGTCTTGTTGCTGAACAGACTGGTAGGCAGTCCTCAAGGAGCACCTTTTGAAAGCTGGATGTATTACTTCATTGATGAAGTATCTGCTGGGACAAAAATGTTCAACTGGTCAAGGATGATCAGTGATAGTATTCATGAACAATTGGTCAACCTGGAGAAAACTGAATCCTTTCATATGGGTTCTTACATTGTGTATTCACTCGCTCGTACATACCGATATACCGGTCTAATTGCAAAGGTGTAGTCGGCAACAACGAAGGGAGCTCAAAGTTTATAACTGCTATCCTCAATTGCAGTTGAGCGAGAGGTCACATTGGCGCAGGGTACATAACGCTTTTCTCATGTACATCACTTGGGTGTTGCAGGGAGGAACACATCAAAGACTTACACCTGAAGCAAAAAGTTTAATCAGCAAATACGGATCCTGATTCTTCCAGTTTCCAAGATTTACGTATATCCGAATACAGGGATTCACGGAATCTCCTTACAGGTTGCCAATCTATCCTACTGACAAGATGATTTTACAAGAAGTAATCAGGCAGCTGGAAACATTCCAGAGTATCCAGAGACCGAAGCAAAAAGCAGCTGTCACGTTTCCCTTGTTCATAGGAGACATGGTAGAATCATGTCCGTCATCGCAGGCAGCAGACAGTGCTAGGATAGAAATACAGTTATATCCGTTCACCTCGTACAAGTCCAGAGGGGATTTTGATCCACTCAATCATATGGGAATGGTAAACGGAAGGAAATACAGGCACAAAGTTGACCTTGAAGACTTTTGGGCAAATGCTGCTGACGACTATGAAGTAAGGAGAAGACTTTGGTCAAGGTTATCCTTGAGCATGATCAGGACAACAGAACTTTTCCGTGTGCCTGACCAACTGGATGACGATGGAATGTACATACAGCCAGGATATGATGAAGGATTGCCGCTTCCTCCTGTCAAATGGTCAGAGCCTGAGTTGGGTGATTTAACAACTCTTATGAGACCAGTAGTCAAGTACTCACAATGGTGGGTAGATCAGCGGGTACAAACGTTGAAGCAACAAGGTGTGCCATTTACCTACGATTTAATGGGCGAAGCTGAATCTTGTTCTTCAAATATTGGCGCTTCTCAGGGAGATGAACTGAATGAGCCTACCAATCAGAAGAAGAGGAAAGGTAAAGAAGTGGCAACAAGCGAGAAGCCGATCCTGAAGAAGCCTAAGGCCCTTCACTCAGCCGCATCTGGGAATATCAAGCAGCTACTGATTATGGAAGAGGAATCATGGGGAAATATAAGAATTCCTTCACCAGTGCTTGAAGGAAACATGGAGCCTATGCAGATTGAGCATGACTTTCACCATTCTCCAACCGGCACAGAGATTTGTGAATCAGATGAGGACTTGAATGACAGGGAAGGCGACTTCCAAGAAGGGATGATTTCAGCCCTAAGGGGGATTCATGAGGACCCGCCGGCACAAGAAATCCAAGAGATTCAGGATATTCCGGACTGCGAAGACGATGGAGTCGAGCAGCCTACAATACCAGACTGGCTTAAGGAAAGAATTAAGGTTAAGGTACCAGTTGCAGCACCAGAAGCAGATGATATTGACGATTTCTTGGCAAGGTTGGAGCAAGTAAATACGAAAAAACCTGCCAAGAAATTCTCTACTATTGAAAGAGATGAGACTGGTAACCGCACAGTGCAAATTGCAGTCCCGACAGTTGAGAAACCGCAGGATGAAATTACTCCTGCCGATTATGCCATTACTGTAATTGATATTGGTCCATCTACCAAAGGGCAAGAAGTAGAAGATCTGGACAATTCGTTTCCACCATTAAGTCCAGATTAGAAAAGGAGACTCAGAAGAAAAGGGAATATAAGGTGGAGGTTGAGCGCCTGAAGGAGTATATCCGGCATTTGACAAGGCCACTCAACCAAGGCAACCAATCAAACCCTCTGCTCTCAAATGCATCACAAGAACCGGTAGAAAGTCTTGAGAAAGAACTAACTACTGCCAAGGAAACACAAGAATGGATGGCAAGAAAAGAGGGAGAAGCAATGGCATTTGTGGAGAAGTTAGTGCATGCTCATGGGCAAACTTCTTCCCTGCTCACAAGGATTGCAAATTTGACTGAGGCATGGGACGGATTGCAGGACTTGCAAGACAGAATCATTCCTTGCCTCCGTGATATAAGGAAAATTCCTAAGCAAAGGCTGATTGACGAGAGGATTATTGCAGCTGGGGCGGCTTACGACTTCAGCAACCGGTATTGCGCATTGGTCTCCCGTAGGGAAGTGCTTGAAAAGGTTAAGGCAGAAAGTATCAAGGTCGATGAGCAAGTAAAGAGCATTCAAAATGGCATCTTTCATATGGCTGCAGATATATTGAACAAAGATATTGTTCGAGAAAATGACTTGTGGCTGGATAATATGCAAAGGGAAGTGCAAAAGATTTTCTCCATCATGCCAATCTTGGGCGAAAATCTGACTAAGGCATTTGACCTCTTGACCATCCGTAGTACCTTCTTGCAGCACGAGTCAGAATGGGCAATTGTCTTTGCCAATTGTGCGGACAGTTTGGACCTGCTGGAATACAATGTCAGCACCTTGCCAGACATTACCATTGAGGAGATTGGCGCCATTGTGTCCAGGTTCATCGAACGAAGCATTGCATGAGTGGATAGGGATACAACCGCCAATGGGTGACTCATCTGTCAGTTAACTGGTCGATGTTTTGGCAACCCTAATTAGGGTTTTCTTGTTTGAATCTGGGCCCTTGATTTTGTTTCAATCTCGGCCATTCATTGTATCGGGGAATTCTATAAGTACTCTTTCTTTTTCATTTGAAACGATCGGAAGAAAACAGAAAAATTGTTATCAGAGGATTAGAGATTAGATTTTTTAGTTAGAATTAGTTCCTTTTAGAAGTAAGAGAAGAGTTGTATGAAATTGTTGTGAAAACCATTGTGATAATAAAACTCATAATTGCATGAGTTGCTTTGAAACCTTTGTTGTCAAATGGGTGCATGGTTGCATATTTGCTCTTTCTCGTAGGATTGTTATAGATTAAAATTTATTTGTTAGTAGAGCGAAAGATTGATGGTGAGGATTGAAAGTAACTTAGCTCATACTTTTTTCAAATGGATGCTTTTCATTTGATGTGCAAAGTTAGACTAAGCTCTTGATATAAATGCTTTTAAAATGCTTACTTTAAATAATATTGTTCGAATTGATGGTGTTATTTATAGTGAAAAATATCAAGCATAAATCCCAGAAGATTGCACCTGCTTTCGTGTAGTTGTCGTTTTTCGAGATGAAGCAAAGCATGGTTTCCTTTAAGTTGCATTTGATCTTTACCGTCTCCTAGTTCCTTAGGATTAGGATAAGATTTCTCACCCCTTTCCTTTTTTCATTTTTTTTTTAATCTCCAAAATCAGAAAATCCCAAAAATACAACACTGCATTCAAACCCTTGCTTTCGAAGTAAACTACTAAAGTACTATGCCCCCTTGGGTTACCAGCAAACCTCATACTACCACAAAGCCTATCCGCACCCCAACTTTGGAACATTGGAATTACCTTGTGACCTATCTCACAATCTTAGCACGAAAGGTGATTTTTATCAAGAGAGGATAGAGCATCTCCGGACACTTTATTCTAGTATGTTCGTGTGTGTCACAAAACACGCATCAACACATACCTCTACAGGTTTTGGTTGAGGGAGGTGTGATTTAACAAGGGGGTAGATATGACTTCGGCGGATGGTACTCTTCAGTGGTCACAGGCCAAAGATTCTACAATGCATCATAGGCAGATTCTGTCAGGGTCAGAAAGGCCATGACAAATATCTTAGATGGAATCCTCAACACCTTGGAGGCAATCTTTGCCAGAAGGCTGACTACTGAAGAGGTAACTGCGGATGGATTGAAGAGCAGATTGACACCATTCTTTTCTGAGGTGAAGACCTTCACACAGGATGACTTCGAGAACACAGCCACGTTCTCCAGTCTCATACAGAACACCCAGGACGCCCTTGTTGCCTGGAAGAAATCTTGTGCTCAACATGGGCAAATAGTTACAGTTTTGGAGTTTTACCTGGATCACATTCCTCCCATTTCGGATCAGGAAGTAGAGGCAGTGTTATCCAGGTTCATCAGATTTGCAGCCAGCGAGAAGGAGAAGGGAAACGCCCTTCTGGATGACGACCTTCTGGAGGGAGACGATGTGCATTGATGGCATATAGTGGTTCGTGATGAGGAGTGGAGAATCTGCAGCGCATTCATTACCCCACTCCTCTCAGTGGCGGTTTTTAGGGCTAGAACCCTAATCAGGGTTTAGGTGGCTCGATCTGAGCCTTCCATTGTATTTGAATTTAAGTCGTCCACTGGACTGGGCTTGATATAAAAGGGGCATCCCCCCTCATTTGTAAATAGTTAGATAGATAGATTAGAGCTAGACAGAAATCAGAGATAGAGTTGAGCTAGATAGGAGTAAAGCTAGGAGTTAGCTTAGTTTGGAAAGGAAAGAAAAACTTTCCCTTTGAAGGTTTTTGTAGAAGATTGTTATGTAAGACTCTCATGATATAAGGATTCTCATTGATTGGTGATTCTATCTTGCATTGTGGGTAGTTGATAAGATCTTTTCGTCTTTCTGATTCAAGTAGAGTAAAGTAAAGTAGATTTCCCTTTATGCAAGTAGCTGTTAATTGTGGAGTGTGGCGTTTGGTTTGGACAAATCTTCCTTTAATCCATACCACTAGCAGGCTTACCATCGGTAAGCCTTCCTTGCATGGTCAACTGGAATATCAATACCTAACTTTGGTTGTGATTCGTGTGTTCACTTGCATCGTCCTAACGAAGTGCACATGTTGAATCACAATTTGAATATCTTATCCATCCTTTGAAGATTGCACCAACTTTGTCAGAGTTGTCCGAAGGGGAGACGAAACAAAGTTTTGGTTCGAAGATTGTCAAAGCCTGTCCTCGCATTCTACCTCTTAGAAATAGATCGTAGACTCCCTATCCCTTTATCTCCTTTAAGTTCAATATTTCTCGGTTAGTTTAGAAGTCAGAGCATCATAGTTAAATCCTTCATCTTCTTCACTAAGTTGAACAATTACGTATGTCCCCTTGGAATAACCAGCATATTCACATCAACCAACTGAGTCTATTCGCAATAAAAGGAACCTTGGAGTTGAACACATGAACTTTCACGCAATCTTAGCATGTTGAACACTTTGATCAAGAGAGAATAGAGTGACCGTTGGACATTTTATTCTGTGTTGGCGTTGTCATAAAACACACGTCAACAGGACTCTTCTTGAATACAATCAGCTTGAAGACGATCAAACTTGGGCAACTTGGATCTCCCACTAATGCTCTGAATAAAGGGTTCCCAACATTGAGGAAGACCATTTAGTGCCAACATAACAAGATCTCTGTCTGCAATTATATCCCCAATAACTCTCAATTGATCTCTCAAATCAGCAATCTTCATAAAAAATGAGATGACTGAATCATCTTTAGTCATTTTTACATGGTGAAGTTGTTGTCTCACAGCAAGGGCTCTACTGGTGTTGTTGATCTCATACAATCCTTTTAGAGTATCAAACATTTATTTAGTTGTCTTCAACTTGGAGATGATAAGTACTAGGTGTTTCATCACAGAGTCTATCATGATCTTTCTAGCCTTCGTGCCATTTTTCTTTCACTGGATTTTCTTAGTATCATCGGAAGGCTCGAGCATATCACTTTCCACGAAATCAAGAAGATCATTCTCCTCTAATGCAATGAGTACCCTGGGTTTCCAAGAGTTTAAGTTTGAAGCTCCATCAATCCTATCTTCTACCTTGACACCACTCACCATCTTCTTTTACCACACAAATTCAACTTCAAAGATCTGCCCTTAGGTCAAAAATAATTTGAACCTTAGATCTACGATACTTCAAGATTTGCCCTAGACGAAAAGTTGACTTGACTGCTTAAACAAATCTGATTAGATTTTTTCTTAGACCTGCTCTGATACCATGTTAGATTTAGGATCAGAAATTAAAGCAACCAGAGAATGCAACACATAAGACAATTAACACAACAAGATACCCTAGGAAAACCTTCCTACCCGAGGGAGAAAAACCCAGCAAATATATCTCTTATATATTGAAGGAATAAGAGCAGAAATCTACTTACAACTCAGGCCCAACACAATGTTGAATTTGATACAATGAATAATAGCACCTCTCCTAGATGCAAAGATACAAATGCATATGTTTCTCCTTGAAATCGGTACTGCTACAAAATGATGATTTTCTGCTACAAGATGATGATTTGTTGCTCAAGTATGAACTTCTTCTAGGAATGTGAATTATGATGAATGAACTTGATGATCAAATGAATGATCATCACCTTGTATTTATACAAAACTAGGTGACTCTTCATTTGGGTTGGCCTCTTTTAAGAAACAAGGTGACTCTTCATAAAATTATTATATATAGCAAGTCCGACTTGCCTTGGTATTATTTATTAATCATTTTTAAATTTGAGAGAAAGATATCTCCCACTGCTATAACATCAACAAGTAAGTGTTCAAATGGAGTTTTGCAAACCTACTATTTCTAGCAATTTGCTATTTTTGGTAAGTCTATTTATAGCAGTATCTTTCTAGCAATAGCTCAATCTTCTGCAGTTCACATTTCTATTTTGGGCAGTGTGGCTGATCAGCTTGGCCTTTTGTTGAATTTGAAGTCAATTTACTATTTTTGGCATTTGCTATTTTTAGTAAGTCTATTTGTGGCAGTGGCATCATCATTAGCTTGGTTCAACTCGGCTAATGTCAGTTTGCTATTTTTAACAGTTCATCAATTGCAGTTTGGGTGTTGCTCTTGGCTACCTCCTTGGACTAAGTTCCATACTTAGTCAATTTTTATGTTTTGAAGTTGTACCCCAACGCCTAGGCTTAATGACTTCAAGTTGTTTTAAAAGGGGGGCATAAATGGGGTCGTTCACTTTGAGCATTTAATATTTAAGATAAATGTTTTATTATTGCTACTTTACAATGGACGCCTAGAGTGAGAATTGAAAAAAGGTGATTAATATTTTATTTGCAAAGTTGAAAAAGGTGGTGTCCGTTGTGGAAGTTGAATAGTTCGCCTTCCTGGAGTTACAATTGATTCATTTGCCAATTGAAGCTTATTTATTGATGCTTTGAGACTTTATTGATATGCTTGAATTTTATGGTAAAGCTATGTTGTTGGACTGAATCCAGAACCTGGCTAAGGGGAAGCTTAGCAAATATACCATCCTTCGGGCCTAAAATTGTGGCTACCTAGGTAGTTAATTAAGACTGTGCTTCACACAATGGTGCAGATTGAGCTTTAATTTTGATGTTGTTGGACTGGTTGCTGATGTAAAGCCTATTATCTGTTGGTTATACATGGCTGAAGCGAAAATTCACTGATAGCTTCGTCATGGAATTTATTCTAATTTTGGGTATTTGCTCATGCTATCTAACTCTGAAGGGCGCCTAGTCTGGAGAAGTTTTGGATTTTATTTCTGAGAATTGGATTTTTGAGAAGAGGTCAACCTCTCCCT
This sequence comes from Sequoiadendron giganteum, assembly GCA_007115665.2. Classification (NCBI taxonomy): domain Eukaryota; kingdom Viridiplantae; phylum Streptophyta; class Pinopsida; order Cupressales; family Cupressaceae; genus Sequoiadendron; species Sequoiadendron giganteum. The sequence continues at coordinate 425,281,901 of CM021102.1, read as the reverse complement.
AGGCTGTACCTCTTCCCAGCAAGTGCATTGGGATTCATGCCTTTTGTTTCTTTTTGTTCCTGGCTCGTTTTCTCAGTGGAGTTTGGACGCCTAGCCTCTAGTTGTTGATTGGGTGTGGTTTGGAGGCATTTTGAGCTGTTTCGGAGGAGATTCGTCCATTTTGGTGATTTTCTATATTGCTGGTCTGAGCTGTTTACACTGTTTCTGATCAGACTTGTTAGATTTTAATATGATGCTGGGTTGAGCTTCATTTCTATATCTTTATTGCATTGTAATTGTTAGAGACTGATTACTCTAACTTACTATGATTTTGGAAGCGTATCTTTGATGTTTGCAGCTGAAATTCAATAATTGTAAAGCTAGTTAGTAGTACTAACAGCTGTCATTTCATTATTGCTGCAAGTTATGTATTTTGTATACACTCCCACGATGGAAGTGGTCGAGTTAAATAATTATTCTTTCATTTATGTTGATTTTCCCCCACGAAATAAGTGGTACAGTGGAAAATATTCCCCTTGTTGAATAAGTGGTACTGCAGAATCTTATGGTCGGTTATCTGCATACATTGTAATTTCTTTCTCATGGTTGGACAGCCGCCTACAATTGTTTACAATTCATTTCCGGTTGCTAACGATCCCCGGAACCATATGCTATCACCTCACCCGCATTGGGATCTTGGTGAACATTCTTGGTGAGGGTTATTTTACAAGCTGGTTTGTATTTGGTACTAATGCTAATCAATGGTTATATGCTGATTTTGTTGTGATAAAACTGAAAAAAAAATTAAGGGGGAAAATTACATTTTTTTCTTCAATATTGAACCTCATCTTCAAGATCAGATTGCTAATGTTCTTCATTTCCAAATTGCTTCTACACCCTTTAAGTATTTGGGCATCCATATTTCTCCTAATTGCATGAGGAAAAAGGACTGGAATGTTATGTTGGATTATATTCAATGTCATATCAATCATTGGACACATAGATATCTCTCTTTGGCTGGTTGTATGGTCCTTTTTAAAGTTGTGATTCAAGCTCTCCCATTTTATAGATTTATGGTTCTTGCAACTCCAAAGGCATCCTTCATATTTTGGATTGTAAAATGAGAATTTATTTGGGAAAAAAATTCAGAAAACAAGAAATGGCATTTAGTTAACTAGGATAAAATATGTCAGCCTAAAGATAGAGGTCGTTTAGGTATGTGATCTTCCCTTATTAATAGCATAGCTCTTGCTGCTCTTGCTGCTAAATTATATTGGAGATGGTGTATGTAGGAACATTCTTTGTGGGGAAGAATTCTTCAGGTCAAGTATTAAAATATAAATGTGTTGAAGTTGGCTGGAGTTATGTTTCTAGTTTTCAATATGCTATCATACAAGATGGTGTAAGGATTTAGAAATGGAAACCTAAAGATATTTGGTCAAGCCAACAATTCCCTCATCTCCTTGACCAGCTAGCTCATATTTTAGCTTCCTAGAAAGTCTCTTTAAATCGACATTCAAATTTTCTTGGACAAGGTGTGAAATGCTCTAGAATCTACACAGTGCAAACTGGTTATAAAACTCTTATGGCAGATAACCTGGAACTTAAGAACCCTAAGTTTTGCAAATGGGTTTGGCATCTCAAAATACTGGCCTAAGGTGACTGCTTTCACGTGGCTTGCAACTCTTAATAATTTTTTTCATTATGACAATCTTCAAAAGCATTGGATTGTCCTTTTATATAACTTTCCTTCACCGATTATGGTATGGTTTGGTGTGTATTTCATGGAATAATTATGAGACTATCCAAGACTTTCTTGTCAATCAGATTTGTCCTTCTTTGAAGCAAAAATCCTTTAATCTGTTGCATGATATTGGTCCTGGTCTAATTTGCTAGAATATCTAATAGGAACGTAGTCAACAGATTTTCAATGATACTACTAAGCATGTATGTCAAGTTTGGGTAGAATAATGGCTAATCTATAAGAGCTATCAAGTTTTGACTCAAGATTATCAAGCAACTTCTTGGTGGGAATTCAAAGTTCTTATGAGACTTGATATTTCAATGGCTTCTCCTTCTTATGCTTTCAATAGTTCTCATGATTCTCAAATTACTAAATGGGTTCCTCCTCCTCTAAGCTTGGTTAAAATCAAAGTTGATGGAGCTTCAAAAGACAATCATAGAAATGCTAGCATGAGAAGTTCCGGTTTGTTGGTAGTCTTGGTGTTGCTTCTAATAACTTTGTTGAAGCTATGGCCATTTGCCAAGCTTTTTTAGAAGCTAAGATACAACATCTTTCTCATATTATTCTAGAGCCTGACTCTAAAATTTGGTTGATCATTTCCAATATAAGTCTTCCTCTCGCTTCTAGCAGTGGTATTTGAATGAATGTAAGAAAGACATCAACATCCTCATTCAAAGTTTCAATGATGTTCAGTGGAGCCCTACTACAAGAGAAGGAAATCAAGTTGCTGATTTTCTAGCTAAATCAGCTTCAAATTCGAAAAATATCAAGGTTGATATTGGAAACAATCAAGATAGCTCTATATGGGATTTAAACAAAGCCTTTAGTGACTTTGTGAATGTTGACTGCACCACCTCTCTAGATTCGTGATTCCTGCTAGTATGCTCCTTGATGGAGTTTTAGCTCTTAGGGTGTCTTTCCTGCTAACTTTGTTATTCCTTTCGTTAATTGGATTTCCTTTTGGTCAACTTTTTTTAGCATAAAGGCAAATATTACTTCTAATAATCACAACATAAACAATCTACAAGGTAGCAAAGGCTTATACCTTGTCTATGGGGTTTGGAGGGTTCCTCCTCTTATACTAATTGTCTATCTTTAGTCCATCTGCATTTTTGTTAAGTCCCTGTCTTATGGTTTAGGATTTTTGCGGTTGTTTAAGTTTGAGTGATTTGTTTTGAATGCTCAGTTCGGATAACCCATGTGGAATATGTTGCATACATGAAATATAAAAAATAGTGATGGCATATAAACTGAACACTACTTTACAGTACAGCAACTCAAGTAAACAGCCTTCTTTTCCTCATATACCATGGCTTACTAGAGAACAGGTCAGAAATAATAACTGTTGCAAACTGCCATAATAATCTCAACACATTCTTCTTCAAATTGCAAGATATAATGATTCATATTCAGAATGTCATTTCAGATTGACATTGTGACTTCATCAAACGCAGTACTTTTTTGTAATGAAAGATATGGCAATATACACTCAAAATTGCATTTTCAGATCAAACAGTGACTTCATAAGTTCAAATGATGATAGACATGGTGATTCATATCATTTGGAACCATTAAAGAGATGGAAAGACTCTTACAAATTCCTACAGATAGCGAGTAGGAGTTTATCCTATTTCCACAACTCAAAAGATATGCTGCTAAATGAATCAGAAATAATGCAAGTCTGTAACAGCACTGTCAATATGAAGTTTTGTGGTCACCGCAAGAACAGAAATGCAGCTACAGCACTTTGGCTTCAATCGACCCACCCCAAGGTTTACTACAATATTTTCCCAGCTGCACTCATTAAACATATACCAAACAAGCAATTACAAATGCTCAAACCTGGTTATTAAATCGACCCCAGCTTGGGAAGGAAGGAAAACGTCCTCAGAAAGGTTCAGCATATAAGAGCAGCCAACATAAGTTCTTTGTGAAACTCATATCACCTATGCACAAGTGCGCCCAGCATGAAATGGAGCATTCGACTCTTTCTCAGCATCTAATGAGTGGCCACAACCCAGCTCAAGGCGGATTTCAAAGGCGTCTCTACTCACCAAACACGTCTTCCTTTATAATGCCCTTCTCCTGTAAAATATGAGCTTGGTGTAAGTTTATTGCCTGAGAGGAGGTGCACCTAGGATTTTTGCCTAATATAACGCCTCCAATACTGCAGTTCGAACTTCAAACCGACCTCCATGAAGATGCCATGACCCAGTAAACAATGATTTCGAAAATCTGAAATAGAAACATGTATCGAACGTTGTCCTTGTTACTCCTTTTGTATTTCATTTTCCCCATTCAAAAATAAAGTGACTTTGCATATAGTTCTTTTATTGAAATATTTCCTTTAATCATTTTATAACATTTCCTAAAGTCACTTTACAAAAATTGATTTAATTAATCACTTGTATCACCTTTAGAGATTTAATTGAAACTTAGGCAATAAATAAGTGATTAAATAAACAATTCCCTCACCACGACATTTGCCTTTGGGAATTAGAAAGGCAACGCGACATCCAGTAAAGCTATTGAGGAGGGGACATTACAATTTTCAAGATTTTTTGGAATTGGTGTGCCAAGAGTCTTTTTAAGACTAATAGACCCACTTTCTAATCAATTGTTATTTTAATATATTTGTTTCCTTAATGTTAAAAAAATTGGTTGCAGTTGAGACCATATATTGCATTATGTCTAGATATTGATCACCACACGTGTTCACCAGAGGTAGTTAGTTGAGACCAATATTGGGTATTTACTATATAACAATAACTTGCTTGATCAATGCAGCATGTTTTTGAAACTTGTGGAAAATTTTATTGTTACCTACTTCTCTATAGGTCTTAGCAGAGGTTATATATTGAACTGCATTACATTTGTTGACTTCTAACTTGATGGGGATAGTAACACATTACCAATGCGCTCGTATGCTATGCCAAGGTGCTGCACCGATTTCCAATGGAAATCATTGGGAAAAATATTTATTTTTAGAGCCAAACATCCTTATAACCCCTACTCTAAGAGCATGAATCATGGAATCAACCACCATATTATTTCCTATATAAGATAAGTCAAATATGATTTGAGGACAAACCGAACAAATCAAAGATAAAGGAAGATGATAAAGATAGAGATTAGAGAAGAATTTGACTAAGAGTCTATTAAGGAAGAAATACATTAAGTGAAACCATATGATATAGTATGATCTATTAAAACTCGTGGCTAATGCCTAGAACATGTAATACAGCTCTTTGATAAATAAATTAATGTTGTTTTCCTCCTATAATTTCTCATTTTGCTACAAAATTAAATAGGGTTTAGATACATAAAAAAATCACATTGGCTGCAAGGATAGATGATCCTTAATTGGACCCTTCGACCTTCACTGCATTACCAAGGGTGACCTCACGAGAGGTCTCAATGATTCACCATTGTGAGCATGACTTCGATAAAATGAATGTCAAGTGGACCATTCATAGTCGTGAGCAATGGGTTCTTGTGAACTACCACTCATTTAATATGGTTCAATGTAGACACAAGCTCGAAAAATTATATAAAATAATTTGATGCAATACGAAAAGTCAACTATAGACTTAGAAGGTTGAGACATTTCATTACACTCATTGGAAAATCTTGGCCATCTATAAAGTCAATGACTCCAAGTATATTCATTCTAACAAATAATAAGAATGTAAACAAATAGTGGAGGGCGATGAGTTGGTTTAAGTCACAAATAATTGAGCCTTTTAACCTCACTTAAAAATGATGACAAGTAGCAAAAGACAACTACCCTATGCATAGATTAGATTTAATGTTGGTAATACCCCGTATTAATCCTCATTGGTTGATTCTTGAACATTATCGATGAATATTCTTGTGTCTTTTTATATAGCATTGGTTGCAAATCTTGGAAAGGATATGGCACATAACATTATTCAGACATGATTAGGACAAATAAAACTAAGAATAGAGCAATGAAATAACTGGGTATAGAAAAGGAGATTGCATGAAATAATCCAATTAAAATGAGCAAAATCTTGCAAATTGCATGATGGGAATAAAAAGTAAAAAATGCCTCAATCACTTTCTTCGACAAGCATGAATGTGATTCAATGAAAATTAATTCTACAAGACAAATAAAGCATATGAATAAAATAAGATTATTTAATAATATACATGAGAAAATCAATAACCCAAAAATTGAATAATATGATATTAAATAAGTAATATTTTCATACCTCTTTGTTTGGAGGTGTGTATCCTGCCATCTTTGCATTGCCGATAAACTCTGGGTGACTCACATCTATGTCATTGTGACTACAAACAGCCATCCAGGCATGACTGATGTTAAACCACAGCATGTCCTCGTATACAATCTTAAAAAGGTGTACAAAAGATAGCATGTTGAAACATAAAAAACTTAACAAAAAAATGGTCTTACAACAAGAAAGCAATATTAAGTATAGGAATCTATATATGTAATAAAAATTATAGAAAGATAAGAAAATGATGAGCAATTGAAAACCACAAGGGACCTTAATATTGAGTTCAATAGGCACACAAAAAGAAAAAAATTGTCACTCAAATAACAATTATAATAAACAATGTATTCATTTTCAATTTTAAGATGCAACATATTCTTGAAAATTTTCATAAAGACTGAAAATCATATTGTTCAAACGTAGTCATGGCAAGGTGTAAATATAATTATCTAATGAATGCCATGTGTAAATATAATTACCTAATGAATTAGAAAAAGACAAATACGGCAATGCACTTGGGTGCAAAGTGGCAATGCCAAGCCTTTATGATGACAGCTAATATTTATTTAACACCAACACAGATGATCATATATACCACATCAACCAATCAAAGTTACAACAGAAACCATATCAAAAAGAAGATCATAACAATCCCCAATAGCCAACCAGAAATATTACACCAAAAATGATTCAATGTTGTTATGAAAAGATAAAATTATGAATGGATAAAAGTGGCCTAGTCAGGAAAAGAACGCTCCTTAAGAAGTTAGACTAAAGAAGAATGCAACAGAAAACCATGAAGTCATGCCAGCCATAACTAAGAGAACAATGTACAATCAACCATGTGATCCATACACAAAATGGTTGTACCAGAAATGTTTTTAAATTTTAATTGTATTGAAAATGGCTATCTAAAATTTCTTTTGGAATTCATTGTTGATGTTATCCAGCTTAAAAACTGTAAATATAAGGCTGTGTAAACTAAAAGAGCAAAAACTGCCAAAATAGGTTCAACATCATAGTTTTGCCTGTCAGAAAATCTTTGCTAATAATATGGCAAAAGCATATACATTACATATTAAAAAGATAGATATGTGTATATCATATCTCAATCACCTTAGAGGTGGTTGATGCAATAGAATCTATCTAAGTCAACCTTCAAACTATAGGGGAAAGGCACCAACAAAAACAAATAAACTTGAAAAGGAAGACACTAAATGAAAATCAGTATTGAAAATTAAAAGGAATAAATTTAGAGAAGCAACTAGCCAAGACAGTACATTAATTAGCTCTCAACAAGGAGCCTTATAGAGATACTTTTATTAATTACCTAGAAAAAGATGGAAGGCACGTAAATATAATGCTAGGAGCAATGATGAATATATAAATATAATGTCTTAAAATGCAAATTCAATGTGACAGTAGATAACGAGATGGCATTAATTAGCTCTTAACAAGGAGCCTTATAGAGATACTTTATCCTTATGGACAACTATGAACACAAAGAAACACATAAAAGAAATAAGCTATGACAATCATGGTGTAGAAGTATGTATCCAAATATGTCTCCAAACAACAAATGAAGTTTTAAACATCAAAAGATTTTGAGGTTAATATATAATATCAGCATTGATACCAGCGCTACCAAACTCGTTTTAAACTAAATGGACTCTGCTGGCCAAAAGAAACTATAAAAACTAAACCTTAAATTGACTTAAAGTCACCTAAACCTAAACTTAAAATAATATTCAAAATGACACTGTAATGTCTCAAACTAGATATTTTGGCAACTTCACAAATTTTCAGTATGAATGCATGAATTCTAGCATTTTCTAATCACCAAGATCTCGAGATGGGCAGGGTGAGAGCATATGGTAGCTAGAATGCAAACAACAATCAAATTTATTTCATTTACTGGTGACAGTCTGCATAGCTAAAATGCATGCAATGGCAGATTATGAATGATTAATAATCAGGTTTGGCAGCAATTCCCTAAGTTCCAATGCAATATCCATGAAGGGAGCTAGTGGCAATGCCTTCCAAAATCTATTGAAAACTTACAATATCAATGCTTGCATCAGTCTGGCGAGCAAAAATTTCGAAATAACCCTTTCAACTCTTTATGATCAGCAATATCAACATATTCAACTGCTATTGTGAATAGTAAATAAACTGTGCCTCTAGCTACAGCAATAACCTATACCACAATGATATCAATGAAGCTGATTCAACTTACAGAGTACTAATTTGCAGCTGATGCAGTGGCAATTAAATGAACAGCCTCTTCTTTTGGCAATAAAACCCTTCTACAAAATAATATGATTTATTAATAAAATGGTATGGCTGGCAATCCATGGTCCGGCTGGCATAATCATATAGTATGGCAGCTTTGAAAAGAAATACTTAAACCTTGAAAGGCTGTGATCCCCCTTTTTCATGTTTCAGCAAATAATTGAAAATCCAAGCATGCTATGAATCAATCTCTTATTTACCATAGAATAATTCAAGACTTCCCTATATTGTTTTATAATTTTATTGTATCCAAATCAGTCAATAGCAATTTTTGTATTCATTTACAGATAACAAGTATCAGTTCACTTGATAACTCCATGCCACCTCATCCTTTACACACTAGGTGTCAATCCCCACTACGACTTTTGTGAACCTCAAATAACATTTTGTCCTTTTCTAGTACCTCTCATGGCTTGGTGTGCAATTCAAGGATTTCCAACATAACTTCCAAATTTTTTATAGCAGTTTTGGCAATTTTTAGCTCTCCTTGACAGAATTTTTGGATGGTTTATGGGTGATTTTCATGTTGGGGGTGTGCAGAAAAAGAAGCCAACCACAACCAATGAACATATCACATGAGAGCAATCCATTGGAGGGGTTCATCCCAAGTATTCAACAAAAAAGGTCGATCACGACGCAAAGGTAGATTTTAATCAAAACACAAGGGTTGAAACTGTAATGTCCCCTTTTCAAGCATAATTGGTTTGTGAACAATTAGACATATTTTCCGAGTTTTCCCGTAGGCTAATTGGTGAGCAAGGGAGAACACCAAAGTTCTTGAAGAGCACAGGATTAGTCAAGCAGTGATATTGTTCATGGCAATGAGTTCAGATAGTCACATGGTGCTAAAAATAGTTCATGACAGTCCCCAAGTTGCTTCGGTTCATCATCCAGAGTCCTCAATGACATTGGTATCATCAGAATTTCATATTTGTCTGATTTTGATGCTCTCTGCAACTTGGGTGATTTATTTCATTAATTAAATAGTTATAACTTAAGTTGTCCTAAGGAAATGTTGAAAAGGCAACTAAGGTATAATTATTTATTTAGAAGTATTTTAAGTTGTGCCTACAAAGGGACAACTAGATACAAGGGGTTCTTTTGTACATAATGAATTATTTAATTTGAAAAAAGAGTTTGTGGAGGAGAAAGGGAGATTATTATTTTATTATCATTTTCTCTCCAAAATCTTTTAAAAGGAGGTTCAACTCTCATTGTTGAGATTAGCCATGTTATGATATTTGTTTCTACTTTAGAAAGAACCTGTGTTCATCTCTAATTTCCTTGAGGATGAAAACCCTCTTGAAAATACTGGTTTCAAGGATGAAAACCCCCCTAGCTGGTTTGGGTGGCTTCATACAAAGATCATAGTTGCACCTGCAAGTGTAGTTTTAGTTGGTTGCTTCAAAGATGGAGGTATTCGATGTGTTTTCATGAGTTGTTTTTGGTTTTGCTAATGTTATTGGCTGTTGAGTTTGATGAGTTTTTGTAGTTTGGCAGGGAGGCTGTACCACCATAGTGTTGAGTCATACCTACAGCTGGGTGTGAGCTTTTAGAGGATCAAGCACTGCCTTTCTCTCCAGTTTGATTGACTCTTGGGTGGCAATCAGCCTAGGTGATCATATTCCTATCATTTTTGGGCCAAACTTTCGGTGTTTGCATGGTCTAAAGGAGGTCGTACACCTCACTAAACATGTTGTACCAGCCGTTAAAACCTTGTTTCAGATTTGCACATGCTTTAGTATGACTGTCATTCTGTGTTCAGATGTCTTGTAGTGTTTTGGGATGAAATATTAATAAACATTTAAGTAGACATTTACTTCCTTATACTCTAAGTTACATTTCAAATTTTCATGTCTATACTTTTAGGATGTTTGAGATGGGTTTCAGATCTCTAGGATTTACAATAATAGTCATGCTCTCAATTTAATATTAGATGCCTTATAACATATATCTCCCTCCCTTACATACATTGCCGTATAATCTTCACATAAATTGAGAGCCCGATAATATATCGATGCCTTGAGAGATTAAGCTATACAATGATGCAATTACCATCACATATTTTAAATATATTTGATAATGAGACTTGATCCATACCAGCACTGATAATCACTTTGTATTCTATATTGATCGCTGGACATTATATTTTCGTTTTCTTTAATCATTTTCTTCATAACCTTAATTCTCCTAATCATTGTTTGTCAATGAAGACTAATGCTTATCACTATATTATTGCTGCCTTTGAACTTATTAAATTTCTGACTTTATAATAATTCGAAGCCTTATAAGGAATCGCAGCTTATCAGTCGTTGCCTTTGATTAATCATTTGCTTTCCTTATTATATTGCTGATTCACATGATTACTAATCACTCGACTTCCTTCTCATATGTTTGGTGGTGGTATTAAATAAGTCGACCTCGTCGAATATATCATGAAATGTGCCAACCAATTTTTTCCTTGAATTTTCACAACACAAACTAGCACTACGCCAATTGATTAGCGTTAGCTTCAAAAGGACAATCAAATTGAAAGCACTCAACGCCAAGAATGTGCACACAAGACCCGATATGGGTGAGGTGCTAACATATGGCAAAGGAAACTGAATTATAACTGAAAGTTGAAAGAGGTGGTGAACCAGCCATGAGAGGTTTCCACGCTACCACTCAAACAGTGGGGGGAAAAACAGTACAATTTAAAACTAATTCATCAATTGCGGCAGGCATCCACTCAATAGTGGGAATTCTCCACTTAACAGTGGGTGATAAATGAGAGTACAAAGTAAATTCCTCCACACTAGCAGTAAACCATCCAGGGGTTAAAGTGTTTGCATTAGAATTCACAAGTAAATACAGTAAATACAACGACTGGATTAGTACTACTACTTCACAGCCTTACAATGAAAGAAATCTGCAATTTACAAGTGTTGCAATGATATAATCAATGCAAATATATGGAGGATGAATCTTTCAAGTTTTAAACCCCTCAAATACTGAAATTGAAGCCAAAATTTGAACTTATTGAAGTCTGATAACAAAAACCAGCAAACTGAAAATGACAAACCAGCAAACTATAAATCAATGAAATGCTCACAACTCTTCCAAAATACCTCTGAATGAGCTGATATGAATTGCAGATGCTCTCTAGAAGGTTGGCACCCAATTTACAATACCAAAACTACATCAAAACTCAACATATGATTTAGCACGAATTCCAATGCCCTCTTGAAATGGTACGGCCTCCTTGAAAGGGCAAGTTTACTAAATAAAATCAGGCACTTCAAATTTAAATCTGATTTTCTCCAAAAATGGTCGCCATGAGTCTAGAAATGAAAAGAGCAAACACCCATAACAAAATAAAAATCACTCTTAAAGCTGTAAATGAAATCGATCTTCAGCCATGATGAAATCAGCAACCCAAAAATTGAAGATATCACCAAAATTCATCAACCATGAAGCTCAATCTACTAGTCTGGATGAGAAGCAGTCTGAAAATCAACTAGGTGTTATCTTTCAAACACAAAATTGGACAAATGTTAGGAGGTAAGCATTCCTCGAAGCCAATTACATGAAGTCATTCCGATAGCATAACATTAGCATAAACAATGGATGAGAAATGTTGAAGCAAACACTCTCTTTTATAGAATTGAAGGTGACTTTTCAAATTCCATAACTCCTCCAAGAAAGGGATGCCCCTTCACCTTTTTGAAATATCTAAATTTAAAAAACACTTTATTCCATCTTATTTAGGCATCCAAACTTCATGGCACAATAAACATTATAAAATATCAATTATTTCCTCCATGAGGCATCCACCCTTTATGACCACCTTTTAAAACAACTTCAAGTCATAACACTAGGCCAAGGGGTCAATTCAAAAATATAACATTAATGACTTGAAATAACTTATTTCTCCAATATTTCACCTCAAAAGCTAAAACCAAACATACTCAACAGCTCCAACTGAAATGGTAAACTTACTGAGATGCTGTCAACAGGACCACTACCAAAATTAGAACTTACTAAAAATAGTTAATTTTGAGAAATGCCAAAAACCTCCAAATAATGGAAATCCTAATTTCACCTCAATGAGCCTATGGACTTTTGGAATAGGCTGATGAGCTACTGAAGAGCGAATGGCAAAAATGGGGACATTACATATCAGCAATCTCCCGATTATGGCAATAGCGCTAAAGAATACAAATTCATTGACTTGTCAAACCTCCACATTATTCATTATTCATTTGATAAGCTTCAAATTAAGGAGCAACTATAATCTATCTTCCTTGAGTTTCGATGGTGATCATCCTGTGTTTATTGGCATAGCCTCGACCAATATACAGAGTTGATAATACTCATCTAGAATGTATTTTGGCATACCTTCAAACATCGATGATGATAATGAATTATCGATCAGATAAAATCGATCACTAATAAGAATACCTTTACAAGTGCAAAATATCGATTAATAGCACACCATTAAAATGGGACATTACATTGCATCCACTTACCAAAGAGGATATATGGTTGCACCCATAGTAAACTGTAGTAGCACCATCTTCACCAATCTAACACTAGGACTTGAACTTAGAATATAGAGCCAAATAGAAAAAACACGTTGAATAAGGACCCTATAGAGATTTTAACACGTAGACACATGCCACTAACACAATTGTCCACTACCATCTCCACCCCCCTCTTAATTCCCACAATCATAGGCTATAAATAGCCTCCATTACTACAAAAAGTGCACAACGGCTCCATGATTCCCATCCACAATTGTGATTATAGTTATGTTGTGGATAGAAGATAAGTATAATAAAATAATTAGCACAACAATGTTAGATATCGACTTACAATAAGATCACGTTATTAAAGCACTATTAAATAATTGAATCCACTAGAATAATATTAATTTAATGTACATCTATACATATATATATTCTTAACCCTTATTAAATATGGATCTAAAATCATAACATTATATTGCTATCAAAATAGGAATAATAAAAATAATAATAATCAATATTTAAAGTATTAAACTTTTGCAACTATCTTTTGACAACCCTAACAAGCTCCTATGTGACAAACAAGAAACGAGGGTAGTGACATAAATTATCGAACTAAATATTTAGGTGCCAAAGCTGGTTTATTTTACATTGTTTCTTACCTAAATATATTAGCTTCATCATTCTTTGCAATAGTTCTTTACTTTGGCAAATGGAACTTACCAATTCGTTTCATACCCATTTTGGAACATTTTGAGTCGCATTCTCTTTTTGTAAATTGCCCTCCTCTCCATAACCAAGTGTCTAGCCTATTAAATCAAGATCATCATTTTGGATGTGAGAGGGCTTGAAGTCTAGTATAGGAGACTTGTTGTGAGGTCCTTTTGCAAACCCAAACTGGGGTTGGATATTCTTCTCATACAAAAAATTAAATCTATGGTCTTTGATTTGGATTGTGCCTTACGTGTTTTATGGCCTTGTTCTATTTGATTTTCTACCAAGCATGTGAAAGATAAAGGGGCTTTCTATTTTGCTTAACCCCTCATGGGGAAACTTTGTTAATGAGTCAAGGAATTCACCTTGAACTAGGCTTGTTTTGGTTGCAGTATATTTGCAATGCAAGGTTTTTGGTATCTGTTTGTTTTATGCTTCTTGGCTATTCATCTAAGGGATGTTGATCCATAATCCACTAGATTGATACCACTAGACATCCATCAGCTACAGATTTAATAATTGGCATCACTCTATACTCTTAATAATCTGCCCTAATGCCCTTCTATTGGGCTTGATAGCAATATTGAATGCTTAGACAGTAAACATAACAGCAGAAATAAAACAAACAATTAAACAAAGCACATCAAAAGAAGCATAAACATGACACTACAATTTTTCACTGAAGAAAACCCAGAAGGGTAGAAAAACTTCAGCAAGAGTATGCAAATGGCATCTCGTTCACTATATCGTGCAAGTACGATGGACACCCTAATATATCAATGTTATTTCTAAGTTCGTACAATAATACCTACAATTACCCTACTTTCACAAAGCTTTTGCACTCTCTAAACTTTGCAAGCATTCTCTATCAAACAACACAATGAAAGTGTGTTATGTATCTACTAATTGAACCTCCCTATGGATTATTCGATCTCATTGTATGCTTCTTTGCCTATGCAAAAAGAAATGGTTTCTTTTGGGATGGTCACTGCCACCCTTCACTTCCTTGCCTACATATATGGAAAATTGCTTTCCCAAGCAACAGTTGTCCATGTAACTACCATCATCTCATGTACTATGATAGGATATCAAAGTTACCTTGGGATAACTATATCCAACTCATCACTATTCTACTATCCAACTACTACCCAACTCCTTTCCTTCTAGCCAACGGCTCCAACAAAGGAAACAGTTATGTTATTTGCCTACCCATGTACACATACTTCCACAACCCATCTTAGAGACCAATGGAAACAATTGTAACTACACAACTGCCCACACACATCTAGCATTTGTCCACCCTATCACTACACACATGGATAGACCACAACATAGCCTCTTCCAAGTCAACAACTACCAAAGACCAAACGTGCAAAATAAAAGATAAACACTACAATTGCATTCAAAGCTATAAGAGACTAACCTAACACCTATTATAATACAAATCTTTTAAAAACTGTTTAGTTTTAACACATTAACAATTGGTGAAAAACTTCAACAAAATTTTAAAAGCAAAATAATTTTACTAAATACTTTTGAATCAATTACGAATTTTGGAAATAACAATCATGAATAATCAATGAATGGCAATTTCAACAAGAAGCAAGCATTAGAATTAACATTAAAAAATCTAATTGCAAATGGCACTTATTTATAAGGTTTACAAAACATTGCATCAAAATAAATTAAAAAACTAACTACATTTTAATTCTATCTACTCACCAAAGCAATCTTTATTACAAAATCCTATCCACTAAAACTTTAATATATATTTTTATCCAGCTTGGTGCCAATTCACTCTCTAGAAGTTCAAGAATTTGAAATGCCAATTGAGCTACAATAGAACAAGAAAAATACGATAGACTAGAAGGGTAATACTGCTGAAAACCCTTCAACACTGCTTGTTGCCTTGAAAATTCCTCAAAAATGACATTGGGAAATAGGCCTTAAACTAAAAATCTGAAAAATTGTCTTGTATCTGCTCAAAACAACAAAGGTGAACTTTCTTGTGTTTGAATGAAGGATAACTTGTACATATTGGTACAACCTTGCTTTAAAGTTCTACGTCTAAGCCAACTATACTTGGAAGAATGGAATTTTTCATTTTATTTTATTGTGATTATAGACATGGCCAGCCCAAATTAGAGGGGCAAATTTAGAGAAAAAGCAATGCCTAAAATTAGAATGCCAGATTTTAGACTCGTAATGCCACTATCAATTGCACCTAGAGGAATTTAGAGTGGTAATGACTCAACAAAAGTGCACCATGTTTTGATTTTAAGTACTTTATCATCCTGGCACAATTTCATACAAGATTTGCCATGTTTGGGATGCGATTTTATGTTAGCAGTACTCTTAACTTGTGCACTGACCTCTTCACATTTAACTTTTTGTAATGTCCCGTTCTTGCACCTGATCAATTGGAGAGTCCCATTAGCCTATTCTTGGGTTCCCATAGGCTAAGTGGAGTTGGTTAGGGGACTCAGAGCCAGTGTTGGGCTCTATGGTGGTTTTTGGTGCTTTCTGGCAGGACTTTCTATTTATGGCAGTGGCCAGTTTGCAATGCTTACTATTTATAATAAGCCACAGGGCATCTCAATGAACTTCAGTTTTTGTGCCAATTTGTGTTTTGGTGTGTACTTCCTATTTTTAGTAGTTGCTATTTATAGTAAGTCTATTTCGAGTAACTAGTCCTAGTGTTGGGTTTTGTGGTGGTTTTTGGCACTTTTGGCAAGACTTTCTATTTATGGCAGTGGCCAATTTGCAGTGCTTACTATTTATAATAAGCCACAGGGCATCTCAGTGAACTTTAGTTTTTGTGCTAGTTTGTGTTTTGGTGAGTACTTACTATTTTTAGTAGTTGCTATTTATAGTATGTGATGAGCCCTGTTGGCTCAAACCTCAAACCCCTGTCTTTTATTTATCTTTGTTATGTTTTACGTTTTTAGAGAAGAGTTTCTAGAGAGAAATAGAAGGGGCGCACAACATAAATACTTATAAAATGTAAATCTGAGCTAATTTAAGCAAATTGAAATTACAGAAGGTAATAAATAAGCTCAACAATGGATTCAAAACTCATAAACATACCCGAAAGCTCCCAGATTATTTATTTAAGAAATGAAGTCCAGTTTGCCAGCCAAGATGGTGAAATCTAGCTAAATCCAGTGTAGGAAGCTACAGAAAGTGAAATCCAGCCCTGAAACTGAGGCAAATGAGAAGTTTATGCCAGACGCCTAGAAGGGTGAAGAGAAACCCTCAAACTGGAAGGCGTTTCTCCAAGAAACCCCAAACGCCCTTGCACAGATAGCCACACACTTCAAGCAAAAAGCCCAGCTCTCAACTCTGAAGGTACGGCCATGATGTCAAATGCTTGCCATGATGAAAGAAGGATGCCATCTCCACAAACCCTCCTGTCTCTGATAAAGAACTCAACAAAACTCTGATAAAGCACAGTAGAACCTCTGTATGAAGCTCTCACAAACTGCACAAATTTGACTGATCTCTAACAGTCTCAAAAGTGCTCAACACTAAAGAGATTTCGTTCTCCAGTGGAAGATTGCTCAAAAACCTTATCACAGGTGAAAGCACAGGAAAATGTCCAAGGCAAAGTTGAAATATTCAAGAAGTGAATTTCTCATTGCCAAAATGCCTTATATGCAAAAAGGCACGACTTCCAAGAAAGATACACCATTCTTCATATTTTAAATCTTTTAAAATATATTTAAGTCATTTCAATAGTTTTGACTTAAATACTTGGGCGCCCTTTTATATTTTAAGTGATTAAAATATTAAATCACCTTTATAGAATATTTAAGTGATATAAAATGTATAAAGTCAATTTGACTTTATAATAAGGCATTAAGTTAATTAATTAACTCAAATCACTTAAAAATCCATAACTCTCTCGAAACTCCAAATATTCCTGTGCCGTCAGAAACTGTCAACCCCTGAACTGCTAACGCCTGCTGTGAATCAATCACTGAGCTCTGAAAACGAGAACGACCAAGCTCTCCAAAAAGTACCACTGACCCTCTAACCAATCCTGTTAGCCTACGAGAGAACGAATAATAGGCTAACCACCATCAAATAAGATCACGCCAAGAAGGGGAACATTACATAGTAAGTCTATTTCGAGTAACTAGTCTCAGGCCCATATTGCTTCAGCGGTGTTATTCATAAGGTAGCGTTGGAGAGTCTAACATTGGATTATTTAATATTTCCCTTTTATCAGTCACTTAAGTTATTTTTATAAATAACTTTATAACTTAAGTGAAGGGGTTGGTGGTTATCATAAAAAGCACCTTGGAACCTAAAGTTATAATTTAACATTGTTTTAGAAGGCAATAAAAGCGAAATAATTTCCTTATGAGCATTTGGACGCCCAAGGAACGTATAAGGTTTTTTTAGTTATTAAATTTTTTGAAGGTTCATGAGGAGGGCATTGAAATTGGAGGGAAAAGTGTTTTAAACCTAAAGTTGCCCTAATTTCCCTCTTACTCTCTATAAAGTTTCATTTTTTACTCTCATTTTCTCATCTTTGAATTGGCAACTTAACAGGATGTTGCTGGAATGACTCCACAGTACTTTGGCTACGTGTTGAGGATGAAAACCCTTGCCATATTGAGGTGGTTTTGGTGGTGAAAGATCCACCCTAGCTAGATTTGAGTGGTTCCATCCAAGGATCACATTGGGCTTCATCAGAGTTCTGATTTTCAGAGTTTTGGGTGCTTAAAGATGAAGATTTTTGTAGTCTTTTGATGTGGATTTGTTGGTAGGAGTTTGGTTTGGTGTGTGGATCATTTTGGTGGTGACTTGTAGGCATTTTGGAGTGATTTCTAAAGTCTGATTTGCATTATCAGAAGTTCTGGAAACTCAGTTATACTAGTGGCTGAAAGAAAGGAAAGGAAAGGAAAGGTCCTTTTATAGTCCACGATACCAGGCAGTCTGTTTTTGGGTCTACAGATGGCTTACAGTATATGGGACTCCTCGTACTCCCAATATGAGGGAGGCACCGAACTCGTGCTCCACAATACGAGGTGTACATGCCTTACACCCTGCAGGATTTGAACTTGTGACCTCTCTTTCAAGAGAAGATTGTTCATTGCTCCGTGCACACTCGGGATATCATTCTGGTATTCACTAAATGGATTCTCCAGGTTAGGGCGCCCCATTTCAAGCATTCACATGATTTATTTGGAAAAGAACTGATTTTTCTAGGCTGGTCGCCTTTCCTAGGGGGGCGTACCTTTATGGGTATTTGTGGTTTGGTGATCTGCTGTTGTATAGACTCCAAATCAGCGGTTTTCAATGTCCGGGGTGGCTGTTTTTGGGCGTTGGAGACTTATATGTAGCTGGACTTGCTTATACATGATTTGTAATGCCATTCTATTGGAGTTGCTGCTGTTGGATGCTCATTTCCAAGTCTGAATATTGTTTTATCAGGTCTGATATAGCACTATAATTGTCTGATTATAAACCTAAAAGCAATTGCTCTTGTTCTATGTTGTTATCTATTATGTATGGTATTGTTATCTATTAGTTTCCCTCTCTATTTGCAATGTTCTATATGTTGTTATGCATCTTGAAACACATTGGAAACTGTGATGTCCCCTTCTAATTAGGCTCTTGGACATCAATAGATTAGCCTATTATGTCGACCCTCATAGGCTAATGGTTCTGGATAGAGAGTCACTTGGACGGGCACTTGGTCGTCAAACTTCAGTGTTGATCTCCGGAGCATGGTGGCAGGGTGAATTGTGGCGTTTGACATGATACTGGTGCTTAATTTAATGATATTCACCTTTTATTTCACCATCATCGGCCTAGGGACCATGTGTTTTAATATGAAGGGGTCACTTTCTATTTTTAAGTTACTATTCATTACTAAAGTGAAAAATGTTATAACTTAAGTGAATAGTGTTCACTTTAATGAATAGTGTTTCCTTTGTAAATTTATATAAGGCAAGAGAGAAAATTCGAATTGCTTCATTAGATGATCATTTGGGCTTGAAGAAAACTTGGGAGTGAAGCTTGGAGGAAGAAGGAGGCTAGGGTTTCCTTATTTCTTGCAGTGGGTGAGCCTGGTGGGGCTTGGTTGTTCGCTTGGAGCTGCTTGAGGGTGTGAAACACCACCTTAAAGTTGCTGATCTGTTATTTTGCTGCTTTTTGGAGATCTACGTTGCTGTTTGCAAGTTGTTTGAGCTTGGTTTTTGCGTGATTTGGGTTGCCGTTGCCTCCAATCTCGATCGTTCAAGAGCTGTTCGCGTTTTGTGGTATTTTGGAACTGTTTTGAAGAGCTACAGCCAGCCGCACTTTTGTGAGGGTTTGTATCAGCCAAAGCAAAAGAAACGCCCTTCTTACAAGGCTGCAACTTCACCTAAAAGGGGCACCCTTACCCTAGGAGGCTTCCTATTTCGGTTTTTGGTGGGAGAAGTTCATCTTTGAAAAGAAATCAGCATTTCATTGGGCGCGGGTACTGTAGCAGGGCACTATTCACAGTGTTGTTTTGGCTGTAAGTTAAAATATGATCTATGAAATACTCGGCATCGAATCTAATGTAAGTTATATATTGTAAGCGACATTTATGTAATGAAGAAACTATATTTAGACATCGAAATGAGCAATGTACTCGAGTTGTTTCGGTAGCTTAGTTATTTGAGTTTCCTTTATGCATATGCTTCTTAGTTCTTTCCTAGTTTTTCACTAGCAAAAACTCAAACACATGAAAAGAGAAATATAAACCTATCAAAATCAGACCTACAAGTTCAGTGAAAATATTATCAAGGGAGTGCGGTACATCACAAAAACATACACAAAACATAACAGCAACAAACAATCAGCAGCAATAAGTTTTCAAAAAAAATCAGGGGTGTATGTTACACTTTTTCTGACTAGACCCGAATCACATATCAACTCACCATTTCATTCAGTTTGAATCTGAAATTATTTTGCCATTTTTTCTGAGCACAGTTTCTTCATAACGTCACTACTGATTTTGTGTGCCCTATACCTTTCTCTTATCTCCTTCCACTAAAACTTTTGCCAACCCTTTACTGTTTTCAGTTGCAGATCTGCATGGTCAAGGCCACTAAAAAGTGTGCAATATTTCTGTTCTTTTCATCCTCATATTAGGCACACTTTTAAGACAAATTTTCCATCTTTTGGGCATAGTGTTCTTGGGGTCGAGCCATGCAAGAAGTGTGCCATTCTCTGCTGATATACAGTAGGAGTGAATCACTTACATTTCTGTATGTTTCCTGAGTGCTGATCTCTGATGGCTTTACCACCTTTATAATACCCTGAGGAGGTTTTTTGCTGGCAATATCATGATTAAAGTGTGCGTTGTGAAGTTATTTAGCCATTTTCCAATCTATTTCTTCTTAGCTCCAAGTCACCTTCACCATCAGCCAGGAACTTATTCATTTTAATCCCAAAATAAATGCAACCATGAGCAATCTGCAAAAAATTGTCAGTTGAAAGTGACATCACAACCTTTCCACTTGACCAGAAAACACTATTACTGACCTTGACTCAACACATAAACAATTATAAATTAGTGACAAAAATGGACACTAAGCTGTACAAACATCGAATTTCGTATGGATACAACATGGTGGAAAAGGGTTTTCTCAAGCTATTTTCAGCCACTAAATATGGAACTGAACCTTAGCTCCCTATTTCATTTAACACGTCTCTTTTTGTTCTAAGCTACATAAAAACTGGTCTTATATGGTATATAGAAGTTCTACTCCTTATGCTCTCAGTAGTTGTCTGCTGTTACCTTGCTCACAGATCAGAACTTTCTTTTCACTTTGTTTTAACATCTGTCAACAAAAGGTTATTTATGAGAAAAACTCGTTAACGATATCATGTTAAGCAGTTTTTGCATTAGTATATTTACAATGTTTGTGCTGATCTACAAGATATAGCCATTGGACCACTTGATACTTCACAAAATTTCCTTACCATCACAGATAAGTTACAAGTATCACCAAACATATTGTATCCATCTATGCAAGAATCTATGTATAAAGTTTTGAGATAAAGGAAATGGCATCAGACGCCCAGCATAAGTATACTAACTATCAAACCATTCGTCAAGATAACTTGTACTGCAGACAATGAGGATCCTCATCCAAAGAGTAATGATCATTGGAGTATCATGGTACTGTACCTATAATTAATGAATGATACAGGAGATGCACTTTCCTAAGTATCTACAGACTGCAAAAAGACATGATTGAAACAAGAAATCAATTAATGTGCATTCAACTACATAAAAAATGATACTATAGTCATAAATTATAATCATGCAGCTAACGGAAATCAAATTCAGTTTGACACCTACATTTTGAGGACCAAGGAGCCAAAGGTCACCCTTGTATGCACATATTTTAAATTTTGAAGTGCCTTTCTTGAGCAGATCAATATCGTAGGTATTCATCTTGTTCATTTTTCTCTCACACCACTCATTAAAATTAGCTAACATGTTGATAGAACAAACTCAATGAGTAACTGTTGATTTGAAATATGAAAGGACAAGATGGATAGCTTAAAATGAAAATAAAATTATAGGATGACTGAAACAAATAATTTGGTGCTATGGCATATAGACTTTTACCTGACATTGAGATCCCCACACCAAATTAGAGGCTTATCCAAAACACGTAGAACAAAATCCAACATTCTTTGATCCCATTTCCTTCTCCTTTCAAATCCATTTTCATCATCCTTCCAGCCATTATTTGGAACATATGTGTTTACAAATCGAAATGACTCAAATTCAGCCACAATAACTCGACCATCAGTTTCATGCTTGAGAGCTGTATAACATATTAAAATGGCATAGACAGATAACCAAGTTTTGTCAGCAT
Organism: Sequoiadendron giganteum; assembly: GCA_007115665.2. Taxonomy (NCBI): domain Eukaryota; kingdom Viridiplantae; phylum Streptophyta; class Pinopsida; order Cupressales; family Cupressaceae; genus Sequoiadendron; species Sequoiadendron giganteum. The sequence goes on along the minus strand of CM021102.1, from coordinate 425,259,532 downwards.
CATTTTCTAGAGAAAAATTGTTACAAGATGTATTAAGCATCATGCCCTACTTGAAATTGTCTAGTATCAAGAAAACAGAATATTAATAAAAATTATTGACACTAAGATGGGGGCCAGTGAAATGATCCTTTGACATCCTGTGGGGAAAAAAGGATTGAAAGATCTCAATAGATGCAAGGTGACATTGGTGCAATGTATACAGTAAGGATGACATGACAACATAAATTATTTGTAAAAGCAATTCAATGTATCATTGTCACTATTTCATTGTGTTTATAGTGTGTCAAATATGAATTTAATTGTGTATTAAATCAGCAGTTAGATGTGGTTGTCGAACTACATGAGTTAGTTGCTAATGTTGCAATTATGAAGTTTAATAAAAACAAGGTCTAATATTTTGGGAGACCATTTTACTGGATAACCTACTCTATTGGGATCCCTTTCTTACATGTTTGTGTAGAATTTATAAGTTATCCTAATCATTTGTGCACCACCTATCTAATAAATCTTACAAAATCTCATGTGTTTAACATTTTAATTTGTCTTTTGCAAGCAATGTGTGAGATAAAACCTCTATTCAAGTTGGAAGGTGAAGCTCCCTTGTGACTAAAACTAACCCTAGATGCTAGACAATGGAAAGAATTGATAAGTAGTAGTACTCACTATACATAACAATCTCTAGAAAAAATTGATGCAAATTAAAATAAACTAAACTAAACCTGCCCTATCTTTTTGGCCTGGTGTGTGAGCACAAGACTGAAATCAGCTCTTCTCACAAACAAGATTTTATTTTTTGTGCCTCTAAACTGAATTAATCAGCAGCTAATTTAAACAGAAGAGTCACTTATCCTACTGGAAAAAAAAAAGGTACTTATTAACTTTGAGTCATATTAAATTGACTTAACTTACAAATATGAAAAAACAACATAAGAAATAAGAAAAGTATTCAGCTCTGTTGATTTGCAGCTTGCTCCTATGGAGTCCCTAACCTTGGGTGATCGTGATTGCTTGAATGGTGATTCCCATTTTCCAGCTCTGCTAAATTGGCATATCCATTAAGCACACTTGCAAGAAAAAAGATATCTATATGCATACTGAGCAAGTGTATTTCTCCAAAAAGCTTTAGGGCTTTCTTACCATAACCATGGAAAGCATATCCTTTGACCATTGCATTCCAAGAATTCTTACTTCCATTATGTACTTTGACAAACATATTGTGAGTATATTTCATATTGCTACATTTGACATACATATGAACAAGGACAATTTGTTGATGTTATGACAGCTTCGGTCTGCACTTCCCAAGGAAAGAATAAATTAAATGTATAGCCTCTAGGCTATTTAATTTATACCAAACAATAAATGTAAATGCTAAAAGGCCGACCCTTCTTGGTTCACATGTTTTAGTCTTGGCTTGAGCCGACTTTATGCATTTATTATTTATCTTGTATGTGGGCCGACCTATGTTGAAGAGGCACCACACTTGTATAAATACAAGGTCTCATTTGTCTTTGAAAACCCACTCACTCAAGCAAGTTCGCATCTATCTTCAAGAGCAGATTTCGCACTTTGTAGCAGCAGGTCTGATTTCAAGGAAGAACTCATTCATTTGTATCTAGTGCATCTAGAAGAGGTGCGACCTCATTGCATTCATTATTGGCCATTGCTGGGCCTTGTAAGCAGATTTCTGCCATTGTTCTATATTATAGAAGAGATTCATTGCTGGGTTTTTCTCCCTCAAGAGGAGGGTTTTCCCAGGGTATCTTTGTGTGTTCATTGTCTTATGTGTTGCAATTCTTTTAAGTGCTTTCATTATTCAATCTGATCTAAGAAACACTAACATGGTATCAGAGCAGGTGTGAAAAAGATCATGATCAGATTTAGTTTGCAATACTCACTTTATTATTTTTCAGTCTATCTTCTAAATTTCTCAAGATGGCAGAGATATAAGGGGCTTTGGCAGACTGAATGGGTATGACGGAAGATAGTATGTTCGGTTTTGATATAGAACCTGAGAACAAAAAAACTCTCGGATTAGAAGGTCATGCTTGGATGAAAACCCCGATGTGGCCATTCTGTAAAAACTTATGATTGTTTCATCATGGTGGATTGGTTTTACAGCTTTGTATGGAGACTGGCAGAAGGTTCGTGTTGATTCACAGATATTGGCATTAACTTGGTGCGACCCAGGGTTTAAGGGAGAATCCATGGCATTCACAATCAGCACACATATTTGCCTGGGGGTTTACGATAGACTATCTGTTGATGGAGCTCGGTGGCATCCCGATATCGGGATTATAGATATCACCAATAATATAAATAATATTGCTGCAGGAGTTTTCAAACGTCCCAACATCAGCATTTGCAAAACAGTGTTAATATTCAATGTTGCTACGCTCTGTGATATCCATTCGGGGCGAATAATATTCATGAGTACAGTTCGCACTCTTATTGTTGGAGTCGCGCGGTTTATATATGGATGCTGTCTATAAGCAGGGCTTTATAACTGTCATGGGAGCCAACGCTTGAAGTTAGGTGTATCAGGATTGTTATTTTGCTGAGTATCTATTTATCGTTGGCGCAAGTATATCTATGCATCCTAGAAGCGCTACTCATTGCTATAGCCATCCTTTCTTTCATTTGGCTGAATATCCAAGACATTGTGAGTCGACACTGATCAGAGGTATCACAGTATTTGGAGTTTATTGCATCTTTCCTGAGGACGTTAGCGGGATATTGGTGGAGGATCGAATCGTCTTGAGTGCTGGAGTATCCACATTGATTCATTATCGGGCTCTGGCAGAAGTTTGACGCCCCTAGTGTATTCTATCGCTGTTACTATTGGTTTTTGCTGGTGCCATGAAATTCACGAGAGAACGTTTGGATTGAGGCGCTCTATATGACTTGTCAATCCGGGTTATTCCAGTGCCAGTTTGTTTCCAGCATCATTTCTATACCTTATTGGTTGAAGAATTTGTGATTGGTGCAAGTTCATGTGTGATCGAAATTATCGTTGGTGTGATTGGGACTATCATTGGCGACCCAATATCAGACCCCCTTCCTGCTGGCGCTATTCTGTATCTTTTATATATATGCTGGTCGACGAATCTTAAGAGATTGGATATCGAAGTCATACCGAATGAAGAAATGATCAAGCTTGGAGTCATAGCTTGCAAACATTGGACTACATTGATGGCTGGAGATATCTCTTGAAGTCAAAGTATCTTTCAGGTCGTCATTGTGTTCAAACTGTGAAGGGTACGGATTGATCTGAGCTCAAGTACAACGTATCACACTATGTCCAGCATTTGGACCTATCAGAATAGTTAAAAAGATAAGTATTCTTTGGTTGCTGAGTTATATCATTTTTTGGATCTTGTAATTAAGAGAGATAGTAGATTCTCTTGAATTGTGTTGTGTTCACTAGCATAAGATCTTTGGAAAAATTTCATTCATGATATAACTTGTACGATTCTAAATCTTGATATTTCTTTGGATAATTATGGACTGTTAGTAATCTCTATCTAAAATGCTTCCTGGACAGGTTTAGGGGGAAGAAGATGATAAGAGATTACTTAGTGATGAAAAGCCTGAGGCATCCTGTGAAGAAGTCATGTCAACCAAAGAAATGATCAAGAGGGAGTAAACACTAGAGGGACTGAGTTGATGGCTAGAGGGAGTACATCTCCAGAAGTCTTCTTTGCAATCTCTAAAGCTAGGATCGAGAGGGAGTCTCAATATAAGTGTTCCTTTGTTTAATGAGTTCTTCTTTGAGAGAAGTTCGAGGTGAAATCCCTTGATAATGCAATTCTCTATTGAGAGAGAATTGAGGTGCAAGCCCTTGATAATGCAATTCTCTGTTGAGAGAGAGTTGAGGTGCAAGCCCTTGATAATGCAATTCTCTATTTGAGAGAGATTTGAGGTGAAGGCCCTTGTTTCCACCCTCTGGGAGAAGCTATGGTGGATGTCATGTGTGTGACTCCATGACAACATCACGTGGGGGAATCCGTGATGATTTTTTTATTTATACCATCTATGGAAGTAGCCATAATGGTTAATATCACGTTGAGGTGATATTCTATTTTGTTTTCATTCTAATATGATGTGTCCTGTGCAGATGGAAGTTCATCCCTAGCTGAGAGGGAGTGTTGATGTTATGACAGCTTCGGTCTGCACTTCCCAAGGAAAGAATAAATTAAATGTATAGCCTCTAGGCTATTTAATTTATACCAAACAATAAATGTAAATGCTAAAAGGCCGACCCTTCTTGGTTCACATATTTTAGTCTTGGCTTGAGACGACTTTATGCATTTATTATTTATCTTGTATGTGGGCCGACCTATGTTGAAGAGGTACCACACTTGTATAAATACAAGGTCTCATTTGTCTTTGCATAACCCACTCACTAAAGCAAGTTCGCATCTATCTTCAAGAGCAGAATTCGCACCTAATAGCAGCAGTCCGATTTCAAGGAAGAAGATATTCATTTGTATCTTGTGTATCTAGAAGAGGTGCGACCTCATTGCATTCATTATTGGCCATTGCTGGGCCTGTGTTGTAAGCAGATTTCTGCCATTGTTCTATATTATAGAAGAGATTCGTTGCTGGGTTTTTTATCCCTCAAGAGGAGGGTTTTCCCAGGGTATCTTTGTGTGTTCATTGTCTTATGTGTTGCAATTCTTTTAAGTGCTTTCATTATTCAATCTGATCTAAGAAACACTAACACAATTGCTATGATGCATTTGAATTAAATACCACTCTAGTCATATGCCCATGAATCTCTTTAACCTATTGGCTATTTTCCAGTGCCACACCAACTTTCCAGATGGTTGGACACTTTGCCAATTTAAACTGAGAACATTCACAATGTCTCTCCTCATCCAACTCTCTCGAAAAAAAAATGAAAATTCAAAATTATGGGTTTTAATCCATTATGATAGATTGTTATAAATTTAATCTATATGAATCTTGACCATACCTTTCCCAACTTCATTATCTATATCCATGTCCCAAAAGCATCAAGAGTCATGCACTTCTTTAAGGTCCCAAGTGTTAGTGTTTTGTGTAGCGGCGGGAGGTATTGCCCTAGGAATAATTATTCAAGGCAAGTCGGCCTTTCAAATATAAAACAAATATTTCATTTCCTAGGTCGGCTCAAGAGGAGAGCTCACCTAGTCTTCTATATAATGGAGAGAAAGTCTCCACATAATTCAATTCAATCATTCCATTCTCAATTCGATTTCCTTCAGAGCAGATTCGCATTTAAGAGGAGCAAGCAGATTCGCTTCAAGAAGAAGAGTTGTTATTCTTTGTAATTGAAAAATTTGCACTATCTTCTAGTGCTGGTCTATTGTATGATATTCGGCCTTTCTAGGGCCTGATTATAATTGCTACTTTTGCACTATTATTTATGATTTATAAGAGAATAACTTGCTGCTGGGTTTTTCCCTTGTGTGGAAGGGTTTTCCCAAGATAAATTGTTGTGTTGTCTGCTTTGTGTTGTTTCTTTTGCTTATTGTTCATTTTTTATCTGAAAATCAACATGGTATCAAAGCAGGTTCAGGAAGAACTAATAAGATTTGGCTAAGCAATGTTTGGAAGTCAATTCCATTGTTTAAGGCAGTTACTCAGAAAAAGAAGATGGTGACAGGAGAAGGAGAAGGAGTCGAGTGCCTCTATTTGGACTTTGATGTCATGGGATTGTGACAAAGACAAAATCCCCTGCCGAATTGCTCCAGGGATTGAGGAGCGATTAGGATCTAAACAATTGCTAAGTCTAAGATATATAGTTGGATGGTTGAGAGTAGTTATTCTACTACAAAGGCGATTAGAGGCAGAATAGGAAATCAAGGGCGTCTCTCCATTCATCCTGAAGTCGAAATTATTTATCTCATTAAGCGTCTCATCGATGCGGGAGTATTCGCTATTCTAAGGAGTTGCATGTTGGCCGAACATTTCATTGTATTCGATTTGTATCTTCTAATGTTGGAGTTTGTTGATACCTTGAACATACATCTCCATTGGTGCGGGAATGACCTTCAATACTAGGGTTGTGAGCTCATCAAATATTAGAGGGGTCATGACTATAAATTGCATATATTTGTATTACTGTTGTAACTGGACAGAGGAGAATGTCATCGGTGGTTATTCAAGCATCCAATCAGAGAGACAAAATGCATAATAGCCGAGAATTTGTTTGAGTCGGAATATTTATCCTTGAGAATTGACAACAGTGGAGCCAACACAGTTACATTTGATATCGTTCCTATATTCCTGTGTATGTTGGAGACGTCGTGTTCTTCTTTTTGGACGGGCTCTATAATGATTGCATTTGTTCTTTGTGTTAGTCGGGCCTATAACAGTCCATCATGATAGTTGGCGGAAACATCCAAATGGTGGTGACGGGAATGATTCGAGAGTTTTGGGAGTTGCTTGATTGGTTACTTGGAGTATCTATTTACATCTCTGAATGCTAGCAGGGATTTTGCATCACGAATATATGAGTCTGAAACTATCCACGGGACCACTGGTATATTGTTAAACTTGCACATATTGTTATCTGTGGGCCGATTCATATAGTCACGAGAGAAATCGTGGACTCATATTCGCCGATAATATCTTACTGGTAGCGGCTATTCCTGTTGATCTCTCTATGCTAAAGGAGATTTGTGCCAGTTCGAAATTACTCTGCCAGCATGGAATATATTTTCCTAAAGGTTCGATACTCTGGTAAATATCGAAGGGAATAAGACAAAGAAACTACATTGACTCATATCCGACAAACCAGAGGTATATGCATTGGCAATATTGTCTGAGAACCAAATCGGCATCTAACGTCCTACTTTCCAATGGGTGATTTTTTTTTGGAGAAAAAGAATGTAATTCATTGCAGCTACTTGGTTTATGTACTCAAGCATCTGAAGAAGTTTTGGCACGTGTGGTTCGTCTTGGCATTTCTGATATGTACCCTCTTACCACTATTTGGTCTCCTTCTAGCAAATATGAGACAAAATCTAAACCTAAGAAGGATAGTATTTTCTGGTCAGGCATGTTCTTGCTTTTAGCATTTGCAGCTTTTATCATCAATCCAGTACAGATATGTTGCTTCACACACAGTGGCAGCAAGCTTTTTAATCATCTTCGCATAATGACTATTTGACATGTTATGCGACAGGAGATGGCATGGTTTGATAAGCATGAAACTTCCAAGTAAGATCTTGTTCATGTTCAGGGTGTAAAGGATATTACATAGGAGATGTAAAGGATATGGATTCATCCCTCGATTACACTCCTTCAATTCAGAGGGAGTCCGAGGAAGTTCTTGATAGATTCCAAGAATTCAAGGCTCTAGTTGAGATCATGTGCAGGAAGAGAATTAAAGTTTTGAAATCAAGTTAAAATATAGTAGGATCAGAAATGGTGCTGACAGAAGCAATCTAGCTCCAGAGGGAGTCACAGCATTATTAAGATATTCTCCCTATGAGAAGGGAATGGTCAGAACAACGAACAGATCTATCATAATGTATATTTCTCTGAGATGAAGAAATATGAGGTGAAAGCCCTTGTAATGTATATTTCTCTGAGATGGAGAAATATGAGGTGAAATCCCTCGTAGTGTATATTTCTCTGAGATGGAGAAATATGAGGTGAAAGGCCTTGTAGTGTATATTTCTCTGAGACAAAGAAATATGAGGTGAAAGCCCTTGTAGTGTATATTTCTCTGAGAAGGAGAAATATGAGGTGAAAGCCCTTGTAATGTATATTTCTCTGAGAAGGAGAAATATGAGGTGAAAGCCTTTGTAGTGTATATTTCTTTGAGATGGAGAAATATGGGATGAAAGCCCTTGCACAAGATCACATCTCTGAGATTGAGCTGTGTTTTCCACAATTCGGTGTAGCCATTGTGGACGTCATGTTGAGAGACTCCATGATGAAGATATTTGAGAATACCTCCCTAGCTAAGACGGAGTGTTAGTTTTTTGTGTAGCGGCGGGAGGTATTTCTTTAAGAATAATTATTCAAGGCAAGTCGGCCTTTCAAATATAAAACAAATATTTCATTTCGTATGTCAGCTCAAGAGGAGAGCTCACTAGTCTTCTATATAATAGAGAGAGAGTCTCCACATAATTCAATTCAATCATTCCATTCTCAATTCGATTTCCTTCAGAGCAGATTCGCATTCAAGAGGAGCAAGCAGATTCACTTCAAGAAGAAGAGTTGTTATTCTTTGTAATTGAGAAATTCGCACTATCTTCTAGTGCTGGTCTATTGTATGATATTCAGCCTTTCTAGGGCCTGATTTTGAGTGTTGCTTCTGCACTATTATTTCTGATTTATAAGAGAATAATTTGCTGCTGGGTTTTTCCCTTGTGTAGAAGGGTTTTCCCAGGATAAATTGTTGCATTGTCTGCTCTGTGTTGTTTCTTTTGCTTATTTTTCATTTCTGATCTGAAAATCAACACCAAGCAATCCAAAGTCAAGGCCATACTGCACAACAAGATTTTGGGGTACACTTTCTACTGCAAGTCTAAAATGTTCCACAACTTTCTTATAACATCCAAGTAATGATAAGATATTGGCACTCTCGATCATAGAGAAAATATGTGGATTGCCCTCAAGAGCAATAGCATGTGTATATGACATAACAGTTGTAGTAAGCATTCCACAACAACAATCTTTAACTCATTTGTTATATCTAACATAAAATTTGTAATTTGATTCATCAAATGATCCACACTTAATTCGTTTCCTATTTTTTAATGGTGTAGTACTAGCCAAAGTAGCTCTCCTTTGGTTTTGATCGGAAATTATGCTCTCCATAACAATGTTGCAGTTTGCAACTACCAATGGATGCACCGTTGCCTCCTTGTTTAGAGTATGAATAGCTGTGAACCAAAGAACTAGCAAGAATCCTCCATCCATTACGCTTTGGTGAATGTGAAACCCATTGCAAAGCCTCTATTTTGAATATATTTTCTGCATATCCTATAATTTTTATGGCCTATGAGATGTCCACATGCGGGCAGAAGGATGTTGCCAACAGCATTTGCTTAAAATTTTCTAAAGCCTTTTCAACAATTCTATTTTTTGAACGTATCACAATCATGGAATTTCATGAATAACATGTCCCAAAGAGTTTGATATTGAGCAGATTTGTATGGCATCAGCAAGGGTTGTGGAATTTATCATTTATAGTCAGCACATACATTTACTTGAAGTTTTCAAGAGCCATTTGAACAAATCTGCATTCTATAAAACTACCAATCATGGCAGCCATGAATCATTCCTTCAAACAGTTCACATTTCCCCTATATCCTTCTCACTTCAACAGGTTGTCCATAATCAGCTTCGAAGACTCCATCTTCAAGCATGGGCGTGTGTCAACAAAATAGGAATTTTAGATCCCTTGAAATCCCCAATAAAACACATTTTGGCTTTTTAGAAGATATAAGAATGATAAAAGCACCAACAAAGAGCACATTTCAGCATTTTGGAAGTTCTAAGAACCATAAAAAAGTGTCGACAACCCTATAAAACTTAGTATTTCATCTTTTCGACAAGTTAGCTAACTTTCTAGCTCACCGAAAAAAGAGCATTTCAAGGTTTTGCAGATTTGGCTAACTATAAAAATGTCAACAACACCATACAACTTATTAATTTTGCATTTCGGCACCTCGAAGAATTCTCAAAATTTTAAAACTACCAATTACCAATACTATGAATGTCAATTATGCCTTCATTTGTAATGTCCCTTCCTTCGATAGCTCAATCTATAGTGGAGGTTGGCCTACTATTAGGGTTCTCGTAGGTCAACAACATGGTTAGGGGACCTAACCAAGGGCTATGGAGTCTAGCTGGGAGCCTTACGAGCCTTTCAATTTGGATTTCAGTTGATGAATCTTGAGCTAAAATGAAAAGATTAAAGTTGCTTTATGGGAATAGTAAAAGGTGAATAGTAACTAAATATCATAAGGTGAATAGTGAAAAGTGCCCCATCCTAGCAACTCAAGTTGTTTTTAAAAAGTGGTCTTTTTCTTTTCATGAGGAAAGACCCTCAAGAGGAATATTTTATTGAACTTTATTAAAAATTCCATGAGAGGCTATAAAGCAATGTGTTGGGCTCCTTTTTGAGCATTCTACTCCCATTTTTACAAAACACTTTGCAAGTTTGAGCTCTGTTGAAGGGTTTCATCATTGCTTCAGCCTTCTGGGAACGGAAACTTTCAAAGGCTATCGTGGATTGAACGAGAACCCAGTTCACCTCTGGGGAGGGCCTACCTTGGGTCTTCATTCGGGCTTATTTGGATGAGTTTCAGATATATATTTTCCAAATCAAGAGGAATATTTTATTGAACTTTATTAAAAATTCCATGAGAGGTTATAAAGCAATGTGTTGGGCTCCTTTTTGAGCATTCTACTCCCATTTTTACAAAACACTTTGCAAGTTTGAGCTCTAGAGAAGGGTTTCATCATTGCTTCAGCCTTTTGGGAACGGAAACTCTCAAACGCTATCATGGATTGGACGAGAACCCAGTTCACCTTTGGAGAGGGCCTACCCTGGGTCTTCATTTGGGCTTTATTTGGATGAGTTTCAGATATATATTTTGCAAATCTGAATTTGCAACATGTTGTACCCAAACCGAAATTTTTGCTTCATTAAGGCATTTTGCTTAAAATGGTCTAAACCTTGTAAAAGTGGGGTCAAAACTCAGTTTTTGGGCAAATAAAGTATGGGCTTTTAGTCAGTGTGATGCCAGGAAGATACTAACAAAATTTGAAAATTTTGAAAATTAGGGTTTCTGAAATCTATTTTTAGCCCGAAACCCTAAAAAATAGGAACTTGTCAGAATTGGATGAAATTAATTTTGATTGGCTTATTTCACATCACAATCACAGTGGTGAAGTCAGTTTCAGTTAAAAGTCAGTTTAAGGCTGGTGGGTAGTTTTCACTTTTTTAGGAGAAAAGTTAGGATCTTCGGGGTCATCAATGGCAGTTGGCCAGTACCAGGTATCAATATCTAAGCCTGAAACTCAAAGAGGAACGCTCTACGATAAAAGATGTTGGAAATAATGCTTTTTGATGGAGGGGATTTTCAGATTGGCAAAAAGTGCTAAAATATTCTAAGTCTGGGAACTTTTCACTATGTAACGTAGTAGACACTTGCGCAATCAACGTGCAAATCAACTTTATAGTGTCCGTACATGTGAAAATGATGAAGTATAGTCATCCACACACCTCAGCAGTCACAACGCTTCGACATGGTCAACCGCAGGATGGATACAGCGTTTGCAAAGCATAAAATGGTGAAAATCAATGAATTCAAAACAAATCCGCTCCCCTGTAGCCTAGGGGCGCCCTTCCATTTGAAGGTCAAGATTTGAGTGTTTTGGATAAAGGATACATTCATTATGTTCAGTTTTCAATCAGCTTTCCGATTAGCCATGAAGCAAGATTATCCGAGTTACAGAACTCCAGCAAACGAAGACAGAAGCAGAGGTTGCGAAGAGTGTTTTCATCAAGGAGGCAGTCTAGAGATGCAAATCTGCTCCCTTCTAGCCCAAGGGCAATTTTCTTTTTGAAGGCCCAGATCTAGATGCATGTGTGTTTTGATGGTTTCAGTCTTTGCAGAATTAGTTTGGCTTTTCAACGAGCTATCAAGCGGAAGCGTATCCAATACAGAAATCCGGTTATCAGCGGTAGAAGTGGAAATTGCAAGCAAGATACATGTCAGATGAGGTTTCTAGAAATGCAAATCCGCTCCCCTGTAGCCCAGGGGCGATCCTGAATATGATTGGTTTGATGGATGAATTTGCAATTGAGGTCTTCCTGAGATCTCTTCCAGCTCAGTCCAGTTTTGCAGTGCACCTGTTCACAAGACGATCCGGCATTCTGAGTAACTGTGACAGAGGTCCTATCGAGCACGTAAAACAGAGGATGGTGAAGCGTAGCTACACAAAGCTGCACAGCTGTAGGCTAGGGGTGATTCTCCTTTAGGCCTGCCAGATGGGGTTATTTGCAATTACGGTCTTCACAAGACTTGTGTGCAATTACTCAAGCTATCCAACGAGTCTAGCCGACAGCCTCCGGGATTTGGCGAGTGCTCGTACGTGTGAGGTCAAGATGATAATGCTGTGAAGAAGAGCTAATTAAAGGCAGTTCAAAAAATGACTAAGTGTAAGAATATAATTTTCTTTGAAAAAGGCGATTTTCTTTTAGAGGCCTTAAAAGCAATTTTCTGGCTTCGTCCTCTCCAAGAACATCTCTTGCAAGTTGACCAAACTGTACAGCAAGACAGGCGGCACGCGTATCGGAACATTCCAGTTCCCGGTATCAAGGGTCAAAGTATGGTGCTCAGATGAAAATCACACTTTTGTCAAAATGGTGTTTGAGCTATCACAGAATAGGGGCGCTCATTCTTTTGGGGTTCTTAATACAATTTTTGGATCCCTCACATACAGTCATTGGATGCAGAGTACTTCTAGTCACGCAATGAATCCATTATTCAGTCAGTGGAGTTCATTATTCACCGTCAACGGCAGTTTGAAGTATCAAAAGGCGATATGAAGAAATGGCTAAGTCTGGAGTCAAAACATCAATTTAATCAGAGGCGCCTAATTTTCTAAGGTATCAGATGATGATTTTAGCAGTTGTTGCTCCTAGCAAACATTTCATCCTTGTCATACAAGCTTCGCGGTGGATATCTCAGCACGGTCGCAGGATCATTCAATCATCCGGAAATCAGAGTTGAACAGGGTCAGTTATAACTTTGCAGTCAGCTACAAAATAGGAGATTCTCAAAAATCTCATAACTCTTGCAAATGGAAGCCTAAAAGATCAAAATTTGAATTTTTGGAATCAGGGAAGTATGTTGAACACAGCAAGAGGCTATTTTTGGCAAAAAATGAAAAAAAATATTTTGCATGCAGAGCATTGAAAAGTGACGAATTTCTTCAAAGACAGATATTGGTGCCATTTTTAGTTTTTTGCATGTTTTAAAAATTAAGATATTATTTTTAGTCTGAAGACTCAGAGATAGTGGCAGTTCAACTGGAGAGAAGCCAATTGAATTCTTTTTCTAAATTAGGGTTGCATTATGCATGCATGATGGTACGAATTGTTTATTTAAACAAGCATGGCGCCTTTCATCATTCACACAGCTTTGAAAGTTCGAATTTCTTCAAAGAGATTGGCAAATTTTCATCAAAGGATCAAGTTCAAAGGTGATAAAATATTCTTTTGCAGGTACAAGTTCAGATTCAAGGCAGAGTGGCGATTTTGACAGAAGAAGATAATAAATAAATAAAAAATTAAAAAATATCTTTCTTCTTCTCTATATTTCTTCCATCTTCTCGTCTTAAATTCTCTTGCATGTTCGAAGTGTTGGCAGATTTTGGCAAAACAAAATATCTGGGTTGATTCAGAAGAGCTTTCTCAGCAAAACCCATGTGCCAGAATTTTTCAGGAAAATTTGTTCCAGAACATCTGTTCTTGAAGCTTTAATTTTCTCAACCGAAATTCTTTTGCATGGCTGAGTAAAGGGTAAATTTTTGCATTTCTGACGTTCTGGGTTGTCTTAGAATCATTTTCTAGACAAAACCCATATCTCAGATTTTTTTCGTAAAAATTCTCATCCGACAAGCTATTTTTAGCCTCAGCAGGCTATTTTTGGCTTTCCAGAAAAGTTGTCAGAATATAGCCGTGTGCACAGTCAACAGGCAAGTTTTTCAGAATGCAGTTCACTCAGCTTGAATTCAAGACCAAATCGGTCTTAACCCATGACTTCATCGGAACAGTTGATACAGATCTACATAAGGTGTTGCCGGAGGTAGTTTTGGATCCACTCAAAATCAGGGATTCAGTTATCAAGAATATTCAGCAATCCGGGTTACTTGAGGCCGCTTCCATACCTATTTCGGTGCATTGCGTGGAGTTTGTAATATCTTGCATCAAGCATTACAATTCCGCTACACGAGAGATACGGTCAATAGATGGACGTGTCATATGCAGTCTCAAACCCCTTGATATCGAGCGAAGTCTGGATATTCCTCAACATTCGGATGGGATGGTCATTTCCATGAGTCAGAGCAAGCAGGCATTCAATGCTGGACTGGATAAGTGTCAGAACAAGATGATAGAGAGATGGCTGAAACAAAAGAAGAGCAAGTTGCCAAACAACTTGGGTCGTGGCGAGTGTAAGGATGAATACAATATTTTGATTACACTGCTTAATCGTGTCTCAGGTCATGCAGATGCAAATAAATTTCACCCGTGGATGTATTATATCATTGGTAGAATCATCTCGGGGCAAGAGCATTATGACTGGGCATCCTTCATCAGCGATGTTATTCACGAGCAAATCACCGGTTTCCTAGCTGCGCATCAATTTCATATGTGTTCTTACCTGGTGTACTTGATTGCTTATCAGAATCAGTTTAATGGTTTGAATACGGTGGGCATACTCAGTGTACAGAAAGTCTATCGTTACTATGACCAGCTTGAGTTCACAAAGGCTGAAAGTCATTTTAAACGTGTACAAGAGGCTTTCTTGACTTATACAGTGAGAAACTTGGACCGGGAGTTGCATATTCGCATCTCGACAGTTGCCAGAGCAGCAATGAAGAATTGGGCAGATTGGTACATTCAGTTCCCTACATACACCTATATCCATGTCTATGGATACACAGGAAAACCAGCTATGTTACCACGTTATCCTTCGGATAAAACAAATTCATGGAGTTCCTGAGGCAGCTATATGAAGTTCACAAACGTTTGCGCATCAAGCGTAAACCAGCTGCCGAGTTTCCTTTGCAATTCGGGATGTATTGGTGTAGGACGGCAGTTGATGCTAAGACCGCAGGTCAAGAGTTAGAAAATTGCAAACTCAAGTACCTGGTGGATACACGCACATATGATCCTTGGGGTCATTACGCAGCTCGCCTGGGTAATCTCTCTTATCACAAACCTACGATGGAAGATTATTGGGTGAATTGTGAGGATGATTTCGAGGTTCGCAGACGTAGCTATAGCAGGTTCTCTCTTCCACAAGTTTCTGTTTTCTTGGCAGAAGATGTGGAAGGATTGACAGAGGATGAGGGAGATACACTTCCTCAATTTTACAGAGAGCAGGTTGATGGACAACCATTGCCGTTAGTGAACTGGTATGCCAAAGAGTTTGCATCAGTAAAGGAGAGATCGAGCAGGGTCATCCAAAATAGTATGCTTTATTTAGAAAGCAGAAGGTTGAGAAAGGCATCCATGCCTAGAGCAGAGCCGCCACCAGAAGGACTTGTATTGCCTTCTTCTTCAAAACCTAAGCAGAAGAAGAGGAGCAATCCTCCTAAAAAGAATCCAGCGCCTAGTAATTTGAAGGGAAAAGCATCTGTTGCGATTCCACATGTAGAGCCAGTCAGAGAAGTTATTCAGACTTCTCCACAGCTTGAGGTTCAGCCCCGTATGCCGTCACCGACACCATTAGAGCAGCCTCCCGTTCCAATTCACATTGATTTGGACGTAGATTCACCTCCTCGCAGCGATTCTTTTACACATTCACATTCATCAGATCCTCCTACGACTAGTACAGGTCTTTCCAGTGGGATTAGTCGGGATTCATCTTGGCTTGAGAGTCAACTGGGAAGAAAAAGGAGACAACCATCTTACATACTTGATCATTCAGATTTCGATCATGACCATCAAGATGTGCCTGAAAAGAGGATCAAGAAACAGATACATATTGGGAGAAGTGCAGATAAGGAATTCATTGTTGAGACTGCTGCACCTCCAGAAGATAAGAGTCTAGACGAGATGGAAGCTCAAGACTTCGAAGTTATCACAGTTCATTTCGGTAAGAGTACTCGTCAGACAGATATTGATCTCCTACAGGTTGCTACAGATAGCGTCAAGGATAGGATGGTGAAAGATGGTGAAGATAAATCAGCTCTCAAGGCTGAAATACAGCAGCTTCGCCAGTACATTTCTAGCCTTGTACACAGGACAGGGGATGTTGTCACCGCACTTCCGCATATGTTAGAACCACCAACAGAGCAGGGTCAAATTGATCTCTTGGTTGCATATGGTAGGCGATTGGAGGAATGGGAAGAGGAGTTTGTTGCTAGAGGCCGCCTTGTACTTACAGAGTTGTATCAATTGCGGTATAATGCACGTGAGCTTCGTCTGCGACTTCAAGATGAGGAACGTGATTTGGCCATTAGTAGACCCAGGGATGAGATTCTGATTGCCAACCTGGGAATGTCATTTGATTCAGTCATAGAGGCAGAAGATAAAGAAGAGGTCTACATTTGGAGAACACAATTGATCTTCAAGGCAGAGATAGAAGGAAAGATAGCATCTGAGGTGGCTGAGAGCAGAGAGCATGTTACTAGTGCACTTCGCTATATAAGAGACTTTGTGTCTCAATTACCATGTGTATATCAGCGTGTGGGTGGTGACTATGTTGAGCTTGCTGACATCCAGTTAAAGCTCCAAGCACTTATTCACGGTATTTTCAGTGGTGAGACCATTGGCTGTAAGATGAATCAGCTTACAGCCATGTCAACATTGTTTGATGAGGCAATCAGGAGAAAGGGTGAGTTCCAGTGTCAGATAACTAATGGAGAAAACATGCTACACAGACATAGGATTCTTCGTCAGAGCTTCAGTTCCCCAAATGGAGATGCAGTCAATGACCTCGTAGATGGGTTAATTTCTCAAGATCAGGGCCAGTAGACTTCAGTTAAAGGCGTCCCACCTTTTTCCAAGATAGACATTAGACACAGGAGTTAAACTCGAGGCTTCTTTCCGAGTTAACTGGTTGTTACACATTGCATGCCATGTCTTTCTTGGAAATATCTACAAACACTTGGAGTTTAGATTAGATCTTTCAGTCAACTGATGATAGCATTCCAGTTGACTTGCTTTCAATAAGGACGTGCATGTTGCACCTTGTCCATTTAGATTAGATGTTTCAGTTAACTGATGATAGTTTCCCAGTTAACTGTATAGTTTCATTCAATTAGGGTTTAGGAATAAGATCTTGCATGCATTGCAAGACTTTAGTTGACTCAAGGTGATTTTAGGGTTGCCTACACCTTGAAGTCTATAAATAAGAGCTTTAAGCTCATTTGTAATTTAACTTTTGCTTGATAGCATACATGCTGCGCCTACCTTGCCTGTAGTATTGCTATTATTGTATCTGTTCAAAGAGTAATTGCTGTTATAATAAATTGTTGCGCCTACCTTGCCTTCATGTTATTGTTATGGTGTTTATTCGATCTTAGTTAAATGGGGTTGCTGGTTTGATCGTTATTGCATGCGTGTTGCGTCTATACAATCTACTGTCCCAGTTGCTTACCTTTTGTTTTGTTTATTATAAGCCTATTCAGAAGAGCAAATAGTTGCGCCTACCTTGCCTTCATGTTGCGAAACTGTACTTAAAGCTTATCGTTTGATGTGTGTGATAGTAGACTCATTCAGCCAAGCAAATAGTTGCGCCTACCTTGCCTTCATGTTGTGAAGCTGTACCAGGTTTACCGTTCATTTGTTTGTTTTAATAAACTTCTTCCCGGATTAGCAAATAGTTGCGCCTACCTTGCCTTCATGTTGTGAGCCCGCACCTGGAGTTTATCGTACAATACATTCCTGCTCCATTTCCTCATGCTCTGTTTCTTGAGGGAATTGGATAGATATTAAAGAAGTTAGCTTAGTTGTAGTTACATGATCTGCGAAACCAGAAAATACTTAGCTGCAACGTTCTAGGTTTTCTTAACCTTGTGCCTCTACCAGCTGAGAACAAAAAGATAGGACATTAGTTTAGTTTTCTATTTTCATGCATTCCAGCACAACGAGGGAGCTTCCCCTCCTAATTTGAAGAGCACTCATTACGTAGTGTGCATAGCTGTCCGTACAAACTTACACTCCAGAGGTGTTAGTTCTTACGCCAACACAGCAGTATTATATCAACATATTGCAACAGATCAAGGGCAGCCATAAGCAGTATAGGTCTTCTCGAGGCCTTGGCAACTCATTTTATACCTTAACTCAGTTGTTGCATCATTTCAAGAATCACAAGCTTCAAACCTAGGTGCTATGAAGGGTTTCATACCAATTACCGGATCTGATTCGCATATTAAGTTAGCTGGAAATTCATATCAGACCCTGAGGCAGATTTGTGTAGCTGGGAAGAAGCTGAGAAGGGATTGTCCTTGATGTTCAAGTTTATATCAGATTGTTATATGCAGATTTGTGGTGTGTACAATGACATTTGAGCCAATAAATTCATCATTATTGCTCTCTATTTAAATTGTATGACTCATTTAAGTTTTAGCAGCAATTTCCTTCCTTCTAGTTTGCAATATTGTTGCATAAATCAACCTTCAGCAAAAACACACAAAAAAATCAGAAAAACACGAAAACAAAACCCTTCCTATTCGCCGGTCAAAGACTTTGAAAAGACGAAACTCAGAAAATCAGATCAAATTTGGGTTGGGGATCTTTCATCATTTCACAACCAGGAGTTGTGAAACTTTGTAAGGAATAATGATAAGTGTTGAGGATCATTGTACCCTAATTTGATCAGCATCCCCATCCACATGCCAGTACAAGTACCCTTGTGTCTCTTGGTAACTATGCTTGGCAGCAATCCTCCTCAGCAAAATCCATGAAAGAGCTAAGGCATAATGAATCCCTCTCTTGGATAATATATGCTTCAAAACTTTAAAGTATATTATCCTATTTTTTGTTTCTAAATTCAATCATGACTACTCCTATGTAAATTACTAGCAAAACCAACCCAAATATGGGAGACATCAATGATTTTCCTAGCTCCATACAAGATTAACATTGCTGCCCACTTGTGCCTACTTTATTTGGGGTCTCTATCAACAATGATCTGAAATAGATCATGTGTAAAATGAAAAAAAGAAAATGATGTCCAATGGGAAGACAAGTAGTAGAATTGATTTAGATTGTCGTTCAACTTAAGAGTCTCTTAGCCACACCAACCACATTCAAGACACTGATCTTTTCTTCTTGTAACAAATATGGAGCAAAATGACAGATATAGTTATCAATACAATTTAGTTTTGAGTGGACTCATCTTATTGGAAATCAATTGAAATGAAATAAAATGACATCAATGTCCACAAATGACCAAAGCAAGTGAATGGAACTCAAACAAACCTATTACAATAGAAAATAATAGTGAGAATGAGCCAAATGATCATTTGAGGGGATGTAGGAAGTGTAGCCAGAATCATTGAATCCACTATAGCATCTTATGAAAATGAGGAATCATTGCATAATTGTCTGAAAGTGAACACATATCTGTCACAATGTTCTAGAGGTAATTTAAGTAAATCCTAGTTTCACTGAGAGAGTTTCCTATGCCAAGAGGTTTCTCAATGTAGATATTTTTGTCTCATCTGTGAGATGTATTTTATCTTCTATTTATATGCAATGCTTTTGTAGTTATTTTCCTTGCACACAAGAAGTTAGGATGCTTAGATTCTAGTTCCATGTATTATGTTGTTAGTTTCCTTCCCACAAAGTTCAGAATTTTGACGACATAAACTATTCTAGTTTTGACTATTTTAGGAAAAGCATATATTCAGGGAATTGTTCTTATGCATATAATAGTCAATCACAAAATTGTAATGTCCCCTTTTCAAGGTTTCCTTATTTGGCAGTTGGTGTTATCTTTCGGAATCTGTGTTTGTATATTCAGAGGAGTATATTGATGTTACTAGTGAAATTTTTAGGGTCTTTTTGGGTTTTTTCTAGGCCTTGGTGGGATAGAATTGCTATTTTTAGCAATGTCTATTTTTAGTAAGTTCCAATGCATCTCAGTTTAGGCCAGTTTTGAGTTTGGACACGCTATTTTTAGCAATTTGCTACTTTTAGTAAGTGTTATTTTGGACACTTGGTCCTAGCAACTATGTTGGCATTTCATTGGTCCTCAAGATGGTGGTGATGACCTTTATTGCATTTTTGGCCATCTAGGTGGTTCTCCACATTTCTTGGAGAACATGGCTATTATTAGTAAGTGCCCGTTTTGGCACCTGGCATCTTTCCTTCCCATCAACAACTTCTTGGTGCGATTAGTTTCCATTTCAGATGTCTCCCTGTGCTTTTTGTAAAATGATTGGAATTATTTTAATATTTACACTAAATTTACAAAGTAATGTTTTAATATTACTTTAGTGTTAAATATTATAAAATGAAAAAGTTATTAAAGTTTTTTTTTTAAACAAAAAAAGCAAAAGCTTTTTTGGGAAAAACAAAAAGATGCTTTTTCGAAATAAACAACAAAAAGTAGAAAAACATTTTTTTCAAAAAAGCAAGGAAAAGGCAAAAGCACTTTTTTTGAAAAAGCAGGGAAAAAACTATAAAAGGAGGCATGGGGTAGCTCATTTGATTATGTTGAATATGGTAATGTTATGTTGTCAGACTGGAACCTAAGAGTTCTTTCCTAAATCTTCAAAAGATGAAAACCCTCTCTAGGTTGTTGGTTTCGGATTTGGAAGACATTCCCTAACTGGTTGGGAGTGATTGCATTCAGTATTCACCATGGAGCTTACAAGCAAAGTTTTCAGATTTTTGGTTTGATCATTTTAATGAGTTAGCATTATGTTGGTGATCATTATTCATGATTTTAGTGAAATTTTTGAGTGATACTGATGGTTTTTGTAGCTCTTTGCTTGTTGGTCAAACCCTTTCATGACCTAGGCTACACCACGGTATCATTGCTGCAGGTTGAAGGGTTGAAGATTTTGTTCTAGGTATTGACTCATTTGATTCCTTGATCGTGGGCACCCTTCTTGCCAATTATCAAAATTTTAGGCAGAGTTTGTGATTTTTGGGAGCTGATCGCCCCTCCTTGTAGACCGTACCATTGGGGGAATTTCATGGTTTTTGGGAGTTGTGAAGATTTCTGCTCTTTTCTCGTTGTTCAGACTGATTTGGTGGCGCCATGATCATCCTATGACCTTGCAATCAGTTGTGAATGTTCTATGACAAGTTGGTGACTTTCTTTGGTTGTGTGCCATATTAGAGTTTGTTGTTTGAAGGGTTTTTAGACCTATTGTTGCATATCAGACCTGTTGCAGCTACTTGTTAGACCTGATATAGTCCTTCCGGGGTCAAATTGTGAGGTAAAATTGATAATACATTGTTGAGGATATTTGTTTACAAGTTGGGTTTTAAGTGGAGGTGACGTGTCAGTCATGTGCTTGCTGGTTTGGGTGCATCAGACTACTGCAACAGCTATATCAGACCGGAAACAATTATATTTGAGACCTTATTCAGACTCTTGGGTGCCACATTGAGGTATACTTGTTCTATTCTTCCAAGGGGAACTCATTGGTGTTGTTGGGTTTCATTTTGGGCATCTTATTTCAGTTGGGTTGTTGGTACTTGGTTGTTATTTCATATTGCTATCTCTTGAGCAGTTGGATTATACTTGTTAGTATCATTTGTATTGAGCTTCATTGTAATACTGACTTGGTAGTACCATTTAGTAATCTTGCTCTATCTGGTTTTGATACTAGCCCCACTGAATAAGTGGTATTCCCGCTGAATAAGCGGATGACTCTTTGGATTTCATGTTATGCCCATTGAATAAGCGTTTGTTTACTTTCATGTTGAGCTATGCATCCCACTGCATAAGTGGTTTTGGACGGCTAGCCACCCAATGCTTTCATTTCCTGCAATTTTTAATTCCCACTAAATAAGTGGATGTTTCTTTATGTTTGAAGATTTCATTCTCACACCACTGAACAAGTGGTTCATTTCAATAGTGTAGCATTGCAACCTTACCACCGTATGCTCTCACCTTGCCAGATTGGGATTTGGGTGATCAGAAAGTGGAAGTTTACTTAAGTTGATCATCTTCGATTATTGGCTAAAGCTAACAAGTTGTGAAGTTTTTAAAAAAAAAAAAAATAAGGGTGGGTTATTACAAGAATATATGTATTGTTGTTTAGTTCAATGCAAGTCTTCAGAAGCAACTTGACATTTTGAGGAAAATATATTGTTGCTAGTAAGCACTTCAAATTTTCAACCACTGGATCACACATGCATTCTAACTTATTAAGCTCAAGCATAAAGTCCATAAATATTTCTTCCCATCTCTACCTCAGAATGGACAAAAGCTGCAAATGCCCTAAATCCAAATTGTCTCACCCTCATTGTGTTGACAGTCCAAACAACTCAACTAAAAACTACTAAAGTTTCCTTTATAAGACTTTCCAAAAATGCCTCAACTCATCCATAGATTTCAAGAAACCCTATATAATGCAATGCAAGAGAACAATGCATTTCTACGAGAAGCTATTTCTTTGACTACAAATTTCAACTTGAGAAAAAACTAGCTGAGATACCCTCTATAGTCTAGAGTTGTTAAAATTTCTTCCATGTAGCAGGATCATTTCTCCACTTGATGTCTAAATTCACTAAGGAGTCACTAACATAATGAAGCAAAGATGTGTATCACTTTCTATTTGTCCAAGAGTGCATCCATTCTAACATTCTCAATTACACTTTCGAAGATGATTTCAAAGTCAACACTCATAATCTTTGTTACCCATCTTTATTGTTCCACTAAAGATAATGATTTGTTTATAAAAATATTGAGCTTGTAATAGGCATTCTAAAACTTGACATGCTTATTGAGATAATTGCACTAGCAGTTGACTACATGCAATATAACTAACATTATTTTCTCCTTACTCGACTTGACCAAGTTCTCTGTAGTATGTTGTCTACTCTCCAAGCAATATTGACCAAGTTATTTCTCATAATCATGCGAACACGTGACTTGCAACAACACCTTTGAAGCAAATGTTTGTGAGCCAACAATGGGTGAATTATTCTTATTTGAAGAAGACAAATGGAGAGATGATAGCAAAGGGAATTTTCGATGATGTCTTCACAAAGACAGCTAATGAGATCCTCAAAGTAACTTAAAACTTCTATTTAAATTTTAAATGGTATCCTTTAAGTTCACTTTTTCTAGACTCTAATTACTAGATATTATTCAAATTATTTTAGTTTTATTTTTAATTTCACCTTTAATTTGTATGTAAGCATCAAAGCCTTTAGTCAGGGTTTTACATTGTGGTAGAGAGTGAAACCCAATGGGGTACCTATATGAAACCATAGTAGAGGCCAAAAAGGCCATCCAAAAGTATTACAAAGGGACACAATAAAATTCAAATTGATTTGGAACATTATTGATCAAAGGTGAAACAATCAACTCCATCAACACACTCATGCAAAAACATACTAACTCAACCCAAATTTTTTCTATATGAACTTGGGGGCTAATGTGGAAGTTACGGAAGGAATCACAACATACATTGTGAGGATGACAAATGAGGAAGAGGTCAATGACCTAATTATTGAAGATTTGTCAAGCTACAAGAAGGGCACGCACTTCTCTTTAGCACTATGTTATCAAATCCGCATATATACAAGCCAATTCCAAGTAAGAAACGTCCCAAAATAGAATCGTAGTTCGAATCAAATATTGATCTCAACCAAAGTACATTTTTTCCCACCAAAAACGTTTATGATTTTCTCTCGTTGAACCTGACCAATTCAATGTTTACATGGCATATTTGGAATGAATCTTGAATGACTTCAGTGTTGAATGCATTTTTGAAAGGGTTTTTAATCTTTGGACCAAGAAAAGCCAAAAACAACAACATTTATTTGTTATATTGTGAGTTTTAGCAGTTGCAAGACGGAAGATCGACTACAAACAAAGTAGACAAGGTGTATTTCAATGTGATTTCATGATTTTTGTTCTACTAGAAGTTATTCCAGTCACATTTGAAAAACGTGGGGGTTCTACTAAGGCAGGCTGAAAGAAGCATTTTCCCTCTTCTTTCAGATGAGTGATTAAAATCCTTCACTGCCCCATTTGTCATGCCATTCCTCCTTTGATGTTTGATCTAGCATTGTTTTCCCCACAAAACAAATATTGGGTCTACTTGTCAGTGATACAGGTACAAGTTGAACAATGAAGTTAGCACATCAACAATGAAATATTTCATCAGCAATGGATTTTGCAATATACAACAATATTAATAAATTATTATTATTTAACAGATTAATATCAATATTGATTTCCATACCTATTAGTTATTTGCTGATATTTATTAGCTATTCACAAATATCTATTAATAATTTAATAAAAAATATTATTATTTCCATATATATTAGTTACTAACCAATAATTATTAGTTATCCACAAATATCTTATAAAAAAATTAAACAATTCTAATATATATAATTTTTATATGTTTTTTGTATGGGCGTATCTAGAATGTACCTAGCACTCCACCCAAAAAAAAAATATTAAACTAATGTATCATATCCATGTATCCATACTTGTACCGAAATCCAGTTTGGTAACTTAGCTTTACCACTAGCTATCTAAGAGGAACCACCCAACCACCAAGTAACAAAAACAACTCAATTTTCACTTCAAATCTTTAATGAATGGAATTATAGCTTACTTGAAAAATTATGAATGTCTTCTTTGCAACTACTTGGTGGAAAGCTTGGGGCACCAAACCCCCAAATCTTCAAAAGCGAGTTTTTGGAATATAGTCTCAATCTTGTAACACTTCTAGATGTCAATGCAATTGGAGTTATTTGATAACATTCACACGAAGAAACGCAACAAGTTGACACAAAAACACCTCAACGACCTTGTCTTCATGCAATACAACCTTCACCTTCACTCAAAAAAGGTGGAGGCTCAAATAGTCATAAGGTGGTTGACTTGGATGACATTGATCCATATAGTGACTGGACTATCAAGGATGAAGATCCCATGCTCACAAAAGATGAGACTAATGATTTTGAGAGGCACGCAAAGGAGGGTGCAATAGAGGCAAGAGGCATTGGAATGGATCACATCATGGTTGAAGATGATAGTGATCCCAGCAAATCATTGCCTTCTAGTTCAAGGGTGGAGCTGCAACTAATTGCAAGGAGGAGAACCCCAACCATCACTAATATTTTGAATGTCACTAGTAACTTCTCTACTTTGCATGCTAGGAGAGATATTGTGACACTTCATGCCTATAATTTGACTTTCTAAGAGACTTCTTGGCTCCTTTTGCTTCTCCAAGTTACATCTTTGGTGCTGCAATATAAGTCTTTTATCTCTCACTCATCCTTTACTCCTCCTCTCTTTTAGCTTTTTTCAGCATTCTAAAGTAATATAGGGTTTCTTTCAGCATTCAATGTTGCATCCACAATCATCTGCACTTTTGAGACTACTTTATCTACTACCTTGGGTACATTAGACTTCAGTTACCTTGAAGCTTAAGGATTTCTCTAGCACATCTAAGAGGATATATTCATCAACTTTACAATAAGATGGATCATCACCTTCCATGGGAGAATTGTATTTGAAGACTATGCCCACAAGAAGCTAAATCGGAAGACCATTTTGTGTTCATATGTCATGACTAGTATGAGCTTTGCGAAGTTGAAACTGCCTTTCCAAAGATTAACATGATATTCTCCAAAACTTCACACATTATGATGATCAAAGGTGCTTAGCTTATTTGTTTGCAAGATTTACCACTTGATGTAATGTCCCCTTCCTAAGCTATGACAATGATTATTAGGATTAGCCTTTTTCCTTGGGTTCCCGTAGGCTAATATGGCTGGTTAGAGGACTCCTCAGCTCTTCGAGACGTGTTCAAGATTTCAAGAGTATCTTTCTGGCACTTTCCAGAGCAGTTTCAGGTGTTGGGACCGATATTATTTTTAGGAAGTCACCTCCTAGGCACCGACCTTGTATTTTCATGATGATCTTTCTTTGGGATGCTCAGTGGCGGTATCTAATGTTGTTTGGCGAGATTTTATAATCTGGGGGATTTCGTTTAAAATAACATTAAATTTATAAAGTTAAATTAAATATTTAACTTTACATTATTTTAAAAAATTTAAAAGGTGCCTTTTTGGGAGACATAAGGAATATTTAAAAAGGTAAAATATTTGGCTTTATTAAATGGGACACCCAAGTAGGAGACATAAGGAGAATTTAAAAATTTAATAAAGTATTTTATTTTTCCAATATGGGGCATGGGGTTTTTAGAGGCATACAAAAGCAAATTTCAAGCTCATTTTGGAAAGGAGGCTTGAAAACTTTTTGAGGAGAACTTTCAGGTTTCATACCAGCAGCTTTGTGAGGACGAAAACCCTCGCAAGGATCATCCATTTCGGTTGTGAAAGATCAACCCTAGTGGATTAGTTTACAAGCACTTCACTGGAGTGATTCGGAGTTTCATTGTTCAGTTCTTTGTTAAGTTTAAAGAGGGTTTCACATCAAGAAATTGTAAGCACATTGGACGAGGGCAAATAGCAGATTTAACACACCAAGTTTCAGACTTAAGGCATTTCCTTTGCTGGCCATACCTCTTCCAGGCAGGTCGTATGATTCTAGAGAGAGGGCATGTGAATTATGGAGCCAGTCGCCTAGTTTTCTGGGCAATTTTGGAGCTGAATGGTGGCGCCTAGAGTTGAACAGCATGTGGCTAGGGATTGTGGGGTGGAGAATGCACTGCAAAATGAAGTTATGAGCAATTTTGGCAGCTCCAGTTTGCTGCTATAGCATTGTTTCTGACCTGCACTTCATTACTCCTTGTTAGGTATGTTCATAAAACAATGTCTTTGTAGATCCCAGTCATTATATACTGCTGCTGAAATTTTCTGAGCAATAATCAGCTCATTATCTTGCAAAAAGATTTGTTTCAGACCTGGCTTTCAGTTTCAGTTGTGAGCATCTTGTATAGATCCTTAAAAATCAGAATATATTGCATTTCTATATTGTTGCAAACAATTTCTTTGAGCTGTACACTTCATGTTATCATCAAAACTCCACGAAAACAATATTGCATCAAACAAAACAAAAAATATAGGGTGCATATTGCAGTGGTATCAGAGCAGTTGCATCCTGCCATCCTAAAGGGTTTTGGGAAAAAGTGTTATGTCAGTTGAATGAGTAATGCAGCCACCCTACACACATCATTATAACTTGAGAAGGAACAAGTCAAACACTACTCTTGATAGTCAACCAAAGACCAACCCCTTTACAAGCATTCAAATGGGTGACAGAGAGCAACAGGAACCTAGCACTAGGGAAATGCTAAATGACCTAGCCAGAGGGCAGCGTGACTTACAATAGAGTTTAGCTTAGATGGTGGCCCTAATAAACCAACACGTGTTATACCCAAAATAAATTTTTGCTTCAATAAGGCATTTTGCTTAAAATGAGCTAAATCATGTAAAATTGTTGTCAAAAGTCATTTTTAGGTCAAACAAAACATAGGCTTTTGGTGGGTTTATGACAAGGAAGATACTTGCAAATTTCTAAAAATTTGAA